>OX421912.1:642500-1037743 GCA_949128165.1 Lathronympha strigana
ACCTTCAGCTTGGTCTTCTGAATCTCTGTGAGTGACCAAGATTGAGAACCGTAGCTTAAGAGGGGAAGAATATACATGTCAACGAGCATTGAAAGAAATAATTTTCTTAGTGGAGTTCAACAAGATTGCTCTAAATTTCATGGACACAAACTTCAAATGTCATAGTCCTTCTAAGAAACAACTATTAAGACATTCATACCAACTACGAAGAATCTTAGGACTTACCAGCAAACGCTGATGCTATAGCAGCCACCAAGAAACTCAGCGTGACTGCTGGTCCAGCGACAGTCTTTGCCACTGCTCCAGCCAGCACGTAGACGCCGAGACCCAACGTGCTGCCAACACCCAGGGCAGTCAGATCAAGAAGACCCAGGCATCGAGCGAGCTGGGTAGAGTTGTCGCCTTCTTCGAGACGCTTGCAGCGCCGGAGGACGTGCAGGATCCGAGCACAACCCATCTGGGGAAGAAAGAGATAATGTTAAACTAGGTCGGTCCATTAGAAAGTTTAATCTCTATAATAAACTCAAAAGGCTCATTTAAATTTCTACGATTTAAGCTTCTGGCATAATCGCAGTGCATGTTGCTTGTGTGCATTTGCAGTCAAGGTACAGCTACCAGCAGCAGAAGTATTGAAAATGACTCTTCCTAGCAATAAAGTCAGGCCGAGAGCGTTTTGAACACTTGCTTGGGTATTTTATGTATTTCCTCTGCCAGCTGTATTCCTTGCATCAATCGCAGCAAATGTTAGCGAGATGTCGGCAGTATAATGACGATAGTAATTTTGTTAGTTCAATGTCGTTTACCTGGGTTACCTGGTTATCGCCAAAAAATATTTGCCAAATATCCATTTCCCATACAATTTATCCCAAAATACATGTTTGCCAATATTCATTACTCAACTAATCATTTCGCAACCGTATCTTTCGCGGAATATCATATTAACCTAACCTAACTTAGTTGGCAAATGAAAATCGGTCAAAATATGAGTTGACAAATAATAATTTGGTAAATGTTGATATGTAGGTACATTTTTGTAAGAATATTTACACTTTTACGTATATGTACATAACTTATTATATAAACTGTATATTAAGTATTACATTGTCCTACACAAGTGTTCTAAGAAATATATCATTTATATTCCAAACAATTGGTTTGAGCCTATTTCTACCGACCGGTGCTTCTCCACTCAATAAGCGTGTACACACTAAGATAAAAGGATTACCGCATATCTGAAGTACGCAGCACTTTACGCCAATGCTAAATACTTAGTAGCGCATGTCGTTGATTGGCAGGGTCAAATAGTACCTACCTACCTACCTACTACGTTCATACGAAAAATAGTCAAACTCAGGTTACCTACGTAACTTAAATGGAGATGGACAAGACAGCTCGATTTCTGCCAGCTTTGAGCCAATGTAACACATTTTCCTTTAAGAAAAAGCAGGGCAATTCATCTCCTGCCAGTAGAAGACAGGGTACTGAGGGCTAAGGTGGGCATAAAGGTTAGCGTGGAAACCATCGACAAGGATAGTCGGTGATATCTGTCTGTCGAACAGCATACGCAGTGGATGATTATACTACGCAGGAGGTGAATACGGGCTAGAAAAATAGATATTTTCTAATACTTTACATGAATAATGTCCATCTAACCTACTATTTATATTTGCACTGGCGTAGACAACCTAAAGCTGATGACTCAAAGTCATGAGACGGCACACGCGAGTGACAGGCACGATACATGTGATTTCTAACCACAATAGCAAATAAAATATAAGCGTACGAAATGTCGAGTAAACCTATAATGAGTTAAAACAACTTGCAATCATACACGGCACGCGCAAAAATATCTGACACAAGATTAAATATATTTATTTTGAATTTGAAAAAAGAAACCTCTTTGTAGAGTTAAGTGAAGGAAGTCCTCGTATAATATGTCTTTGCCGCGGGGATTTGCCGAACTGCGTTCTTTAGGTACCTTTATGAATATGTATACGAGTAAAGATAGCCTTTCTAAAAACGTGTTGGCGATGGGATTTACCTTACTGCAGAACTATATATTCCTACTATAGATACTACTGACTTGACTATACATACTTACCTAATAGCAAATGTGGCATCTCATTTGGAACATATAGTGATCCCTTTTTGTGCCATCTAAGGATTTAAAACGGGATTGGGAATAATCTAAATAAATAATTAAATATTAGTACGTATTGCATAAAAATGTAAAAGTACTAAACATCAATAAATTTAGTTCAATTTTACGATATTACATAAGAACCTAATAATTAGAAACGTTGCTGATTACATAATAGGTAGTAGGTACTTATTAATATTAAAATTTATTCAAATAAAACTTCTATTCATCGCTAGAAATATTTCAATTTACGAAATATTTTAACAAAATAAAACCCAGACCATTTAAACGTAGGTATAGTTATTAAAAACTACTAAAATACTTACGCTTAACTTCAAATTTCCACTACTATCGCTTGACCACATTAATGAAAAATTTACTTACAAATTAAAATAAATAAATATTGAAAGTACAAAATCACGCCGTGACAATTCACTAAACAGTGACAATATAAAACGAAATATGTCTCGTCATGAGATATTTGTTCCCACAATCTCATCGCTTGATCCTATAGCAAATAATGTTATTCTGCAAAGTTTATAGTTGTTTTATTAATAGTGTTTTTGCTTTGTCTGTTAAGACGTCACTTGGAAATGTATTGGAGCAATTCTTCCGCGCAAAACTTTGTTTTTGTTATTTTTTCAAACTGATATCTTTCGGTGTTATAATGAATTGGCACCAGCGTTATTTTCCTCATACAAAAATACTAATACTAAATTATAAATTGAAATAGATGTCATATACTAAAGAAAAAGACCAACACCGATGAAAGCCAATCCGAAGATCGAACTCGGGTCTTCAGCTTACGCGGCTAACGCCATAACCACTAGGCCAAACAACAGTTACTAACTGTTTTAAGATGGTTGGGCTCAGGATCCCAATATCACGTCACTGGTGATGCTCATGGCGTTTCCAAAATGACAATGTGTCGTTCGATTCACGCCGTATGTTCACAAATAGTGGACAAATTACTGGGAAGTGAAGTAAGATGGCCAACAAATGGAAACTCAATTTCTCAAGATTTTATTGCAGCATCACATGTGAATTTTCCCAGGGTCGCATGTATTATAGATGGATCATTAATACCGATAGATACTCCACATCAAAATGAAGCTGGTTTTGTTGATCGACACGGAAATCATTCTATAAATGTTTTGGTAGTTTGTGGACCGAATTTAATTTTTTTTTATGTCAATATATGACCTGGCTCCGCACATGATTCGCGGGTTTTAAGGTGCTCATAATTAATGTAATGTGTATAAAGTTAAACTACCTTCAACATTAAAGAAGCTAGATAAATAGTTACATATTTGTAGTTGTACGAGTATCATTACAATTGTCGCTTGTATATTTACAAATCAACAATCCTACAACTATGTAGCTGTCGCGACATACCTTTATTCTTTGTGATACGCATTCCCAAAAGTGACATATTTGTACACTGCAAATTTGTAACGAATACATATTTGTAATTATTGTGGTACATTTTTTTGTTTACAATTTCACAATTTTGTCGAATTGTACACTTGTAAAGTTTTGTGGGATAGGCCACTGGTCTTATCGAAATGCCGGCGAATTTCTCGAGTGTATGTAATCTTAGTAACAGGCAAGACGCCCGTGGCCATTTTTAGTATTTTTACTAAGTACAAGCGACGTTGCTTAGTACTTCCATCCAAACCACTCAGGGGTACCGGTATGGCGAGAGAGATGAATTAAATAATATAATTTGATGTGTGTCAACAAAAAGTTGTACTAATATTTATTTATTTTGTCCTTTTTGGTATTTGGCATATTAGTTAAATAATATGAAGTTACTACCTAAATAAAAGATCGAGGTCTATATAAAGAACATAAAATATTCGCTTAAATGTATTTCCCGTCGCGGAACTATGGTGTTCCGGACCTTTGGGAGGCATACCCGGAGCCGAAGCCAACATGCAGAGGCAGCACCCGCCAGGGAGTATGGACTATTGAGATTTAATGGAATCTAAAATATACTGGACTATATTATTATATATATTACTATATATACGTATAGGAGTAGCCCTGAGACTTGGTTGTGCGGTGTGCGAACCTCACCTGTGTGTCTGTGGCGCTGCAGTGGAAGCAAACGGACATCATGGTCTGAGCTGCGTGCGGTGTGCTGGTAGGCTTTCCAGGCACCACTCGATCAACGAAATAATTCGTCGTGCGATGGTGTCATCCAACTTGCCCTGTGTTTTGGAGCCCCAGGGTCTAAACAGAACGAACGGCAAGAGACCAGACGGTTTGACACTGGTTCCTTGGGCAAGGGGTAGGAGTTTAATCTGGGATGCAACGTGCGTAAGCACATTCGCACCCTCACACCTTGCCCAGACAGTTCGAAAAGCTGGAGCTGCTGCTGAAAACGCAGCAAAGCTAAAGCACAACAAATATTCGAACTTGGAACCAGTGTATGACTTTGTTCCGGTTGCGGTGGAAACGGGTGGACCCTGGTGCTCCGAGGCCAAACGTTTTATAAATATTTTAGGTAAACGCATCAGAGAGAGAGGTGGCGATGCCCGGTCTGGCTCGTACCTGGTCCAGCAAATATCGTTGGCGATACAGCGAGGCAACGCCGCCAGCATATTTGGCACATTCGCGCCGGGTACTGTCGCTCCGGGCATTAGTAGTTAAATGTATTTTAGATTAATTTTAATGTCATCTTCTTATATTTATGTTAGTTTATTTTCTAGTAGAAGGCTTATTATAATGTTTTTGGTGAAAGTGGTGGAAATACTGGGTTATGGACAATGAAATCGGCCTAACAAAATGGGAAGCAATTTTATTTCCGGCAGACAGTGACTCGCCCACATAAGATGGGCCCTCACAAAAGCGACATCTAAGATGGCTCGAGGGCAACAACGGTATGAGGGCTGGTGATACAGAGGTGTCACTGAACTTGAAACATATTTGCTAATGTTATTATTATATGGGACTATTTCGAAGTATTTCAAAAATACCGATTCGGGTCCCTGGATGGCATGTATCCCCATCCTCATCGAAAAGTGGTTTATCCATTTATTTAATTTGTTTAACGAGCGTGATAAGGGCCTGTGAACGTTTGCTTCAATGTTCAAGTGATTATTGTCAGCCACAAGTTATAGCCACTTATTGTGTGCCACCCAGAACTTACAAATTTTTTTTTAATACCACAAAATGCAAATAAATATACGACCCGCCTGATGGAAAGCGGTCACCATAGCCTATGGACTCCTCCAACTCCAGGGAGTCACATGCGCGTTACCGACCCATTACAATTTAGTACACTCCTTTTTTAAGAACCCCCATACTGTAATCTTTCGGGAAAACCTCGGCAGGGAGCTCATTCCACAGCCGGAGCGTCCGCGGGAGGAAATTCCTCTGAAACCGCACAGTGCGGTTCTGAAATTCACGGCTCTATCAAAAAAATCGTATAAAACGGATACTTAAAAAAAAAAGTTTTTATGTGAATCGTCGATGATTCACAAGCAATCTAACATCATTACTTCCGTTGAATGTAGCAATTGTTTTACCCTATTATTACATCATATCTGTAAGACTGTAATAGACTCACATTATCACAAACAAGGACGTTCATAACTATTTCGCATCGTACAGTCAACCAATTCGAACCGTAGGCCACTGACGACGCTGTCATAGTGACGCTAGATTGTGGTGCGGAATCATATCGGAATGATGCACTATGCGAATGTGACGATCTGTAAACAACAAAACATATGATGTACTGTTCCCTGTGTCCAATTACGTGCACTTCGGAAGACCTGATGAAAGCTACCCCCCGAGGAGTAGAGATAGCAAAGCGCTGGCAAAAAATAATTTAATGACAAATTCAAATTCAAAAATTTATTCTGCAAGTAGGCTTCAAGGGCACCTTTACCTTTTTGACCTTTGTCACCTTTTTGATCCCTTTACACGAAGAAGAAGAATCAGATTGTAAGAAATCTCTTACTGCTTGTAATTTTGTCATGGTTCTAGAGTGAACTAGGGGTCCAATTGGTTGACTGTACAAATATCCTGACTATCGCTAGACCTAATTCAGTTATGATAAGGTTTAGAAATGATCACCTGTATCAATAGCCATGGATACAAACAACCATAGGTACTCGTACCTTGACACAAGAGGATTACCGAGGCATGACTGGCAAATCAAATTAGCTTCAGCGGAAACAAAATTGGACATATGCATGTGTGGTAAATTGCGACAAATTGACAATGACTATTCATATGAGTCATCAGTCAAGGTTTGTTTAGAAACTAGCCTTCATCAGTGATAAATCTTTCTTATCTGTTTACATGTCCCTAGGTTGCATTTCAAACCATTAAAACACGGCTAAGAGCATGTCGGGCCATACTCAGTGTAGGGTTTCGTAGTTTACCGTCCGTCACAATTTTGCAAAAAATTAAAATGTCTTAACTGACAAAAATAGTAAATAAAATAAAAACCTTGAAAATCTGCATAAAGCTCTAGGTATTTTCATGATTTTTTTTAATACTTTTTAGGCTTGCGGTTCAAAAAATAGAGGGAAGGAGAGAAATTTCAAGGGTCTAACTTCAATGCACAAGCTGTTCTTCTTTAATTTAAACACTACTGTTTTTATACAGGATGTAACAAAAATGCTGTCCTCGACCCCCGCACCCCCCGCTTCTTGGTCCCGAGCAGAGCGTGCTAGTGGTCCCAGTGTGCGTAGAGCAGCCGTCGCGGCCAGACGCATGACTCATTAATAAGGCCACGGGCTGTTTCGCATCATGCCGAGCTATATATACATATAGCAGGCATCGTATTCTAATTAGGAAAAAAATTGTCGCAAAATAAAAGTTGTATCGCGGGTCGATACTGAGACGACCTGCCCCATACAATTTTTATTGAGCTATTTTGGCTTTCCTTTTGCTCAAGAACTGTAGATAATCAGCTTTTCCATGTGGGGATCGAGTTGCTCTTCATTATATCGACACTATAATAATATGTAGAAAGGGCATAACAAATTCCACAGCAGCAGCTAGTATGGCGTATCAGCATTATCACTACACAAACATACATACACAAACACATCCATAAAGAAAGTATAAAGAAAGTTGATTTCATTGTTTGACTGCCAGTTGAAAGGATTTCGACTGGCAAACATGGCTTACCAACTTACCGATGCCGTCATCAAACTATCGTCAAGAGAGTTGTAACTAAGTACTGCCAGCAACACGATTAACTTAGACCTTATTTTAAACGCAGTAGAGGTTATGATTGTATAGTCAATTGTGTCAACAGTGTAAGAGATGGTTAGTTTAGTTTTGGTCGACTGTATTTTAAAATTTGTCGAAGCCAGACTGAAAGAACATTGACCTAGGAATTATCACCTTAGTATCTCACTTGGTGATGTCTGCTCTACATTAAGGGGGCGAAGAGCGTCCAGCGGCGCCCTCGTCGGACGAATGTGTTTTCTTATAAACCTTTTAATTTATCTATAATCCATGGCATCATTGTTGTAGTCATCGTAATTTCCCAAATTTTGGTCTATGACACGTAATTTAGATTTACTTAATGATGACCCACACTAGCACGGGACGGGACGGGGAATTCTGTAAATTTCTATAGAAAGAATCACGTGATAGCGCAGAGTCCTCGGATGTCACGTGAGCCCTTTCTATAGAAATTGACAGATTTTCCCGTCCCACCCCGTCTGGTTCTAGTGTCAGTCATCCTTTATTTTTTACTTTATCACGTACTAGTGACCCGCCCCGGCTTCGCATAGGTGTAATAATAGGCGCTAAAGCACGCGCCGCCGGCCCCACGGCCGGTGCCGCTATGGCCCTGCATTTTAAATCTGTAATATCTTTGAAAATTATTCATTTAAATTACATGCAATGCAAAGGGCAATATTGATCTATATTAAATTAAAAAATGTATTTAAGGTACTTAATCGGACAAGGATTGATGCTGTATTGCTCAAAATCGCCTCGTATATAAGCCATTACTTCTCAAAAAAAGATATATCAATTTAAAAAAACTGCATCATAATCCGTTGCGTAGTTTTAAAGATTTAAGCAAACAGACCGACTTTGTTCTATACTATGTAGTAGAACGGCGAATGTGGACACTTTTTCCGGTTAGGCAATAAAGCCAAAAGTAAGTAATATAAAACTATATCGTATAGACGAAAAGTTGGAGGATTAGTATGACTTCAAAGATAATACCATGGGTTATAGTGGAAAAATTTATTACAAAACACAATCTTCCCAATGAGACTTGACTACTGTAAGAAGACGTGTAAAATTTGTTATTTCATAAATAAAGAATTGAATTGAACTGAATTGAATTGAGGGCGCCACTGTGCACTGGACGCTCTACGCTCTCTTAAATACAGCCTCGCGGCACGTCAAATACGTTTGTAAAGGTTGTAGTTGATTATAATTCTAGAACTTTTCTCGTGACAAACACGTGCAATTATATATTTTAGCAAACGATCAATGTGATATTATTGTGGGTTTAGGTCGCCGTATCGTAAGCTAAGGTGATTTTAGTGAGTGAGGTGTCAATTAATATCTATTAGTTTCTACTGGACCATACATCTCTCCGGCAATGGAGCTTTACATCCAAGTTTGATTTTACTCTAAATGAGCATATTTTACGGAAGTCTACCCGGAAGTTGTGAATTTTTTTTTTGCGTACATTTCAGATGTTTTTTTAATGTACCTACCTAATTATAGAGGTATCTTTTTATACAGTGTGTAAATCGAATACGGGCGAACCTCTTCACGGTGGTTAGTATAGACCATAAGAAATGTAATTAGGTACCTAACTTTTAAATGGAATTGCAATTAAAATTTTATCCATAGAAAATAATTCGGTCCGCAATGTAATGCAAACACAATGGCGTTAATTCGTTGACAAACTGTCAGCGTCACATTTTATGTAACACGAATGAAAATTTTATAAAAAAATGAATTATGGGGTCAAAATTAAGTGTAACTTAAAAACGTGTCTTAATTATTGATAACACTAATGAATTCTATGTTTGAATAAATTTATATCCCATATTAGACTTACACACTGTATAATAAATATCAGAAAGCGGTAGAGTGGGGCGTATTTATAAAATATAAGAATACTAACCCTTTAAAATCTTTAAATATTTATCTCTAAACGAGGTTATGTTTTCCCTGAGAAACTACCAAGGCAAACAACATCGACATGCGATGTACATCCAATTGACTTTAATCTCAAAATTATCCTGTTTTCAAGGCAGTGACCCCAATGTTTTTCATATTAAATTACCTTCATTTTGTTGGTCTAAAAACAATAAAAAAACAATATATTTTAGAGTTAAAGAGGATAAGGACGGCCTTATCCTCTTTAACTCTAAAATATATTGTTTTTTGACAAAACTTGTTTAAGAGCAAGGTGAGTCCCAATTTACTGAACGACTTGAATTTTATGAGTGAAATAAAGTTCTAGATTAAATACACAGTGCTTTTTCATTTCGATTGACTTTAAGGAGATTCTTATCCATCCATGGCTAAGTATCTTGTATCCTAGCTATGGGCATATGCTGAGTGGCATCCATTTTGGTTCTCTCTGATATTTTGTACAAGATGTAAATAGATAAAGTTTTTTTTTTCTGTGAGTCAAGTAAATAATTTCTATTTCTTCAGGTTAAATAGAGTTATTTTTTCTGAAGCCCACTTGGAACGCCCAGGGTTAGTTGCAAACTCTGAGTTAAGCTGTCAAATTCCATTCAAAAAACGCTTAACCCCGGGTTATGTGGCTAACCTCGGGTGGTGCAAATGGCGATTAGAAACTAGTATCTTTTTTTTGTATGTCTTTCCCATCACGGAGCAATGGTGTTCCGGACCTTTGGGAGGCGTACGCGGAGCCGAAGCCAACACGCAGAGCCCCTTTCGACAATTTAATGAAATGTAAGGGGTACACCGAGCGGATGTTGCACCTGCCCGCATGGGACGCACGCAGAGGCAGCACCCGCGAGGGTGTATAGACTATTGAGATTTAATGGAATCTAAAATATACTGGACTATTAGGTGAAAGTGGTTGTCTAGATACTGGGTTATGGAGAATAAAATCGGACGTCTGCCTAACAAAATGGTAATCAATTTTATTTCCGGCAGACGGGGACTCGCCCACATAAGATGGGCCCCACAAACATATATTTTTTTTTAACATATAGCCAACTCGCCACTTAGGTTTCCACATCTACCCTCGAGAACACAGCTCTCGCGACCCCACTCTGGACGGCCGGTTAAGACAAGCCAGAGGCGGAGGACTTGGTCGGACGACGGAGTCCCCTAGGAGCGCTCAGGTACGTGGGGTCGCTACTCCCCAACAGCTCGCCACAAGCTGCCCTGCGCTGACTGATTGCACCGGTCGAAACCAGTGGGCGATGGGGTCGTCACATCCCTACGCCCAAATATACAAATAATAAGTATCTTAATTATTACAGTTTTTGAGATATTCAATAAATAAATTGATTAGCTGACCTAGTGTAAAAGGTCACTAAACCATCTACCAATATACCTTGTGAGGTCTAAGAACCACCTTTTGAAACATGTCAACCCCATCGATATTATAAATAAAATTCTTTTATGATATTTCTCGCTTTAACAAAAACTTAACCGTATTTACATTTTTTTAAATCGTAGTTATAACATATTTACCTAACGATAACAATTCATTACACAAACAGTTACTTATAGTCTGACAAGCGAAGGCTACATTTTTGTAAGCCTAAAGCCTTTTACAATATATTTATTTATTTTGTATGAAAAATAAAAATATCGCGTTCGGCAGAAAGCGGTAGGTATTCCAGATAGCTCCATAACGTCCAAAGCAACGGGCCAAACGGAAAAAAAAGACGGTGTGTACAACCATACAAACACTGGATTGTTCCAGCAAACTCGAAGAACACAAAAACCCCGAGACAAAAAATAGTAAAAAAATCGTTGAAGCCATTACATGAAATAGGAATTAATTTAAAGTAGACTATTGACGGTAACGTCGGTAACAATTGAATAAACGGCTCTCACAAAGTGAGGTAAGAATGATAAGTCACGTCATACATTGCATTGGTACATAACAGGCTCAATGAATTAGATAACTATGAGGCAATCGCCAGCAAAAAATGCATGCCGCTTAAAATACTGTGTGACGGCACCAATAATGGAAAATGGGACATAATGTACTATCGAGTTCAAAATTGTTGCCAGTTTATGAATGATTTAATTCATAAATTGCCCATCCCTTGCACGGCTATGAACTGCCCCCTGTTCGCCTCAAAAGCCGCAACAGTAGACTGTTAACCAAGGGCTGAAAGGCACCCATTTCCGACGAGGTAGTTTGAGTGAAGAGAGAGAGTGAAATGAGAGCGCCAATAGTGCGAGTCAGGTAACCTTGTTTCACTGTTTACTATCATTTCTTCTTCTTATTTTCTTCATATCTATTTATTTAGGTTAACTCACAATCGGTTTTCTTGGACTCCATTCAGTACCTTTTTATCATGTAATTAATACTACAACGAGGAAATGCCGCCAGCATAGATACAATGCCTCAAGAACCTACTTTAGATTTAAGGTAGGTAGAGGTAGGTTTAGGTACTTACTGTATATGTTTCGAAAATAAATGTTTTTTATTATTAATACTGAAATAAAGAAAGAACTTAATTCGATATTGATATATCAATGTTTGCAGTACCAAACTTCGAAAACCTTAAACCTAACCTCAAAATATCCCAAAACAAACATTATACCGAATGAATTGTTGGGAGTGTTGGCTGCTATATTCCTTGGACTAATTACATTGTTGAATGTTGATATCAGATATTTCTTTAGAAATCGAAAACTAAAATTTGTAAACAACAACATCCCGTCCCGTTTTAGTGTGAGTCATCCTTTATTAGTGCAACGGTATTCGTTAGAATTAAGTAACAGTCTAAAATAAAAGTTGGTAATGTGTAAAAAATGGTGGCTGACACAAAAACTTTATACCTGATTTTTTGGTTTTACAGACCAAGTTAAACTGTTTTAATTTTATATTCTGCCCTATAGCCATCAACCACGGCTATAGGGCAGGATATCCGTCAGTTTGTAAGAGTGATATAGAGGATGCTAAAATTGCTTGCGAAGAATTTTACCTTTTTTACAGTTAAGTAATAACTGGAAAATATTCTACATATCAAACATTGCAGACTGTCGCATTAAACAATCAGATTCATCATGTAATCAACAGTTCCTGGCTAGAAATATCCTGTCTCCAGACGCTGCTATTTTTAGACCATGGTTATGTTTCTCGCTATTGCGTTAGGGAACGTTGTTGTGGGGTCAATGAAATGAAATGAAATGAATTTTTTTATTGGTAACATTTAGGTACAAGTCACAGTACTTAATGGAAATAAAGAAAGGTAAAAAATTAATAACTTTTCAGATATCTGTACTGTAAGCACTTAGAGTGGTTCATTTTCCAAATGTTTGATTTATCTTTGACTTCGCTTTTCTTCTTGGTTCTACGTCTACGCCAATACAGAGTACCAAAAATCAGGGAAATCGGGAAATATTTAGTTGTTGCGCACTGAGGCAACTTTTGTATGAAGAAGTTCATATTAAAAAAAATCCAAACAAAAGTTGCCTCAGTGCACAACCTCTAAATAATTGCCCGATTTCCCTGATTTTTGGTATATATGCGTTTAAGATAAGCTGGACCCGGAAGCCGAGCAAAGTCTGAAAAAATATCACAATTTTTTTTACCATAGAAATGTGAAACACTTACTTTTAAAGATCAAATTGGAATTAAGATCAATTTACAATATTCGATTTACATGCCACAGGCTGCCGCTCGAACCGAGGCTGAGAAATGTATACCTGGCTACTGGCAACACACAATAGTTTAAAGCGTTCGTCTAAATATCGTATATTAATAAATTTAATTATTTAAAATCAACTGGTTAAAAGCAAAATTTTCAAGTGTTATCTTATGCGGACGACTTCACGGACACATAAATTTAAAGAAATAAAAACAATTTATTATTTATTTATAACTATTCCAAATTTCAAATCTGTAGTTTATGTAGTTCTCGAGATATGATGTGACAGACAGACAGACTGAGTCGCACCATAAGGGTTCCTTGTTTACCATTTTGGTGTACAGAACCCTAAAAAAAAGTAGTAGGTATATAATCTTAGACCATAGACGACTGGACACGGCTTTAAATTCAATTTCCTCTCTGCTAAAAACTTGCATAATTGACGTTTATCTGACATATGTCTATGGTACATATACTTATTAGGAACCGCTTAACGAATGCTTAAAGATTATTTATACCTACTTAATGGCATGTTGTATGTAAATAAGTTTCCTTAAATGAGAATATGCAAATATTTTTATAAATGTAGGTTTGGCATAGATCAGTAGGTCAAGTTGCTCAAGTTTGCACACTGGGTTGTTGATTTATTTACATACGACTATTAGTTATGTACAGTCAACCAATTGGAACCCTAAGCCACTGAAGGACTATGTCATAGTGACGCTATAAATCAGATTGTAAGAAGTCTCTTACTACTTGTTATTTTGACGTGATTCTAGAGTGGCCTAGGGGTCCAATTGGTTAATATGTCAGATATTTATTAGCGGTTTATCGTGCGCGATTTTATCGCAGGTGACTGTATCTAACAATATATAATCAAGTCCAAAATAGGAAGAATATCTTTTGTTTTTTATGGAACAAAGGCACATAACTACATCCGTACCTCTACAAATATTATTAATAATTAATTTTGGGTAATTAATTATCAGTTGTCACTCAATTTACATGGCCAGAGGACATTCGTTTTTTAAAGACTTCCTGTACTTATACGATTTTAAGCTAACATGGTAATTTGCATTATACATAACTAATCATCATGGTCATTTACATTATCCCGTTTTAGATATAGCTGCGTATATTTATTATAAAACGGAGTTTTATTTATTAAAACTAATAATAAACTAATAATAATTACATAACAACCACAAAAAATAAAATGCACTAAAACTGGTCTTACCGCGTAAAACTTTGAAAACGAATCTCCGACGTTTCGAGGGCTACATTGCCTCCATCGTCCCGTACCACCATTTCTCCGGCAATGTCGCCATCGAAACGTCGGAGGTGTGTTTTCAAAGTTTTACGCAATAAGCTTTAGTAAGTTTATAATCTGTGAAAATCGTGATAGTTTAAATAAGTAAGTGTTTTCCTATAGGTATTTCCTCATTCCGTATTAATATAATTATATCGGGCTACTCACGTCAATAAAGTCGAAAATAGCTCGATATATATCGGAACGGTCCGCATCCCATAATCATGAGTGAGAAGCGCTTGCGGCGATTGTTCTGCGCATGAGTGTGCGCACGACTTTATAGACATGATAGTAACCCGATATAAGTAAGTATATTAATATATATATATATATATATATATATATATGTATATATATATAAATAAATATATACTCACGGGAGTTTTCTATTTAAAATTTACTCAGTCCAATTCATCCTAAACAATTAGCGATAAATAAGTATATACCAGTGTGCTGCAATAATTGTGGTTATTTTAGTAAAAAGCTACCACTTTGTCAGTTGACCATAAGGCATTAATGTCATAAATATGCATTTAGAAATTAACCTTCTCAGTAATCGAATTTAAACTATCCTGAGACATACGAGGGTCGTACTGAAAGTATTTAGATTGGCCCACATAGAGATCATACAGTATTCAGGACATATTTATTTTTTGAATATATAACTCTTAAGCTACTTTGAGAGGTATAACTTATTCGGTTGTCATCAGTATTTTAGGATCTATGACCGTTTGAAAATTGTAAGTCAGGCGTTTTTACTATTGACACTGAAGACACTGTAACCGTATTTTGACAAATAAATATTTGATTTGATTTGATTATTTTCAACCAAGATTTGTTTTGTGTAACAATTTTATACAACTTTCAGTGTCAACTAAAATTTAGATACAAAAAGTGACCTAGGAATAATGGGTATTGAGCTTTTCAGGTTGGTTCAATTGTTCTAAAAATGTATACTTATTGCCAGAAAGAGTTAATAAAGGTGATAATAGAAGTAGTTGCGTAATTAATACACGAGAATGTAAATACTTTCAGCATGACTAATATATTATTTTTCTATCACCAAGGGCTCTGCGCGCGGCAAGAAGCTCAGTCCGCTCGCACGCGTCGTCGCATTTATTTAATCGTATGGCAATATTGTCGAATAGGCAAACAAAATAATTTATATAGTCTGACAAGCCAAGGCTGCAGTAGATTTTGTTTTTAAATTATGTGCGTCCCTTTTCTTCGGTATGAATAAAATAGGGAGGCATATAAATTAAAAAAAAAAATCTACTGCAGCCTTGGCTTGTTAGACTATAACGCAACATCCAAGTTCTGCAGCCATTGCTCTATAAAATTCTTTGAGCTTCCCAAGTACGCGCGGAGTGGGCACCGCTGGATGATGGTCTCCATGGTCTGATCCTGGATGCAACAGTCGCAGAGCGCGGAATCTTTCCACCCCCATTTGTGTAGGAAGTAGTTGCAGCGGCCGTGCCCCGTTCTAAGACGGTTTTTTTAAGGGACACCATTGTTTCCTGGGAAGGTTAATCCCACTGTTTAGTCCCACTTAAGAGAGGTATGGGCACAGCGGATGCATATCGTTTAGTGTGGTAGGGCACAGCACAACGAATGTCGTCTCGCTCAAATCTGGAGCAGAGCCTATCTGGGGAAGTACCTCCCCTCCACCTTACAGAAAACCGCAGTTTAATAACACTAGACACTACTCGTAGTGTAGTGTTTCTGTTAGTGAGTAAGGTCGCCAGAGCTCCAAGAGGATTCACTGTGTTGACAGCTGGGGACCCACGGAGCAAACCTTGCCCCTTTAGCTGTCAAAACAGCAAATCTTTCTTTTTTTTAAACAGTCGGCAACGCGCATGTAACACCCCTGGAGTTCCAGGCGTCCATAAGCTACGGTGACCGCTTATCATCAGGCGGGCCGTATGCTTGTTTGTCACAGTAGTATTAAAAAAAACTGTTCATTGATGGCGCATACATGGCGCGTCGTGACAAAAAATACGTGAGTGTAATCCGCAATTCTATTATAACCTTTTCAATAACCGACATAGTGGTAAGTATATTTTAAAAACAAACACAATTATCACCGCCCATTTTCAAGTAAAGCCCCAGTCTTGAAAGAATTTATTATAAATAATAAATACATAAATAAATGTTATAGGACATTCTTACACAAATTGACTAAGTCCCGCAGTAAGCTCAAGAAGGCTTGTGTTACGGGTACTCAGACAACGATATACATATATAATATACGAATACATAAATACATAGGAAACATCCATGACTCAGGAACAAATATCTGTGTTCATCACACAAATAAATGCCCTTACCGGAATTCGAACCCAGGACCATCGGCTTAGCAGGCAGGGTCACTACCAACTACGCCAACCAGTCGTCATTACCTATACAGACATTGTATTTATTGTGTAGGTACTTCAGGAAATTTCAGCTCACGTCACGCGTTGCCTTGAAGATGCCAGTGATATTGAAAAGGTTATTGTATTGCTGAAGTATTCCATTAGTAATTGTGCAAACATTTGATCAGCTGTATCAAGAGGTAATCAAACAAATGGAGTAAATTGAGAAGTTAATAATTAACTACATGTCCTCTCAGACTCAATAGGAACGTGTATCAGTTGCTAAGAGACGACTCACAGTAGAACGGGACGGGACGGAAGAGAAGCGGGACGGTGCAGTGGACGGGGGATCTATCAGTTTGACAAAACGTCACGTGACATCCGAAGGCTCCGAGCTATCACGTTATTCTTTCTATAGAAATAGACAAATCGGATCATCCCGCCCCGTCCCGCCACGTCCCGTCCCGTCCTAGTGTGAGTCATCCTTAACTTAGTATACAATGTAGGTATATACGATATGAAGCGAACCATTTTTTAGGTTTTGTATCTGAAGAAAGTTGAACGGAACTAACGTTTAGGAATTGTGATTTCAGAGTATACTCGTGACTTGGGCCTTTCCCGCGCACTTTTTAGCCTTATGTTTATATTTTAATAGACTGTCGTAGAAAAAATATGTACCTGTTTCACTTTATAACTGTATATTATCATAGTTCTTTCTGACATTATACAGTCAAGTGTAAAAATATGGTGGTGCACATCTTACTCAAAAATATGTCCCATAGCACCTTATGCCGGTGTAATGTGTAATAAGAGCGTGGTACCATATTTATGAGTCAATTATGTCGAACCATATTTTTGCACTTGACTGTACATTAGCTTACCAGATTCCATTGTTCCCGTAATATTCTGAGATGTGTATTTTTTTATATGTAAATCGCTAGAAGGATACTTTTGTTTAAAAATATTATTTATCAAGCAAACTAAATCAAAACGAGTTAAATTCAAATCGGCAACGCAGGCTCCGTCAGGTACGTTTGTTTTGAAGTAAAAGAAATTACTAAAGCACTGTTACAGGTAAAAATAATAATTCCAAATTCAAAATTTTGAAATTCGCTTTATTCTTTAATGTGATGATTGACGTAAGCATTTGCTTGATGCTCACTTTGATCGGCGTTTGTTTTTGAGATAAAATAGAGTATTGTATTCGTAACGTGCTAAGCAAATATTACACGTCAATTGTCAGGATCTCATCAGATTGAAACCAACATCGAATGTCACCTCGAACGTAGGTATATTTATTTGGAGAAAACATCATCATAATTTATTTATAAGTGGCAGAGTACAGTTTGGCAAAATAGAGATAAAAAGTGGCTACATCGTATTGTCGTTCTGCTTTCTTAAACACCTACAGTCGTGGCAAAATAATTAAGAACAAGATGTTTCCCCATACAAATGCCTACAAATAGGACTAGGAGGTAGGAGGACTGGGAGGAAAATTAATCGACCATATTTTTATGACAATACAATTTATCAATGCTTAATATACTCGAATGTATTGCAAAGTTAGAACAAATGTTTCGTTCCTAATTAAGTCGAAGTGTTTAGTACATCATCCTTTATACATTCATTATACATTCGAGTACCTACTTTTAAAATTATCATCAAATGTATTTTCAAATTATCAATCAAAATCATTTTAGAGTAACTAATAAACAATAAGATTTATTTTTTAAATCTCCATTTTTTTCTCATAGCGAATTGACATATCTCGCCATACAAAAATAGTACATTATTGCAGAGGCCGGGAAACCGAATTTCGTGGATGAGTATTTTTTGTCGGACGAAGCGAAGCTGAGTCAGACAAATTACATACGAATCCACGAAATTCTATTTCCGTCCGAGGCATATATAGTGCTTTTCTCCAAATATGAAAGGAAATAAAATGTATTCTTGCATAAGATTTGAAAGGAAAAATAAGGTTCCCGCCAAAACTTTCTTTTAATGCACGGTTGTGTTCATAAAAAAAGTTGAAATGTCTTTAGTTTTATTAAGCCGTATCTACACGACCTTGCACAGTGAGCCGTATGCAACTCGCGATAGAACGAGACAACCAAGCATTTGATCTCCTTCTCTCTAGAACTACTACACTACTACAAAGCCAGCCCAGGCGGGGCATTTTTAAGCACGATATGATCAGATTGATAATTTGATGTCAATCAGATTGTCTCGTCTGTGCAGACCGTTTGGTCGCGGCTAAAGTATATTTGGCTGTTTGCAATATTGTTAGTCCAAATATTTATTTAAAAAGTAAAAAACAATACAGTAATGGATTTTAGTACAACTTCCTGGACGCTAAAACCGTAAAATAATGAATTCGATTTTTTTTAATTTGAGTCGGTACATAAGGAGGTTCTTTTCGTACCAATTTTGCTACATTAATGGGAACATTTCCGAGCATATTGGAGAAAAATCCTTTCCAACGATGTGTCATTGCTATTGGTTCTTAGGCCAGTGCCCATACAAATCTGCCCATCCTCCTTTGCAAAGTAATTTGTAGGCATATGTAAGAGGAAAAAATCTTGTTCTTAATTATCTGGCTGCGACTGTATATTGAGTTGAAAGGGTTCTACTCTATTCCGCTAAGCTATAATTGTGTAATGCTACAAATGTGAAAAAAAACTGATCTAAACACCTCCCCCTTTTTTGAAGTCGGTTAAACCTGCGAAAGTTGCCACATGAATCCACGTTTTCCTAAGATATTATTAAGAGTTGATACATCGTTGACGACTCAATAAGCTGGAAATAGCCTAGGCTCAGTTTGGTTAGCCTACGAGTAGGTCCGACCAGTTATAGCCGCATGTCCTAGAATCTAGAAACATCTATGATCTAGAAAGTAGTTATGTTAATACAATATTGCCAATCGTTGAAGAGCCTGTGTTTATGCAGGTTGTACATAACTAGAAAACTCCCGTGAGTATTAGACATATTAAAATACTTATATCGGGTTGCTCACGTCTATAAAGTCGAAAATAGCTCGACATGTTTCGGAACAATCCGTGTCCCTTAATCATGAGTTACGCGCGCGTGCGCGTAGTGCGCTAGACAACCGTCGCGTACGCATTTCTCTCTATATTAACGCTAGTAGCCCGATATAAGTATTTAAGATGTAATTAGTTGAAGACCTTGGTTTAAAACATGATGCTTAGAACATAGACAACTGGAGTAGGCTTGTCTGAAAATATTCAGCTGTTTTTTGTGGGGGCTATGGCTCTTCGTGCAGTTAAGTAGTCTGCTTTTGTGTATGATGTATAATTTTCTGTTGTAATATTTTATAAGGTGTACAATAAAGAATCATTGTATTGTAGTAATATACATGTCAGTCTATACAATGATATGATATAATGACTTTAGGCCAATATCTTCAAAAACCGGTGTTTACACTTTTAAATTTTTTTCGACTCACGAAAGTTTGAATTATATGATCTTAAATCAACTATTACTTTACGAAATGTGATCACCCAATATTGAGTAAGCCCAGTGAACCAATACATGAATGATGAAATTTTATCACAAGTAAACATTCACTTATGTGCCCCTCATGCCATACTGTGAAATGTCAGACATCGGATATAATGATAATACTCCTCGACCGATTTCGGCCACGGCGACCTGTTCAGCTCCTTTCAGTTTGTCGTAGGTCTGCTGGTGATTTGATTTGATTTGATTTGATGTGATTTACCCTTGTAGTATTCTGATTGACAGGGAAAATTCTTATAATTTAATAACGAGTGCTCGAAACGTAGGGGTGTAAATATACGCGATTAATATTTTTAAAACTGTTTCATTTCAATGGATAGATACTAATCGTGGCTATACAAGACATGATATGATATTAAATGTTTTTATTTTAACAAAAAAGTTATTAAAACCAAACAATGTCGCAGGTATAGCATATCAAATTTATATCCTCTGTCCTTTGGTAAGGGCGTCGCAAGATTTTTCATTCGGTTTTCCTCCTCGGGAAAGACCCTGCGCTAATTTAGGTGTTTTATGGTGCGTACGAGGTTTATAAATTGTGTAGGTATTATTATTTTATTATATAGGTATTATTTTTTTTTCTCAAAAATGCTATGCAAAGTGGATTTTACCGGTTTCAAATTGGATCGTAAAGTGTTTTGTTTATGATCGAAAATTAAAAAGTTTCAGAAATTGCAGCCTCGATTTCGCGACACAAAAGTTGCATGCAAAATCCGGTATTTGTCGAGCTCCAAACTTTAAAAAAAGTTGAAACTGTCATATAAAAGGGCATTGACCCTAAACAGCCAAAACAGACGGTCAGTGGTTATTATTATAATGTTGGTACAGTCAAAGTATAATTGTACAGCTCATAATTGGTTCTTAAAACTCTCGGGTCCATTATAAAAAAAATCGACTTCGTCTCGTTTTGTAACGGCGACCCTGAAGTTTTAAGAACCCTTATTATATCACTGTTGCATAAACTATTGTAATGCAGCCATAAAAGCGTGTCATATAATTTGCGGCCTTCATAGCGAAAGATTGCAGATGACTGTACAGACGTCATCAAAGATTAAATCCTAATCCTAAAGGAGTTAGTCGCAAGGGTCGACGTTGACCATATAAAATACATTTATATTAGCTGCAATTTGAATGCCACACGCGTTCAAACAGAAAGGAAAGGTCCGGCCTTCGATTCGGTTCCGGAACGTCACTGCACACTCAAGGCTTTACTATGTTTGATTATTAAGTTGGTTTCGTACATAATATTCATCTATTATTGTCTTTGGTTATTGCTATTAGTAACTAGGTACTCATTATGATATACTTAATACTTTAAAAAACGGCAATAGAGAAAATGCTATAAATGGCTATAAATGCTGTATGAGGAGTACAACCTACGATTAAATTTATTGCTCCTATTGTAGGCCACACCCGGTATATAAAATGGCATACTATTACTTTACCTCCTTAGAAGTACCAACCAGCAATACCCAATTATTGATTTATACATATTCTTAACTATATAGAAACAATAGATTTTACACGTAATCTTACCCACTAGCATACTGTTTAACTACAAATCCTTCATTTTCTCAGTTATTTAGTTTTTCATCCTTATTTTCTTGTATATACTAAACTACACCCTGGGCTTTACGGAAAACCAGTGTCATGGCATCTTTGATGCCAGGGCACATAGCATGCTGAGTGGCGTCCAATTGCAGCCACTACAATGACCAATGTCCTAATAATATTATAAACGCGAAAGTTTGTAAGGATGTTTGTTACTCTTTCATGTAAAAATTACCTACTGAATGGATTTGAATGAAACTGTACAATAATATAGCTTAGGTATACATTATAATAATATATAAGCTATAATTTATAAAGATATTGCACAGACGAAGTGTTTTTAGCATGACATAATAAGTTTAAGTGTTAAGTTTCTATTGTTTCTTTATTTATTTCTTCATTCTAATAACAGACATACAAACACAACAGACGGAATAAATCAATTCATTAGTCTATTGCATTGATATTTATAGCATTTGTTTATAGAATGAAGACATCGTTGGTTCAGTGAATGTGATTGTGATTTCTTACTTTTTTATATACTACGACGGTGACAAACAAGCGTAAGGCCCGCCTGATGGTAAGCGGTCACGCGCGTTGCCGACCCTTTAAAAAGTTTAACACTCCTTTTTTGAAGAACCCCATACTGTGTCCTTTGGGAAAACAGCGGCAGGGAGCTCATTCCACAGCCGGAGCGTCCGCGGGAAGAACACCTCTTAAACCGTACGGTACTACTTACCATACTTTACTTGGCATAGGACGGCTATTATAGGTTGATTATGAATATGATGATGATACGTGTTTCGTAATGAGGTAGTGAAGTTTCTAAGCTATCTCTAAATACACAGTAGACAGGTAACCAAATTAGTGACGTGATTGTGATCGCTACACCATTAGATTAAGCTGCTCACATAAAAATCTTACATACAAGTAATAGTAATACTGGAAATGATGTCAAAATATTACACGTTCCTGCGTTACAATGTACTACAAATTGAAATTGAAAACGTGTCTAGCTGCGTGTTGCAATTTCAACTAAAGTGAATATAAGTGTTTACTATACCTACATCGATCGTTTATTTGTAGTAAATGTTTCTTATTTATGCTGTTCATTGATTTCACTTTTATTGAACAAGTAAACCTTAGCGAAAGGCGGACTTATGGATGACACTAGGATGGGACGGGAAAAGCGCGACAGAAAAATCTGTCAATTTCTATAGAAAGAATCGCGTGATAGCTCCGAGCCTTCGGATGCCACGTGACGTTTTCTATGAACAGGTCCCCCGTCCCGTCCCGTTCTAGTGTGAGTCATCCCTTAATGCCAAAAGGTATTTTCGACTAGTAAACCTTAAAAAGAGAGAAATTATGAGTTTCGGATTGTTCACATTAGGTACCTAAGATCGATGTCATTAATTAATTCCCTCATAGGCAATAAAGTCTTATAAGCATTTATGGATGACGACTAAGTTGAAAACCTATTTATCACTTATAGTGACCTTAATCAGGCTGAGATAAATATCACGTAAGATTTGTCTCAAGCTATTCTTCTAACCGCATAATGACTTAATCATTACGCTTTACCTATTGTTTTTCCTATTAAAGCCGCCAGCCGGTTAACTACTCTCTATCATTGAAGTAAGGTACAAATTTCAATAACCGATAACGTTTCATATCTTGTTTATAATGGTACTTGATACTTTATTCACACAAATCGTTTTAGGGTTTAAAACCACGTGTGTATCAGTGTACAGTCACCTGCAAAGGTATCTTTCGCTATGAAGGCCGCAAAAATATTTGACACAATCTTATTTTACGAGCGTCACATATTTCTGCGGCCTTTATAGCGGAAGATACGATTATTGTGCGTTTTTTTTTGTAGTAAAAAATTACAATACAATACAATACAATAACTCTTTATTGCACCTCAAAACAACAAAAATAACACAAACTGGTATAGATTACACATGAAAAAGAGGCAAACAACAGGCGGTCTTATCGCTAAAGAGCGATCTCTTCCAGACAACCTTTGGGTAGAGGAGACACTACACTAAGAAAAGTATACATACAGTAGGTGGTGCAAAACTGGAAAAAGTATTATGTGAGAACCAAAATATATGACATAAACAGAAAAAACAAATCTACAAAAAAAAAGAAAACAAACACACACACAATTACATATACATACATATATATATGTTCATACCAAAATACATAAATATATAAATACATATATACAAATACAAACTAATTAAAATTTTTTGGTAAATTGGTTTTTTTCATGTGATTTCTATTCAGAATCGCGAGCTCTTTCAATCCGTAGGAGAAAAATAGGGTTCTATAATTTCCATAAATTTTTCAAATTTTCCATTGCGCTAGGTACCTACTAAAAAAACTATGAAAAAATTGTGGCGAAACGGAAAAAAAATAACATTTTTTTCTACAAGGATTGAAAGAGGTCGCGATTCTGAACATTCCCAATTTAGAAAAAATATATTTTACTACAACAAAACGGCCTATTGCAGGTAACTGTACCTAATCATATGCGAGTTTAAGACTTACCTGAGGCTAATTACAGCTTTTGTGGCGAAATAATGTAGATAGACGACTTTTAGGTAAATAGAGAGGAAATTAGTAATTTCAATAAATGAAACAATAATAGAGGTTTACCTATTATTTTTATTTGGCGGTACCACTTTTGGTATTTTTTAAAATCCTAATAAACATGTCTAACTCCTGTATATAGGAAATTTAGTACCCCCAAGTTATACCAGCTTCTTGGCTGGCCCACGGACTATTAAGCAATTTCTAAAAAAGGAAAAATTTAAAAACTCAAAGCCTCGGACGAGACTCGAACCATCTATGTGATACACGCCATCGCGAGGGATATGGTGGCGAAATTTGCCACCAAAACCCCCACGAGCCCACGACGCCATTGTTTTTTTCCACTGTTCCTTTCTCTCTAAAGAAAAAACAATAACAACTTGATTTATAACAAATACTTTGTATATAATAAAGTTTAAAAACCTTTTTTCTATAAAGGTTGTTTATCCATCATCAATAACGCGCATGAATGGATAATATTCTCAGTAAATGCTAATTATTTAAATTCATAATTTGTGATAATGTATGCACGTCTGTCTAACAAAGAATATTCATAATGATTGACGTTTCTTTGAAACAATGGCGTTATACGGCATAATCTACGGTTAACAAGACACATATACAATTTTTATTGTTTGTCACACCTGCTCGTCAATTGTGATATTATATGCAACCAAACTTAGACTTAATGAGCTGTATTAAGCGCCTGGCCGTAATGGATTTACATACCTACTATTTAATCGTGATACTACTTTTCCGCCAGCCCGGGCCTCCCGGAGGACCCGCGCCCCACGCACCGGCCTGCGTATCCGCCGCTCACCTGGGTGTTCTATGGACTGTGCTACTACACTACCACTAATTATTATTGTTTCTAAATTGAAAGAGATGTCATATGTAATATGCATTATTTTAAAAAATACACTTTAAAATTGAATTCATTTCCATTCCATTATTGACCTAGCAACAAAGACTTTCGAATCTTCAACAATCTGCCCCATTGCCCTCTTGCATAATAGATAACTATTTATATTATGCACACATTTAAATAACATCAGTCAATTAACCAGTCATGTAATTAAATTTGTAAATTACAAACAATTACTACCTATTGCATGAATGTTAAGTTTCTCGTTACTTCAAATACTCAGTAAATTTGCGTCAGGCGTTTCATTTGTGTAACGAATTGCGATTCGACTCGATGATTTCTCTCGTCTCATATCTGCATGCCAATGCAATATTTATAATGGTTATTTGTTATACAAGAGGCCAAAGTTGTTGTTTACTTCTCGTGCTTATATTGAGAGTTGAACGAGCGAAAAATTCCATAGGTATGTCAAAAATTGCACGAGAGGTGAACAAACTTTGCCGCCGAGTATTTAACGAAATTTTTCACCTAACTCACCTCACGATATGTATAACTCAAAACCATCTTTACAATGCATGTGCTCGAAAAGTGCGCTTTCTATGAAGCCAAATCGTGCGGAAAGTTGTACTTTTCCGCACGATTTGGCCGATGAAGCCAAATCGTGCAGAAAAGTGTACTTTTCCGCACGATTTGGCCGATGAAGCCAAAATCGTGCAGAAAAGTGTACTTTTCCGCACGATTTGGCCGATGAATCCAAAATCGTGCAGAAAAGTACACTTTTCTGCACGATTTGGCCGCAGTGCGTTTACTTTTCATTTGTTTTTTTAAATTTTGGACTCCGCTATCAGCCCGAAACAAAAAGTATTTTCTATGTAAGAAAATTATAAAATAATATCATTTTTAATTTTAATAATTAAATTAGTGTCATGTAATAATTTAATTGTTTTGTCATGATATGATTTTTTATTTACTCGCACAATGCATAGTAAAACATTGTATGAAACACATGCGTAAAGATGATTTCCGCACTTGTTGCATAAATAGCTATTACAGTACCCATGCTGCTACATTACCGCACTAGTGCGATAATGAGCACTTTAAGTGCCTGCGTCAAAAAATCAAAGAGCCATATGTACTGTAAAACGTCGTACGATAAATGTGCGAATAGGTAATTCGCAACTCGTAACGATTTAAACACTCCCTTGGTCGTGTTTTATTATATCGCCACTCATTGCGAATTTTCTCCTATTCGCACTAGTATCGCACTATTTTAAACGTGAAGAAACAAGTTAATTGTCAAGGTAAAATGACTTTTCCACTAGTGGATAAAATGGATACACTAAATAATTCCGAAAAACTAAAGGTATGCCAAATTATAAAGTCTCAAAATTAAAAAAAAATCTTTGTTTTGAAAATCCGGTGTCGAAAAGAGTTTCGAATTTTATTAATTCTCTTTATTTTGAAAATCCGGTATCGAAACTCCAATCATCAAAACTCCGGTTCATGAAAGACGACTAATTTATATATAGCAGTGTACCTACTTAAAAACATGTACAGTTAAGAACCTAAACTGAAGCGCGTTAAGACGTCATGGTAATAAATTGAAAGAGATGTCATATACTACAGAAAAAGTGACCAAGGCCCCTAGTGATCAAGGCAGCCCTAGTCACCGGGGTGACTAGGGCTGCGATCGAACCAGCGACCTCCTGCTTTCGCGACTAAGCCGGCCTTGGTCACTTTCTCTTTAGTATATGACATTTCTTTCAATTTATAATTTGTATATATATAGTAGTGTGACTACTTAAAAACAAAAAAAAACACGAATCAAAACATTTATTATATTTAATTAATACGATACCTACATTATATTGTATGAGAATATGCATAAAACTTAAATGACAAGATAATAATTAAACAACAATAATAATTACATTACAATAAGTCCATAAATAACTAACTACAAACTATTGACTGCCTTGATACATAAAAAACACACTTAAACTAAACTTACAAAAAAAAAAACTACCCACAAACCAACTAATCAAACAGACCCCCCCGCCACATCCCCGGCGCAAAAGTGCCCATCACACTCGCAGCGTTCCCGCGTTGAACAGCAATAGACAGCCTCTGCGCCAGGAATGAATCGGACATTTAATTAATGATTTGATTCCTGCTTTACAATTGTACGTCATGGTAAGTCTGTCCCCAATTGCCTATGACTATGTCACCGTCACTGTCATTTTAATAACGTGATATCACGGTTTTAACGTGTAGTTTCCTGTGTGCTTACCATGAGGAGCACGCAACTGTATTCGATAGCGACTCCGAAAGTATGTCCGTCTCCCTCCTACTATATCTTACCACGAGTTATATTCGATTGCCACTGCGACATTCGACTGTGTCCGTCTTGCTCCTGTAGATAGATAGATAGATAGATAAACGTTTATTTGCCAAACATAAGTTTGTAGTGTAGTGGTAGGAGCGAGACCGACATACTTTCGAATGCGCAGTCGCAATCGAAAACAACTCACAATGCACAATATTCAGCGTTTTTCAGCGGTGCTCAAACTGTGCAGCGGGCGGAACCGGCATTGTGTTGCAAGGTCACGGTCACAGTACTTCGGTCGAGTATAATACGGTTACGATAATTAATCGATTAAGTGATCATTTGAGCGGTATTATCACCAACAATAAAACACGGCTGTGTATAAGTGCAGACTTTAATCTCCATAATATTATGCAGATAGAAGACCCGTTGCTCTGGCCGATGCTCAGCTGCCTGTTGCCTCTTGTTACCGCCTTGTTACCAGGATACCAGGATACCAGATGAAATAAAACTCATAGTAAGTTTTATAAGCGCGCCAGAGCAACGGGTCTTCTATCTGCATAATTTTATGGAGATTAAAGTCTGCACTCCACACCTATGTTTATTTGTATTACTTCCACGGTGTGTAGTATAGGTACTATTTTTTCGAGAATGTTCTTCTTCCTGAGCGTTGGTGGCCCGGCGGTATGTGTGACTTTCAATCCGAAGGTCTCGGGTTCAAATCCAGCCGGCTCGTACCAATTAGTTTTCGGAACTTATGTACGAAATATCATATGATATTTACCAATCACTTTTTGGTGAAGGAAAACAAACATCGTGAGGAAACCGGACTAATCCCAATAAGGCCTAGTTTACCCTCTAGCTTGGAAGGTCAGATGGTAGTCGCTTTCGTAAAACTGGTGCCCATGTCTGCGAGTAGGAGGATATACCGGCAACCGCGAACGAAGTTTTAACCCTCTATTTGGGTCAAACGCAAAACGTTTAAACATACAATGCAATAGAAAGGAAGTACCCTTTAATGTAGATAAGGCTTAAATTAGACAATCAAGCTTTATAGCCCTTTACTTTTGAATAGTCCACAGGAAAGACTCGGAACATCGTTTTTTGTTTAACCCATTTTGTCTCAGCCATTACATTCGGTTGGAATGAGTAACGGAAGCAACTTATATTACCGCAGCATTTATTCATCTTATCTGTAACGATTACTAAAGATGTGTGACTTATAGCCACAATAGTTACAATACTCTGTGGTCAGGTATATAGCTATTGTTAATTGATAAAGAGATCAGGAAATCTAGCCAAGAGACTATCGTTAGTTAGTAACGTTAAATGTAAATATTGTAAGAAAATGAAGACTTGATTTTTCGTTCACATTTGATTTTCAATTATTTTTTTCGGTTTTTGTCTTGGGCAGGCTTAGAACTCTCCGGGCGAACTCAAATCGATTGTCTTTTGTCTTGTGTCTGTCACGACACATATTATCAACGGGCTGCCTACGCATACCATGCCCACGCGCCAGCACACCAGCCGGCGCCAATATTATCGCGAAACAGCCCTCAGATTTAGGTACAGTCAACTGCAAAGATATGAAAACAGCGAAAGTGCCAAGAATATTGTATGTACAGGACTTTATTGCATGAACATTCAGGTCGTGTATACAACTTTTTGGTGTTTTGGCATGTATTTGTAGTTGACTACATTTTTATAAATCCAAAAAAAAACAGAAAAGTAATTTCATTTGAATTGAAATTATCTTCCGTAATATTCTAAAAACTAACAGGATTCTTGGTAGTTGCTCCAATATAGTATCAAAAAGTTGTGCAAAATCGTAAAAAGTATAACTATTAAATTACTTTAATTTTTCAAACCCAAGGGTTGAACTTAAAAACAACGTACCTATTTTGAATTTTATTCAAAAGTTTGGTCTCCATAGTAGACCATCAAAGTCAATCATCAAAAGGTCAACAGGAAAAAATCCAAAATTCCTTTTACATTGTTGACCTACAACGTGACGTGTCATTATCCTTGTGTTGAGTAGCTGGTGACATACAGAACACGCAGATATACGGAAGGAAGACACGTGCGTGACGTGCGTGGATTGACATTGACACACGGGCTTGTCCCGGGGTAGACTCAAACCGATCTCTGCCGAGCAAATTAACTATCAAACTTAAAGTGTAATTTTAAACGCCTCATTATGACGTTTACTTAACACTTTTACAGTTTGTGCTATCAAACATGCCTATTGGAAAACTTTTAATACTACAACGGTGACAAACAAGCATACGACCCGCCTGATGGTAGCCACCGAAGCCTATAGACGCCTGCAACTCCAGGGGTGTTACTTGCGCGTTGCCGACCCTTTAAACAAAAGGAGGATTCGCTGTGTTGACAGCTGAAGGAGCAAGTTTTGCTCCGTGGTTCCCCAGCTGTCAACACAGTGAATCCTCTTGGAGCTCTGGCGACCTTACTCAACAACAGAAACACAACACTATGAGTAGGGTCTAGTGTTATTAAACTGCGGTATTCTGTAAGGTGGAGGTACTTCCTATACCTCTCTTATCAAGGCATATATCCCTTTGAATGAAATAGTATTTTATACAATCGTGATATAATGAAGAGTTTTTCAGTCGAGTAGAGTGGCCTAAGTAAGGTACGAGATTGAAAAACTTAATTATATTACGATTGTATACAATACTTTTTCTACGAGTCATCATCATCATCATCTATGGAGGAACAATTTCATTGAATTAACAAGGATGTAACACAAAAAGATGGCCGGCAGGCCGGCGCGGTCGGCGCAGGCGTGAGGCGCGCGCTCGGCAAAGTCTCAGGCGTCATCGTAAATAAGTATAAAATTTGTACGAAGTTCTATTATAGTTGCCTACAGCGTATCGAAATGAAATATTATAGTTGAGGTGGACTGTCTAATATCGAAAAGTATGAGCTTATAGTTTTGTCTATGTACTCGTAATTGGCAGATTAAAGTCGGCGAGTAGAAAAAGTTATATTTACATAAGTTTGACGCCTTTGCGACTTAAATACACGTTGTGTTACCTGCAACAACTCAATATTCACCCAATAATAGTAACTAAGTAGAGTCAAACCTCGTTACCTTTTCAAGTAAATAAACTAACAAAGGAGAATGGGCATTTTTGTATGGGGAGTGTACCATGAGTGTATACGATCGAGACGTATATTGTTTTAAAGGTCTTCATCAGAGTATTATTTTCTTGTATAGCACCGAAGGTGGATACCGTGCAGGGGCCCCTATATTTTAAAAAATAGGCTCGGCATATTAACAGTAATTTTTCTAAATATACATTATAGAAGCAGTTGACAAGTATTTTATTTTAAAGAATATGACGATATTTTCATGTTTGTGTAACATTTGAAACGCTTAAGTGCAAAGATAGTTAGAATTCATTGTTAAAAGTTAAGCGCGCAATGAACATCTATGAATATATAAGCAGAACTACACTGTATACGCACCTCGTCTACAGCATTGAAAAGGTATTCCCTTTGCCTATTTTTTGATATACAGATTTTATTTTCAACACTTGCAGGGGTCAAAATAAAGTCACTTTATTAATTAAATAATTGTAGTTTGTTAAACATTGAAATAACTACTCCTCGCTAGATGGAGCCAGGTACCAAATCCGGAATGACAATATTGCGTGTCAAAACGTCGGTCTAACTCCGTCATAAAAAAACTTACCTAATTGTGACAATAGTCTATGGAAAAGAGGCTGGAAATAAAAAACGTACGTTGACAGTTGTCATTTTGAAAAACAATAAATTGTTGTAGTATAATGTAGGATACAAAATTAAAATAAGATATTTCCATCTGAACTAAATCAACAGTTCTCGGCCGCTGGTTTAAAGAGTCCTTAGTGTCGCCGGTTAGCTTTCTACCTACAGCTTATTTGCCTGAATAAAGCTTTATAAATAAGTAAGTGTATATCTTTAGTACCTACGCTTTATAGCTCACGGCTGGGCCGATTGGTGAGTGAGTGTGGAGGTATATATATTAGGATAAACCTATACCTATTTTTTGTTAGCAGGCGCTGAATAAAATGTTGCAATAAGTCCCTTTTAAGCTATATACCTAAGGACCTTTATTCTACCACCCTTTAACACGACAGCTAAATAGGTGAGTGTATAGGCAGCGGCAAAGACTTTCCCAAATTCCCCTAAGTTAAAACTATATTGCCATTTACCTACAGCTTGATGCCTGTACGACCTGCTGCTGCATCCACCAGTGGATGAACAGCGCTGGCGATTCTTTTGTATCCTGCATGCCTACGTCGCGACCGGAACGACGATGCCAATGATCATGTCTTCTCCTCTGCCTTCTTTCATAAGAAAACTAAACTAAACTAAAGGTAAGGTAGTACCTAAATAATTTATGGAATCTATTTTACGAGTACAATGGGAATATGATACAATTCTTAACATTCGCTATCACAGTAATATTTATTTTCTTAGCATTTAAGTCCATGGCACACCGCTGCCGTCTAAACTTGTTTAAGGAGGGGGAGGATATGCTACGTTCTTCTCTCCTCTTTTCTAGCGTTTTCCCGGCTTTTGCCCCGGCCCATGCAGGGAGCCTGGGGTCCGCTTCGGTAACTAATCCCAAGAATTGGCGTAGGTACCAGTTTTACAAAAGCGACTGCCATCCCTAACCTTCCAACCCGAGGGTAAACTAGGCCTTATTGGAATTAGTCAGGTTTCCACACGGTTTTTGCATTCACCGAAAAAATAATTTTTTTGGTAATGTTTATAAATTATAATCACTGTATTTTGGTGATGAAGTGAATTTCATTACCAAAATACGGTAATAATATATTTCATTACTAATAATTCCCAACTCTTTTCTGCAATTTGTTTTTTTTTCGTTTGAAAGGAGTTCATTCCTCCATTTTCAAAGACACAGACCATACATGGTGGTCTCTATATTAGTGTATGTACGTACTTTCACATAGTACATAAATATGTCTAAATATGTCAAACATTTACATTGGGGAACCACCAAATACGTAGGTAAAGTGGTCTAGTTCACAAAGGCCGGAATGACCATATAAAACTTCCAATAACATTAGCTGATGAGCCCCGACGTCGATTTGATTAATTATGGTTCCGTACCTCAAAAGGGAAAAACGGAACCCTCATAGGATCACTTTGTTGTCCGTCTGTACGTCCGTCCGTCTGTCTTTCAAGACCCTTTATCCCAAGAACGCGAAGAGATATCACGTTGCAATTAATACCACATACCTATACAGGTCTGCAATTTCTTGAAGCTGTGAAAAAATTATGATTCTGAGCTCCGACGTCGATTTGATTAATTATGGTTCCGTACCTCAAACGGGAAAAATTGATCCCTCATAGAATCACGTTGTTGTCCGTCTGTCCGTCCGTCCGTCTGTCTGTCAAGGCCAAGAACGCGTAGAGACATCACGTTGCTATTAATACCACATACCTATACAGGTCTGCAATTTCTTGAAGCTGTAAAAAAATTATGATTCTGAGCCCCGACATCGATTTAATTAATTATGGTTCCGTACCTCGAATGAGAAAAACGGAACCCTCATAGGATCACTTTGTTGTCCGTTTGTACGACCGTCCGTCTGTCTGTCAAGACCCAGAACGCGTAGAGATATCACGTTGCTATTAATACCACATACCTATACAGGTCTGCAATTTCTTGAAGCTGTAAAAAAATTATGATTCTGAGCCTCGACGTCGATTTGATTACTTATGGTTCCGTACCTCAAACGGGAAACATGGAACCTTCACAGGATCACTTTGTTGTCCGTCTGTCCGTCCGTCCGTCTGTCAAGACCCAGTACGCGTAGAGATATCACGTTGCTATTAATACCATGACCTATACAGGTCTGCAATTTCTTGAAGCTGTGAAAAAATAATGATTCTGAGCACCGACGTCGATTTGATTAATTATGGTTCCGTACCTCAAAAGGGAAAAACGGAACCCTCATAGGATCACTTTGTTGTCCGTCTGTACATCCGTCTGTCTGTCTGTCAAGACCCTTTACCCCAAGAACGCGTAGAGTGCGCGTAGAGTGCGTAGAGTCCGACGCGCACTTGGCCGGTTTTTTTTTGTTTGGAACCAGTTGGTTCCATAGGCATTGGGGTTCTGATGACATAAAGAAATTGGAGTAAACTTAGAGTTTAGATTAACAGCCTTGTAGGTTCGAATCCTACTATTCGGTGTTGGTGGTTGGTTAAGTGTTGTTGTCATTTATATACTCACCTCACTAGTGTGTATTATTAAATTATAGAATACAGGTCAATTTCAACTATGTAATGATATTTGTAAGTAATAGTGAAGCGATTGGCAATTGAGTGAAGTTTTAATAACTCATAAAAACCCAAATCTTACCTAACTTTTTTTTGTTTCTTTTTCATGCGTCTAATCCCACTGCAATGCATCGGAGGAGAATATTATTAGTATGGGGTGGACGGTTGCCGGCGTAGGAAGTTACCCTTTGATACAACTTAGACCACCACGGTGAAGTTAAGTATACCTATTATATATTTCTCGTTATGTAAGCGCGACACATAGAGGAACTGAATTTCTGTGATTTGGATTTATCTTTGGTTATTGATGATTGACTGGTTTCCTAGTCAAGTATCCCTTTTATTTTGCTGTCCTATGAGTCCGCTAAGATTTGCTACGGACATTTCAACTAACCGTATATACAGGCCAATAATGATTACGAATATGATACATACATCAACATGCAGATAAAATGGTAAGATAAAAGATCGCATATATTACATGTATTTTCATCCCTATTTTACACCTAGGTAAAAATTGTGTGTAAATTAAACATGACTAAAGCTCATCTGTTAAATTGGATTAATTTTGTCTGCAAACAATACCGCAATGCCATGCAACGCCACAATAGGCAGCCAACGGGTAAGCGATGCGCTTGTATCCCGAAATCGCGAGTTCGAATCTCGCTGGAGGCATTGTTCTTCAATTTTTATTATTTCTACTCAAGTAATAAAGTAATCCGTCCGTAAAATTGAAATGTAATTTTTATAATAGCTTTTATTGCTGACTGTTGTTTCCTTTCCATTGTCAACATACACTCATCGAGGTAATTCTAAGAATCTCTAATCTCAATGGGATTAACTATATTGGGGTTAACTACGAAGCCCTAAACTACGCGTGACTTGACATGCTTTTGGCGGATTTTTTATATTTCCATTTACCAGATAGTTTAGTCAGTCAGCTTTTTGACCGACATCGCAACGCAAGGAGTATGTATGTAGGTATGTTCAATTGAATACGGTATAAATGCGCGCCATGCACATGAACTAAATTCAAATTATATGGATTTGTGTATTTTTGTTGGCCATTTTGGAATTGTGTATGTTTGGTTGTTACAAGATTCCTTAGCGCTTAATAGTTAAACATGAAAAAAACGTGAGCAAAACCACACTAAACCCGAAAATAACGTATAATTAAAAATAATAATATTATGGGACAATTTTTTCCCACAACTCAATCTAGTCGGACAGGCTACTTATACAATAAGGCTTGTATAAGTTGGGTAGTACATTATTTTAAAGGATTATATTTTATTACCTACATTTACTGTGAAGGTAAATTGTACATGCAACTTGGAACTATAAGTAGGATATATTAGTTCATATATGAGAGAGATATATATGAAAGAAACTTTACACAATTTATTAATTTTGAGGATACCTACTTTACTAATAAATTGTTAATTATGATTTCAGAAACTCCACACTACTATATATAAATTATAATTTGAAAGAGATGTCATATACCTACTACAGAAAAAGCGACCAAGTTCCCGGTGACCAGGGCTGGGAGCGAGTTGGACTTCAGAACCTATTTAAAATAGACACTAAATTGTATATTTTTGTAAACATATATATTGTATAAGGTAGCAATGTAACCCAGCAACAAATTAATGATTAAAATGATAATTTGCTTAAGAATACAGAACGAACGGTTAGAATATTTTATAACTATGGGTATTTGTTTGTTTGATTTGATTATCATTTCCTTATCAATATCTATTTAAGCATTCCTGATAATCATGGGTTCTGTATTCTAATGCATGTTAAAAGTCTTTGTGCAATTATTTGCTAGGCTCTCCCATCTTACCCTTCATATTCTAGCATAACCACAATAAGATGATAACAATATAGATTTTTTATAAAATGATTTTGCTTGTACACGTTTTTAAATGTTTTTAGAATTATATAGATTTTATTTTTTCTGTCCCTCAGTTTTCTAGGATCCACCAACTCTATCCACCAGAGAATCATATAGTACCCCGAAGTTCACCGTGATTTATAATTTCGCTTGGTCTGAGTAGATCTTTGCCTTTCTTAATCTCTACCGGATGTGGGTAACCCTTCCCTGAAGTCTTTCCCTGTCAATGTTCGAACCCCTGCACACTGGTAATGCACTGTAAGAGATGAAAGAATTACAAGATTTACTCATGACTAATGACTAATGTTAAATCACAATGAACTTCAGCGTGCTATTCAATGCACTGGTGACATAAGTAGATGGATTTTACTGGAAATTAGGGGTTCTGTAGGAAAGACTAACGCTTCGTCGTCGTCATCTTATAGTGGCTATGATACTCTACGACCTTATGGCCTCTCCACACAAGGAGCCATGAGGGGCGATGATATGGGATGCAGATGGTATGCGTCGAGAGGCGATACGCAATATTGCCATCTCGTTCTGTTGCATAGCTACGTCCCGTATGATGGTCCAATGTGTGGAGGGGCCATTATACGACTATCGTAGCTCTTGATGGCCTGTCCACACAATGGGTCATGGATCACATTGCGGGGCGCAGCTAAACAGTAGATGTGACAATATTACGTACTGCTTCTAACGCATAACTGCGTCCCGGATGATGGTCCAATGTGTGGAGGGGCCATTATACGACTATCGTTGCTCTTGATGGCCTCTCCACACAATGGATCACATTGCGGGCGCAGCTATTCAGTAGAAAGATGTGACAATATTACGTACTGCTTCTAACGCATAACTGCGTCCCTTATCATGGCCCATTATGGGCCATTGTGTGGACGGCCCATGAGAGTAGAAACAGGCATTGGCCATAGTAGTGGGCAGCGTCTGGGCCTTGTGCAGCGTGTAGGTACCTACTCAAGACGCTCGCTACGATATTAGTAACAGTCCTACATGTGACATTATCATTTGGCCCTCGGTTACAGTGCGATAGAAGGTAGAAATTAAAAAGTGGCAACACCGTAGTATCGTCCTTTTCAAATGAAGATGTGTAATAAAACGGGACGACACTATGATGTTGCGACTTTTTAATTTCTACCTTTTCTGTTTCTATCGACAGCGACGGCATGTGTTTACCGTATTGCAAGATTAGTACCTTCGTACAGTGCATCCAAGTGACTGTTGCCATTTTATCGACTATCATGCCATGCGTCACTTTCGCACTTGCATATTTGTTAGAACGTGACACCTATGAAGATAGTCGGTAAAAATTCGACCACAATAGACTATAAGTATAAACCTGTAGTCACTTTTACAGAATTTTGCTACTAATGTTATTTTTTAAATTATTGTATCGCGATTTGAATGAAATAAAGCAGCTAAAAGTATTCAAAATGTTTTATTAAACAGTATACCTACATATTTTAATAAGTAACCTACATAAAATGTCTTGCAAAGCATTTAGGTTCATAAACCCATTAAAACAGACACACGTACCAGCTATTTTCATAAACGGTGTTTATATGCTGATTTAATATTAGGTTCTAGTGGATAGTGGATATTTTTAGGAAGTACATTTTAACTTGTTGTTTAGAGCAAGTTTGTATCAAAGCCATGAATCAATTTGCAAAGGTCCTAGAGATAGACATTTAGACCGAACTTTTTCGACAGAACAATCTATTTTATGGCAAACATTCAGAAATTAACATAGTTTGCAATTTACACTTCAAAAGTATTTTTAGCGTTTAAAAGTGACTATATGGAGCCAGCATTTTCTTCACCTACTCGCCGTCTACTCGGTTTGTCTACTAGATACAAGATGTCGGTAGTAAATAAGATTGTAGATTATATTATAATAGCTAAGAACGGAAAATCAACAGTTTTAATTCATAAAAATAAATTGCCTATTTTACAATCAATTTAAGGCGGATACAATGAGGTAGTTGTAACAAAAATTCCTATTTTACAACAATGGCGCCATCTTGAGGTGAGTAGGAAAATCAAGCCGTCATTAATTAACTTTAATTGCAATTAATTAACTCGTAAAATAGGCTTATTTTGGTCCCTGCATCGGTTGGAGCGAAAATGAAGATTACAAAAAATAACATATAAAAATGCCTTTCTCATGTTATGTACGACAAGTGTATACAATTTAGTTTTCGTAGCGTAGAGAGTGTTTTTTCATAATGGTATATTTTTCATCCACTAATTCCAGCCCTGTAAGTGCTCTGGCGTTGGGAGTGGTATACAAAAGTATAGCATTCTTTATATTCTTTCGAATCAAATACGCTAAAACTGCTTAATTAACTTAGATTTTATAAAACAACCGTTTTCATGCTCAGCTTTTTTTTTTATATAGTCCGGCCCCTGCACGCTTTCCAATGTTGGTGCCATACAATTAAATAATGCTGAGGTAAAGACCTTTCAAACGAGATACGTTTCAATCGTATACACTCATGGTACAAAATGCCCATTCTCCTTTAAAGTGTTATTTTAAACGTCAAATATCTATGAAATTATATCGTTGACTTGTCACTTTTTCACAGTCTGCGCCATGAAAATCTTGGAAACTACGCATAGACGGACTCCATCTGTTTCGACACCTACTGACAACACACGAAGTTGTCAAAATATTGAGCTTTTTTAGACTGTGCTGAAACTACAGACGTAGGTACATCCAGCAGCGTAAGTAAGTAAATAAATATTCTGGGATAATCGTACACAAATCGACCTAGTCCCACGGTAAGCTCAATAAAGTTTGTGTTGTGGGTGCTAGACGACGGTATATACAAAAGATATATACATATAAATACATAGAAAGCATCCATAACTCAGGAACAAATATTCGTGATTGGGACCTCCTGTTACGTAGGCAGGGTCACTACGGACTTGGCTAGGAGGCCGTTAAAGTAGAAAATCTATGTTAGACAATGGTTAGGCCTAACATATGACGTGTTTCGTTCGCCTTGTGTAACATGTGAGTGTGACAGTACGCAGAGCACGCAGTCGGAAGGAAGACGCGTGCGCAGACTATTAACACGCGAACTTGCCCCGATTTCTAGCAAGGAGAAACGGAACGAGCTGCACATAATGAGCACTTTTAGAAACATTTGTATACGACAGAAGCGTTTACCGAACACCAGTATTTTTCAAAGATGGGGCGCGACCCCTTAGGGGGTCGCAAAGCCTACTGGTGTCTGTTGGGGGGTCGCAACGACTGATAAAACCTGAACGGGTGAAAAACACAGGACGGGTTAAGTTTATAAACTACGCAAATCGTGATCCTCTAGGCGATACAGTCGCCATCAGTTATATAGGGAGCAGCCAAAGCGCTCAAAAATATCTTCTCGACGATAAAACCGTGTTCAGATATTTGTGAACACCTTCGCTGCTCCCTATATAACTGATGGCTGTATTGTGTTCCCATAACACTGTAAGTTAAGCAAAATAGAGAGGTATGGGCACAGCGGATGCATATCGTTTAGTGTGGTAGGGCACAGCACAACGAATGTTGTCTCGCTCAAATCTGGAGCAGAGCCCGTCTGGGGAAGTGCCTCCACCTTACCGAAAACCGCAGTTTGATAACACTAGACCCTGCTTATAGTGTTGTGTTTCTGTTGTTGAGTAAGGTCGCCAGAGCTCCAACAGGATTCACTGTGTTGACAGCTGGGGACCCACGGAGCAAAGTTTGCCCCTTTAGCGGTCAACACAGTGAATCCTCCTTTTTTTAAAGGATCGGCAACGCGCATGTAACATCCCTGGAGTTGCAGGCGTCCATAGCCTACGGCGACCGCTTACCATCAGGCGTATGCTTGTTTGTCAACAAGCTATTCTAACTATTTAAAATATCCAATTGTACATAACTTTTACATATAATAGAGAAGATATAATAAAATATATGTTACGAGACTGCAGTAAATTGACTGCAGTCTCGTGCAATTGCACTTGAGCAAACACGCATGGACCTACAAATAGGTCCGGATACCGCGACGCCGGGCCAAACTGTGATTCCATGATACACCATACACTGTGTTTGAGCCAATCACCGACCACGTACAGTCTGCTGTAGAGATAGGGGACCCCCCCTCCCTTAATTGGGGTCTATTATCTATGCAGCTGATCGTACATCGGGAAATTGAAATACCGTACATCACATGTCACATGAAACCTGCACAGAGCAACTGTTAAGTTCGAATTTTGAGAGTTCGCCTGACTTACTACCTCGATATCGAACGAAAAGTATCTTCCACTCTATCTCACTTACATATTTTATTCGTAACATCTTCAATGTTCACAATACTAATTAGTCCTCTGTGCTGAGCTGAGAATATGCAGAAAACATACAATCACATTTTTTTCTTAGTTTCGCGGTATCCGTTAATATTTCATAGATCCGTGCAACCACGTTTCCAATATCATACTATTCATACTTACATATAATGTTAACCACTTATAGATTGTCATTAGACTATAGACTCTACACCATGGGAACTAGGTCGAAACTTACTATGATAACAGAAGTGATTGCTGATAATATTGTCTAATAGTGAAACCAATTAAGTAATTCATATTTTAAAGTCGATCGTCTCACTTTATTAATACTTAGATTATCTGGCTGTTGATTATGTATACATATTATATTTCTATTTATTTTACCTATTGGTTACGTACAGTGAACCCATTGGAACCCTAGGACACTTTAGAACCATTTCAAAATGACAAGCAGTAAGAGATTTCACACAATCTGATTTATAGCGTCAATTTAACCTATTTGAGGGAGATCTAGCTATGAAAAAATGTATGCAATTTGTGGAGCCATTAAAGCCTCTAGTAAGTGTGCCATAATATCATTATTAATTAATCCGGGTGCCTGGCAGCTTTTCAGCGGTAGGTGACAGTGGATGGGCAACAATTTTTTTTAAATCAATTGTGTGACGGTACAGGTATCCTACCCATAATTCGGCTGCGAGACCCATTCAAAATACAAAAGAAAGCAAAATAAACATAACAATAACCTGACAAAATCCGGTGTTGTGTTTGTCACGATTTCACGTCATATTCCAACAAGTACACTTTGGGTTCACTTGAATTCACTTTGTCACATTTATGGCTCCATTTACTATATTAATTATTCAATTTATCCATCGAAATAATAAGAAATAAACTTATTACACACAAACATTAGTGTAAACATTGTTTTGACACTTCATAGCTTCAGAAACGTTTCGTTTAGTAATAAGTAGCTGTCATGCGAAAGGAGTTAATTTAGAAACCAAGTTTTACGTAAAAATCCTTACATTATATTTATATTTCACATTTAAATAAGTAAAACATGCCAATAATTACAACATTAGTTAAAAAGGAAAATTTAAATCATATTTTAAATCATCCATATATTTGTAGATCCTTAAAATCATGTTATAAGAATCGCTGAACGAAATATGTTTTGGCTCCTAAATACTTCTAATCTCCTGGTAATGTCTCTGTCTAAACAACTACATCTAGGCAACGGAGGAAAAATATTTGCGTCTCATTTTTGCGAGATATATTAATAGGATAGAAAGAGATGTCCGATGACTCGGAGTTTCGTCGTACATAAAAGATCCATTACATAAGATAACAAAATGGCCGACTAAAAAGGCGTTGCGATTGCGTAAAATTTTCACTCATTGGCTGAGACAATAAACAAGCATAAAAATTATTATAAATAATATTAGACACGGGAATATGAGTCTTAATAAAAACATACCATGGATACATTTTGAATACAACATGGTCAGACACGTGGATCACGTTGGGGCGGATCGATTATTGGAGTATGCTTGGCATGTAAATATAAACCTTCTTGCTTAAGCATTGAGAGTGATTTTGGAAAAATGCCAGTTTAATATATACCTCCTTAAGAGCTATGATAGCCTGGTAGTCGCGTCAGGAGTTTTCTTGGATTTCTTGCAGCATTGTCGTGTGCAACACGAAGATTCCAATTTATTATGAAGATTTAGCGCTAATGTATAGAAATGGTCATTTTACTATGAAAAGCCCCAAATTCAGTACAAAAACCCCAAAATCGTATGAAATGGCGCAAAACTCGATCGGATGCCGCGGTCGGCGGCGATAGTATAAATAGGAGGGGGCAGGCATAGCGGGGGCATTCAATCTGGGACACTCAGTGAGACTGGTCGTAACGTAAGAAAGAGCTCTGGTAAGTAAAGTTTCTCTAAATATTTTCTCTGGTTCAACTTTGCTAGGAGAAATCCCTGCGACTTTGGACTTGTAGGATAAGTCACTGTAAGCGAATGCAAGATGAATTTCTATGCGTTACGCCGGACTTTGACTCCTTTGGAGAATCTTTACTACTAGCATTTGATTTGTATTATTAAGGGGTATTTCCTTGTGGAATGAGTCTCTGTAGGCTGATGCAGGAAGAAATTCCATGCGTTAAGCCGGACTTTGATTCTTTACTACAAGCGTTTCATTTATATTATTAAGGGGTATTTCCTTGTAGAATGAGTCTCTGTAGGCTGAGGCAGGAAGAAATTCCATGCGTTAAGCCGGACTTTGATTTTTACTACAAGCGTTTCATTTATACTATTAAGGGGTATTTCCTGGTGCACCGAAGTTCTGGGCTAGACTTAGCAATATAATTGTTGAGTTAGGTTTTGGAATATGGTCTTTGTTTAACTTTACGGAGAGATCCTTTCCGTAGTTTTGAACTTGGATCAAGGTGACCAAGAAGTTTTCAGTTTATTAAGGGGAAGTTTGTTACGTAATTTGTTATTAAGAAACTTTTATTATCTATAAAACCAGAATCACTGTTCGCAAAGTACGCCACAAGTTTGTTTTCACTTGCTGTGTTAAGAAAACATTCTTGAGTCCAAGTTGACCAGATTTGGGGTGTCTGGCACCGATATAGCCTTTATATTGGCCGGTGAATTTCCCCCTGTGCTTCAGTTTGTTTCATGGCGAAAGTGGGGGTTTCTTAGTCAAACCATCCTGAGATCAGGACTCACGGAACCCATGCGATGCCTGAAGTATAGGTCCTTATTTATATATTTCCTAAAACCTATCCTCAGTCCTGTATTAACGGTAGAACTGGCCTATTAACCACTTCCGGCTTCGGCCGTGGTTGAGGGGGCTAATACATAACGCCTATAGGTTGAAACCATCAGTTTTCGCGGACTGAACGTTCTTTTACTTAGGGAACACGATTAAAGTAAATGTCACAAGTCGCTGGTAAGTATGACTTGTGCAGTTTTGCTGTAAATTAGGGAAGGGGGGCTTTAGGGTAACTTCGCACACACCGTTAGGGGTTGAATTTAGAATCTTGGGGGTTCACTTAAGAATTTAACTGAGAAGAAATCATTGACAAGCAGAGCAGATCAATGGTATCTTTAGAAAGGTTTAAAAATTGGTTTGATATTACTCTCTTTTAGAATCATGAAATTAGTGCTTCATTTTCCATCCAAAGATAAACATTGATGGACATAAATTACAGATTTTAGGAAGAAATATCAACAGGATCATTTCAGTTCTTATGTTTAGGCTCTAAAATTATTCGCACTTTAATTGTAACAAAATACTTATAAAATGGGATTAAATACAAAATAAAAGGAATATTATAATTAACGGTCTACGATTAAAATGCCTAACTTATAGTATTTCCAACCATTTATTGTTAGAACAATCATTAATTGAATTCCTGAGTTGTTGGTGTGGCAACGAGGTGTTTGAAATTGCAACAAGGTTGTACAATTATTATTACATTTAATCGCGTTTTGAACAAGCTGTTCTAGAATAAAAGAATGGTGAAGTTCATAGGGGTCAGGACAGGCAAGAGCAGTTCCTGAGGTATGAGCAAAAAGATGTTCAGAATCCTTTTTTGTTTAAGTTATGAGTAGAAAAATGCTCAGAACTTAGCTATTTAACTTTGAAAGGTTTTTTGTTTGCAATTTTAATAAGGCACTTCGAATTTACATTAACAAACTCAGAAATAACGCACTAAACTTACGGAATTGGGTTGTATGTTTCGTTTTATAAGAAAACAAAAGTAGGTAGGATCACATGATAGATACTTAACGTTTCTTTATCTATCACAGGCAGTGACATAGGTTGTGAAACGTTACTAAAGCCTTTCGCAGAGTCCTACAACTCATTAGGAATAGGCAGGACCGTAAGAAGCCCCATTGAAAAAATAATAATATAAATAAACTGATGGGTTTAGATAGGATCTCTCAGACTGCATCCAGTGGAGAAAGAGCTTATTAGCTGAAGCCAGAGTGGTATCTGTTAGGTATTAAAGACAAATTTTCAGTGAATAGGACGTTTCGGGGTTAGCCCAGTAGTACAAGCTCTTTTTACCATTATCGAGAGATTAATAGGGGTAGCAGAGTATTACCTTTTAATAAATTATATTTATATACATAATATATATTGATCACATATACTAAAATTACTATCCTTTTGACATATGAAAATCATAATCTTGTAAATTCCCTACTACGAATACTCACTTTAATCGCCTCTGATCTTCTCTCAATTGTTGTAAACGTTTAATTACTTGATTACCATCTCGATTATCGTTAAAGATTATATTTATCTATTTTATCCACCAAAAATATTCAATTATCTAAGAAAATTATTATATAACTAATATCTTGCTAAATCTGTTTAAATAACCTTGTCAAACATCATTTAAATCAATGGTAATAAATATATTATATATTACTTTTTATCACCATCATCATTATCTATCTCATGTACTACAAAGTTTGCCAAATAATACCATCTTTCAAGTAAATTGTTATCAAAAGAAATCAATCTCTAAATTGTATTAATCATTCTCACTAATTAATATTTCTCAATGACTTAATCAAATAAATAAATATATACATTCACTAATGGTTAGGTATTCAAATAATAGTAATATAAATAAGTTTTGGAATCAGAAACATAGCTTGTCACACTTTAAAGAACTAAGGTTATCTGCGTCACAAACTAGGGTCCACTAATCTAGACGAATCACAAGGCCAATTAATTAAATAAGTTAAGGTTAAGTTAATGGTTAAAGGGTAATTAGTTATAAATAGTTTATTAAGGGGGGGAGTTACATTTTGAGAAGCCGTAGACCAGGATTGTGTTACACACTTGTTTCCATTTTAAATATAATCTTACTTATCTTAGAGTAGCCTCAACGATACGTAATGATGAGCCATGATCAAAATTAGAAATAAAAAGCGGAATACAATTTGAATGGCAATGTCATAATTTAAAGTATATCATTTCAGTATTAAAACAAAATTTATTTAAGTACTTATTTAGTTTTAAAGTGGCCTTCGTGTCACATTTTGTTGTACGTGAAAAAGGAGGGTGTCAGCGGGCTTGTTTCTGATTCTTAAACACATAATTACATACATATATAGTCTTTAAATGAAATGCCAATAGGACAATTATTTATTTTTCAACCAGTTTAGAAATCAATCTAGTTTACTTGACAATGAAATTTATATCTAGACTAGAATAGATCTTGGAAATACATTAGTACAGAAAGTAGTTTCGTCATGGTTCGCTTTTCATGTTTGAATATCGGTCCCTCCTGAATATTCTCTTGATATTAACATCTGCTAGGAGAGCCGTGTCTGAAATTAAACACAGGTTATCGATTAGTATGCTGTTAAGTCTAATATTTAGTAGAAAAACTGGAAACCTAGTTTGAGAAACTATATACAGTTGATATCAGTAATATCAGTATGTAGATAAGTTGCAGTAAGAGTAGGTATACAGGTTCGATTCCTTCATGTATGAATATCCTTAAATATTTATCAATACAGCTAAATTTATAAGTGTAATATAGTTTGAGTATCTAGGGGGCGTGTAAAATCCAATTAGACTTTTGCAAGAGATCTGTAGTTGCATATGAGAATGATGCATAGACAGTGACGCTTTCTCTTGACGGCTAGTGTTTATTCTTTAAATCAATACACAATATAACTTAGAAGTTTTCTATTTTCTTATTTTAACAGATATGATGATGATTGGTAGGATTTGTAGAGGCTAAATAAACAGGGGGCGCATTTTCAATTATTATAATGCGAATGTTTTCCTTTATACTCAGATAATCAGAGAATTTGTTTGCTGCAGTCGAGACTAAACAAATGGGGGCGAACATTGGTATTGGAAACATTCCTATACAATGCATTTGCGATGCATTACTGCCCATAGAGTAGTTACTTCATTAGTTAAAGTATCTCTTCAAAATTAAATGCCTCAAGCTAGGGTGAAGTACAATTACTCAGAGAACTAAATGATACACCACTTCAAGTAAATATGTCTGTCAAACAGAGTGATATACTACTCTTGATATGCCTCTTCAACCATGTATGTATGTGTGCATAGGTTAATAAACATACATGAACCTTCCAACATATTTTACTTTCAAAGATAGGCAAATAACGATTTTTAGGGCCTTACATAGTCAGTAAGTACATACATATGTAGAAGATAAGTTTAGGCTAAGTACCTTCAATGCAGTTTCATAATGCATATGCTACTATTGTCTTGTCATAATCAGACTGTGCATGAAATGACCATCAGAGAAGACATGTTTCTCGATTAGGAGGCTCAATAGATCGGTCCAGACAGCAATTTCAGCACTACAACTCACCAGCCTGAAATGAGATAGAACAACGTTGAATATAAATAAGTAGTAATTACATTCTTAAATTATCTACAATAGGGCAAATATATGTAGAATTACATCTAAAACAATCAGGACATAGAAATCAGTTTCAAATTCGATATTTGATGAACATTTTTGATGGGAAATGATAATTTTTGTGCAAATTATTATGTGCAAAGGCAGTATTGGCTAAGTGGACACAACTTTCATTTTAAACATAGTTGACGATCTTAGAACCTGTTAGTGGTAGAAAATCAAAATTTCATCAAGTACAATAATCAAGTTCATAATAAAGTTTTCCTTAAAAGTTTGAGAATCTATGTTTTATCTGATATGCTATAGTAAGTTGGAAGTTTATTAGACTAGACTGAAGTTAGGTTAGTAAATAAAATTAGAATTAAATAAGATAGTCAATAGTTCGGTAGGACCATGATTTGTTTTATCAGGGTTAGCAGAAACTCAGATTACTGCGATGAGATGTTAAAACATAAGATCTTGTAAAAGCTTGTCTACTATTTATCAAATAAATAAATGAATTACCTGTCTTGAATAGTAACAGTCATACATATGTTATAGCGAATTTTCTGAATATCTGTGATCTGGTATCAGGATCGTCCCCTGAAAATATACAATTTTAAAATATTAAAAATATGTAAGCTTTGGTAACGGTAATATGTCCCTAAGCATCTCTAATAACAATCTCTTTATCAACAATGACAAGTTATTGTGAAACAATAAGAATAAAATAAAAATTTATGTTGTCAGAATTAGAGAGCGATGAAAAATTTCAAACATTTGAGTTTAGTATGGCTAAGTTTAAAGCTAGGTTTCAATAGATGTTGTTATTGCTGAAAATTACAGACATAATTGATTAAAATGAGAGGTACTTACTAGGTAGATATCATGAAAACCATGAAGTATAAAAAACTTTTGGTATTTTAATATGGTAATAAATTATATCTCAGTATCAAACATCTAAACTTTACAGAAGTTTAACTGATGATTAGCTTTCAATGATAACAATTATTCTCTCCAGGGTTGATTCGTGATAAAACATAGTGATGAGACGAGCGGGTTATTTAGTAAATAATAAATTGACTTACCTTACTTTAAACCACGCGTGTTGATTATTTGGCTTCATTGGGTAGTAACAATTTCTCTTCGAAGCACGTTTTAATAAGGAATACTGTGAATTTTTCATAAATTTCAACGGATTGATTATCAATGAAGCTTGCTGAATGTTGAAACAAGTTGTTGGTAAATATAATTAACTTTTTAGCACAATAGAACTGAAATAGGCACTTAAAAAGTATCTTAACTTATGCATCGACTAAAATATGTACTTTTCCTCTTCAATCGCGATAAGAATCGTGCCATATTCAATAATTCAAATAGTTGATCTTGCGCAGGCAAATGGCAGCCATTGTTGGGTAAATGACAGATTTGACAAGGACCCGTATTGTCAAATGAAATATTTTGTTTGAGCCATTCTTTTTAACGTTCCGGCATCGACTCATCGAAATGTCTATGTACAAAATGAATAAAATTCACTATTTCTATATATTTTGTTGCATAAAAACTTATATTCTCCTCGATATTTTAATTTAAATTCAAACAATATGTCACAAATACACGATTTTAAAATAATCATGTTTCGTTTAACAGCTCCACCGTGTGGTAAAGTTTGAACGTGGTGCAATTTTAAAACTGGCAATACTAAACAAATGTCAAGACTGTCAAGTGGAGTGGAGTTCAGTTGTCGGGTGAATCAAGTTGAAATAACTTATTTTACTTATTTAATTCGCGTGTGATTTTATTTTATTACGAAAAGAGAGAAAGTGTTTAGTATAAAGTGTAATAACAGATAGTGAAGTGATTTAAAGTGTGGAAGCAGTAAAGCGTTTGATTGTGTACTTAGTGAATAAATATATCGGAACAGTTGACGACAAAAGAAAAGTTAGTGGGAGCAAGAAAAGCAGATGAAACATGGCTTCGTGGCTGGGCTCTTCGAAAGTGGATCAACCATGGTTCCGACAGGCTTCTAATCATCACTACGAGGGAAGCAAGCGGCAGTACAAGATGAAGACAGCTGGTGGCAGGAAAGCAGACGTGGTTTATTTAGGACATCAGCGAAGAAAAGAAAACCATTAAATTTTGATGTAAAATACAAATAACACGAGTGTAGTAGCGTTTATTAAATAATAAAGAATATACTGGATAAGTTTTTCGATAAATAATGTGCTACGAGTGTGATTTCATATCAGCAGATCAAGATTCCAGTATGGTGCAGGGTATGTACACAATATTATTAGCATGCAAGTTATTTCTATTGACTGAAATTAAATCACGATTTGACAGGGTTTTTATAACAAATATTTTAGCTACATGTTAAATTTTCTACATGTCAATTTTATTCTAGTGGCACAGTTTAAAAAAAAAAAAAAAAAACCCACAATTTTGAGTGATTTCTTAAGTTTAGTGTGAAATATAAAATGTTGACATTCTCTATCGCAAAAATACTAAATGAAGAGAAATAAAAATAGGTTCCTTTAGATAGCTAAATTCCCTTCAATTGATTAAGTCGATATGGCTAAGTTGATCAACGAAATGTTGAATGTGAAGTCTATGTGTCTGGGTTCAAATCCTGGTAGTACCTTAGTAATACTTTTTGTATTTTTTTAATGTGTCAAATGTTTACAGGACTTCCAATTTTTAATTTTATATACTTTTACAAGGGTTTAAAAGCTTTTTTAGCTTATATTATTATTTAAATCAAGGGATTGAACATTGTGAGGAACCCTAGACTGACAGCAACTTTGAGTATACATATATAGTTACAATGTTTCAGGTTTTATTTGTATCATTTTGCCAATCATATAATTAATTTCTTTGTCTTAAATATATAACTGTGTGGACGGTGGTTTAGTAAATTTCAATTTTATTAGCAGGATGTTCGTGGAAGGTGGCATGTGCAGGTTTTCCTTGCGAAAGTTAACGTAGTGCATTTTTCCTTATCAAATTGAACTAAAGACGAGTCAGCTCCGGCTTGTCAAAGAGGAGAATTTTCAACACTGCTTAAACATTCATTGTTTTTACACATTTTATGACGTGCGGTAAATCGTTTCTCAAGCACTTGAGATACTTAGGTAGGCATATTGTATTGCATGTGTTGTTTTTGTACATTTAAGTGCTTATTTGGCGTAATGCATTTTGGCAATTTTACGTAATGATTTCAAACTTATATTAAGGCATTTTGTGGCATAAGCGTGTGCGTTCGTGCGTGCGGCATAAGTTAGTCTCCGAAAAAAACTAGATGGCGCTAGTAGTCCTCAATATCGATGAAAACGCTAGTCAGAAAATACTTTTCCTTTAGAATGAAAATTACGAAGCTTAGTTTTTTGTTATGTTTAGATTTTTTATTATCATTCTGTTTGTAATTTTCTTTATGAATAAATAGTTATAACATATAAGAAATAGTTACGACGCTTACCCAATTTCATGGTAGATGTCTCTGTAACATGCGCAAAGTAAACGTAGAACGCGGTGTTAAGATTTTTCTCAGATTGCTTAGGTCGACTGGTGTAAGTTTGATTGAGTTTGCATCGATTCCGAGATATCGGTAATTATTGGGAGGAGGATTCGTGGAATTATGCGTTGTGCGTTGAACTTGAACCTCATATGTTTTCGTTGCGGTTACTTACGCGATGCGTAACATTTTTCACTAGTTTCGGCAGGCGTTATACATAGTTAAACGAAGACTGATCGGTTAGGAAATGAAGTTTTGGAAAGTGAAAAGCAATTAGCGTAGATTATTTTTGTATGCAATGCGAATGCGTTTATTGGCGTAATATTATAGTTCGTTCGGCGATTATGCATAAGTACATAATATCGGAGCAATAGGTATACATACCGTTGTGGTATATTTTTATACAACATAATATTATTATTGCGAGTTTAGTGCTTCCAATAAAACTTGATACATATGGAATCGGTCCGGCACTATAAATCAGTTAAATAGGTTGGTTAAACTTAAAGGTTTAATTACATTTTTATATAACGGAGTATAACAGGTACATACTTATAATTATTCGTACAGGAGTGTAGTTAACGAGTCAAATTATTTCGAACTATATTAATTAAAATTATATAAAACCATTTATCAACAATCAACATATTTTCGGTAATAAAATATGTACCTTAAGAGTTTTAAGTACCTTTTAAACTACTTCAAAAATTTTTATGGGGACAAACTAAGACGAGTTAAATCGGCAAAATCGTTTTATTTACGTAATTTCGATTTAATAGTGAATATAGACTTTTCTTATGCGAACAAATATTTTAGTTACGTCGTATGTACTTTGAATTCAATACAAATGGATATTATACATTGCTCCTTATGATATTATTATTTTTGAACAGAATAGCGAAGATAAGTGGGTTTTCATGAACACTAAAACGGTCTAGACTTCTAGAGTTGTATACAAGTATGTTGATATACTTATGTGTGGGTATGTTTGTATGTTGGTTCAATGATTTAATCAGACGGTTTAATGGAATAAGATTTTAATTTTGTAATTAAAGATGAGTTTAGTTAGTCGACAAGATGGATCGTGTGTTCGCATTCGGGAGTAATAAATAGTTACAAATAATAACAGATGTTATTTTTTTTTATGAGTACGTACTTATTCATACTTTAATAACGGTAAAGCGGACGTAAAAGCGGTTCGGTAAAAATTGAGTTCAATATTTTTAATTGACTCAATTTATAGAAGTTGTGAGTACCTACTTTAGGTACTGTGTTCGGTCATTTCTAGCGGCACTTTGCCGTAATATTGTCAATATTTTGAAATGTTAATAATCAGTATATTGATTTACAGTGAGTTTTATACTGGTTACATATCATGTCTTTGGCTGGCTGTATGGGTCGAAGCGAAAGCGTAAAAGAGGAGGAATGAATGATGATTTGAGTGAAAGTGATTAGAGAGATGTATGCTATTATCGGAAATGAGATGATGAATGAAAATGTGATCAGTGAAGGTGATGGATGCATTATGAGAAAAAGGATCGATACAGAGAGACAAAGGCTAGAATGTAGTCGGACTAGTTCAGTCGGTATTTGCGCGGGGACAAGTAATGGGGTGGTTGGGGACAATTGTTCTGCAACGTCTTATCACGTAGGTTAGTAATCTTTTATATAAGATTAGACCCATTTAACAAGGGTAGATTTTGCAGAGCAATACTACACAAGGTATGAAAACTATATCAAAACTCCACACACCTTGTCTTGGTTAAGATACATTCGATATAACACATTTGTTGAGGGCCGTGATCGTCAAAGAGGCGAGGACCCTACGATATATTTTGATGTCTTATTTTAAGACACAGTTTTAATAATGCGAAGCAAATATACTGTGTACAGTGTTTTTAATTAATCATTTTACTTATGACAATTTATCAACCAATTTGGTTGTATTAACCACGAGTTTGGTGTTTATGTGTGTAAAACTTTGAGTTTGCTATTCAACGAAAAAAAAAATGAAGGCAAGCTTAAGGGTCGAGTGGTCTTAGCCCATGTACAAGACATGCACCAAGAACATATGGCTGGGGATGGTGATGTAGAGAGATGTGGTTCGAATTTTTGGCAGTGGGGCTGAGAAATGAACGCTTCGTACCAATAAAAATTAAAGGTCTCTTCGCTTTGTTTGGGAAGTTTTTGTGGTTTCACTAGTGCCGAGTACATTGTTTGGCGGTGGATCATTGGGTGAGGCAGAAGTAAGCTTGATGTATCCAGGGTGAAAGAACAAATTTGGACTATTAGGGTCTGCTGGCCTCACAACCCAGTATCTCTGACAAAGCTTGGTTTCTGGGGAAAAAGCTTTCAGGTTTCACTGTCTTAATTCTAATGGGCCCATTTCAATGCTGCAGCATTCACGGTCATTTATTATTGGAATATTCATCACGCATTTAAGGGGGGGAAAACTGCCGACGGATCTAGATTTTTCTTACAATCATAATAGAAAGGGATTTTATCAACGCGTCTAAGTTAGAAAATCGAAGTGTTTTTCATGAATCACAGCCGTGCATCATTAAAAAAACTTACGATTGGGGGCGGTTGTGACGGTACAGGTATCCTACCCATAATTCGGCTGCGAGACCCATTCAAAATACAAAAGAAAGCAAAATAAACATAACAATAACCTGACAAAATCCGGTGTTGTGTTTGTCACGATTTCACGTCATATTCCAACAAGTACACTTTGGGTTCACTTGAATTCACTTTGTCACATTTATGGCTCCATTTACTATATTAATTATTCAATTTATCCATCGAAATAATAAGAAATAAACTTATTACACACAAACATTAGTGTAAACATTGTTTTGACACTTCATAGCTTCAGAAACGTTTCGTTTAGTAATAAGTAGCTGTCATGCGAAAGGAGTTAATTTAGAAACCAAGTTTTACGTAAAAATCCTTACATTATATTTATATTTCACATTTAAATAAGTAAAACATGCCAATAATTACAACATTAGTTAAAAAGGAAAATTTAAATCATATTTTAAATCATCCATATATTTGTAGATCCTTAAAATCATGTTATAAGAATCGCTGAACGAAATATGTTTTGGCTCCTAAATACTTCTAATCTCCTGGTAATGTCTCTGTCTAAACAACTACATCTAGGCAACGGAGGAAAAATATTTGCGTCTCATTTTTGCGAGATATATTAATAGGATAGAAAGAGATGTCCGATGACTCGGAGTTTCGTCGTACATAAAAGATCCATTACATAAGATAACAAAATGGCCGACTAAAAAGGCGTTGCGATTGCGTAAAATTTTCACTCATTGGCTGAGACAATAAACAAGCATAAAAATTATTATAAATAATATTAGACACGGGAATATGAGTCTTAATAAAAACATACCATGGATACATTTTGAATACAACATGGTCAGACACGTGGATCACGTTGGGGCGGATCGATTATTGGAGTATGCTTGGCATGTAAATATAAACCTTCTTGCTTAAGCATTGAGAGTGATTTTGGAAAAATGCCAGTTTAATATATACCTCCTTAAGAGCTATGATAGCCTGGTAGTCGCGTCAGGAGTTTTCTTGGATTTCTTGCAGCATTGTCGTGTGCAACACAAAGATTCCAATTTATTATGAAGATTTAGCGCTAATGTATAGAAATGGTCATTTTACTATGAAAAGCCCCAAATTCAGTACAAAAACCCCAAAATCGTATGAAATGGCGCAAAACTCGATCGGATGCCGCGGTCGGCGGCGATAGTATAAATAGGAGGGGGCAGGCATAGCGGGGGCATTCAATCTGGGACACTCAGTGAGACTGGTCGTAACGTAAGAAAGAGCTCTGGTAAGTAAAGTTTCTCTAAATATTTTCTCTGGTTCAACTTTGCTAGGAGAAATCCCTGCGACTTTGGACTTGTAGGATAAGTCACTGTAAGCGAATGCAAGATGAATTTCTATGCGTTACGCCGGACTTTGACTCCTTTGGAGAATCTTTACTACTAGCATTTGATTTGTATTATTAAGGGGTATTTCCTTGTGGAATGAGTCTCTGTAGGCTGATGCAGGAAGAAATTCCATGCGTTAAGCCGGACTTTGATTCTTTACTACAAGCGTTTCATTTATATTATTAAGGGGTATTTCCTTGTAGAATGAGTCTCTGTAGGCTGAGGCAGGAAGAAATTCCATGCGTTAAGCCGGACTTTGATTTTTACTACAAGCGTTTCATTTATACTATTAAGGGGTATTTCCTGGTGCACCGAAGTTCTGGGCTAGACTTAGCAATATAATTGTTGAGTTAGGTTTTGGAATATGGTCTTTGTTTAACTTTACGGAGAGATCCTTTCCGTAGTTTTGAACTTGGATCAAGGTGACCAAGAAGTTTTCAGTTTATTAAGGGGAAGTTTGTTACGTAATTTGTTATTAAGAAACTTTTATTATCTATAAAACCAGAATCACTGTTCGCAAAGTACGCCACAAGTTTGTTTTCACTTGCTGTGTTAAGAAAACATTCTTGAGTCCAAGTTGACCAGATTTGGGGTGTCTGGCACCGATATAGCCTTTATATTGGCCGGTGAATTTCCCCCTGTGCTTCAGTTTGTTTCATGGCGAAAGTGGGGGTTTCTTAGTCAAACCATCCTGAGATCAGGACTCACGGAACCCATGCGATGCCTGAAGTATAGGTCCTTATTTATATATTTCCTAAAACCTATCCTCAGTCCTGTATTAACGGTAGAACTGGCCTATTAACCACTTCCGGCTTCGGCCGTGGTTGAGGGGGCTAATACATAACGCCTATAGGTTGAAACCATCAGTTTTCGCGGACTGAACGTTCTTTTACTTAGGGAACACGATTAAAGTAAATGTCACAAGTCGCTGGTAAGTATGACTTGTGCAGTTTTGCTGTAAATTAGGGAAGGGGGGCTTTAGGGTAACTTCGCACACACCGTTAGGGGTTGAATTTAGAATCTTGGGGGTTCACTTAAGAATTTAACTGAGAAGAAATCATTGACAAGCAGAGCAGATCAATGGTATCTTTAGAAAGGTTTAAAAATTGGTTTGATATTACTCTCTTTTAGAATCATGAAATTAGTGCTTCATTTTCCATCCAAAGATAAACATTGATGGACATAAATTACAGATTTTAGGAAGAAATATCAACAGGATCATTTCAGTTCTTATGTTTAGGCTCTAAAATTATTCGCACTTTAATTGTAACAAAATACTTATAAAATGGGATTAAATACAAAATAAAAGGAATATTATAATTAACGGTCTACGATTAAAATGCCTAACTTATAGTATTTCCAACCATTTATTGTTAGAACAATCATTAATTGAATTCCTGAGTTGTTGGTGTGGCAACGAGGTGTTTGAAATTGCAACAAGGTTGTACAATTATTATTACATTTAATCGCGTTTTGAACAAGCTGTTCTAGAATAAAAGAATGGTGAAGTTCATAGGGGTCAGGACAGGCAAGAGCAGTTCCTGAGGTATGAGCAAAAAGATGTTCAGAATCCTTTTTTGTTTAAGTTATGAGTAGAAAAATGCTCAGAACTTAGCTATTTAACTTTGAAAGGTTTTTTGTTTGCAATTTTAATAAGGCACTTCGAATTTACATTAACAAACTCAGAAATAACGCACTAAACTTACGGAATTGGGTTGTATGTTTCGTTTTATAAGAAAACAAAAGTAGGTAGGATCACATGATAGATACTTAACGTTTCTTTATCTATCACAGGCAGTGACATAGGTTGTGAAACGTTACTAAAGCCTTTCGCAGAGTCCTACAACTCATTAGGAATAGGCAGGACCGTAAGAAGCCCCATTGAAAAAATAATAATATAAATAAACTGATGGGTTTAGATAGGATCTCTCAGACTGCATCCAGTGGAGAAAGAGCTTATTAGCTGAAGCCAGAGTGGTATCTGTTAGGTATTAAAGACAAATTTTCAGTGAATAGGACGTTTCGGGGTTAGCCCAGTAGTACAAGCTCTTTTTACCATTATCGAGAGATTAATAGGGGTAGCAGAGTATTACCTTTTAATAAATTATATTTATATACATAATATATATTGATCACATATACTAAAATTACTATCCTTTTGACATATGAAAATCATAATCTTGTAAATTCCCTACTACGAATACTCACTTTAATCGCCTCTGATCTTCTCTCAATTGTTGTAAACGTTTAATTACTTGATTACCATCTCGATTATCGTTAAAGATTATATTTATCTATTTTATCCACCAAAAATATTCAATTATCTAAGAAAATTATTATATAACTAATATCTTGCTAAATCTGTTTAAATAACCTTGTCAAACATCATTTAAATCAATGGTAATAAATATATTATATATTACTTTTTATCACCATCATCATTATCTATCTCATGTACTACAAAGTTTGCCAAATAATACCATCTTTCAAGTAAATTGTTATCAAAAGAAATCAATCTCTAAATTGTATTAATCATTCTCACTAATTAATATTTCTCAATGACTTAATCAAATAAATAAATATATACATTCACTAATGGTTAGGTATTCAAATAATAGTAATATAAATAAGTTTTGGAATCAGAAACATAGCTTGTCACACTTTAAAGAACTAAGGTTATCTGCGTCACAAACTAGGGTCCACTAATCTAGACGAATCACAAGGCCAATTAATTAAATAAGTTAAGGTTAAGTTAATGGTTAAAGGGTAATTAGTTATAAATAGTTTATTAAGGGGGGGAGTTACAATTGCCAGGCGTTTTAATTGGGGGAAAAGTAGTGCCAGGTGCAGGTGACATCCGAGGTGCGGTAAAAAGTTCCTCATTTATGAGGTAGTCTCATTAATAAAGGTCTGGGTCTACTTATACTTTTATTAGAGTTTTATCAGAGAGACCTTCACAATCGTGTGTTCAAAAACATGAAATTAATTAAATTAAAATTATTGCAAACAAGTAGGTACACAACTCACCCGATGCTAAGCAGTTTTCGTAGCCTATGGACGCCTGAAACTCAGTTGTCGGAGCCATTTTGGCCTCTTTTAGGTACACTTGTTGGTTCTATCTCGATATAATTATGTTGAATGTATGTAGGCATGAAAGTTGCACTGCGATATTTATCGTTGACTAGCTTTAGCCCGCGACCTCGCTCGCGTTAGAAAGAGACAAAAAGTAGCCGATATCAGTCTTCATCCCTTCAACTACATATCTCAATGATTCGTCGTCAAGTCGTCACATCAATTCGTCGCTCCGTTTTGCCGTGAAAGACGGACAAACAAACAGACACACACTTGCCCATTTATAATATTAGTATTAGTATGGAAGTATGGATTAGTTCGTTAATTAAGCATGGTGCAACCCTTTCTAGCTTCCAAATGATTATTTGATATGCAGTATTTTCAGTTTGTGATGTGGTTTAGATTAAGTTAACGGCCTCCTAGCCTAGTTGGTAGTGACTGCCTACAAAGCAGGAGGTCTCGGGTTCGAATCCTGGTCAGGGCATTTATTTGTGTGTTTATCACAAATATTTGTTCCTGAGTTATGGATGTTTTCTATGTATTTATATGTATCTGTCTATTATATATATCGTCGCCTAGTACCCACAAGACAAGCCTTATTGAGCTTACCGTGGGACTAGGTCGATTTGTGTAAGATTGTCCCATAATATTTATTTTGTTTTATTTATTTAAGTTAATAATTTGGTATTTTGTATTTGGTGTTTTACGTATTTCTTGTTATCAACGTGCACTAAACGACATTTCTCACATTCAAACAAAACAACATTACATAAATGTTTTGCCTAATTTTTTTTTTATTCTACGACGGTGACAAACGAGCATACGGCCCGCCTGTTGGTAAGCGGTCACCGTAGCCTATGGACGCCTGGAACTCCAGGGGTGTTAGATAATATCATGTTTACGTTACTGACATTTTAAGAATTTAAACTGAAGTACATGTCATAATATACTAAAGAAAAGTGCCCTTAAATCTTTTTAGAAAAAAACTGAAGGTTTATCTGTATTAAGAGTATTTTTTTATTGGAGCAAAAATTCCGGTGGTTTTCTTACTAATTGGTATTTTTATCGTTTGACTGCTTCACTCGTTTGATTTACAGTCGTAAACTGACTCAATAAAATTTATTTTAATAACATTTCTAATATAATAAAACAATGGCTGAAATCTATGCAATTTCCGCTTTCTGTTATCGCCTGAAAAACTTGAAACTTACCTTAATGTCAACAATCTCCGGTTAAATTGGAAACAAAACACTAACACTCAAATCACGCAACGTATAAACAGAGTTCCAAATTCAAACTTTTATTTAAATCGTTCTAAACGCGCGCCATATTGTGTTTGTAACGGACAACCTGCGCCCGCGCAGTTTCGGATTGAACTGGCGCGAAGGCTGCGCGTGCTACTGTTTTTACTTTCGCTTTGCTTGCTTCAGTCATTATGGACTTTATGTTGACGGGAGTAAGGTTGGGATTGGCGGTTAGGAGTGTTTGTTTTGGGTTTTGAAGTTTGAGTGTGGTAGTGTGACGGCCAAGTTCGGGGGTGTAGTGTTATGTGCAGCCTACATATTTTGTGTAGTGCAGATTACATATTTTTTACAAAAAAACGCTAGCGATCAAATAAAAAAAATATCAATAAAAATAAGTATAACATTAAACTAATTTCTAGATTATGATAGTATTAATTGTGAAAGTGTAAAGTAAACGTCATAATTCCATAGAAGTTTGATGTTTAAAATAACAATCTAAATGTTTTACAGTTCAGTTGTTTGGAAGAGACAACGTGGTCTGTCTTTATGGATGTCGATTTTTTTGTATTTTCTTTTATGGAACTAAGGGATACTTATTAAAGTTATTAAGTATTAGGGGAAACTGTTGAACCTTGGATTGGACATAGTTTTACCTCGGACAGTTGGCAATATTTCTACCTTGCCAGGGCAATTAAAATATTTTATTTACATTATTTGTAACGTAATTTAATAACTAATAAAATCAACTATCAACGAAACTTGAGGGCCGGTAGTATCTCGAGAAAAATAATTAAATGTGAATCGTGCCATGAATAGTTGGTATTTAGAACTTTAAATACATCAAGGCTGATCATTTCATGTTTTGCTACTAGACAAAAAAACTTTTATATAATAGGTTAATGTCAAGATAATTAGCTACTCGATGATAGGATAGTTTCAGCCTAACCTTAATTGGAAGTGCTAATACGAAGCTTACTTGTCCAGAAAGTTATTTTGTTGTACCTCGGACACCAAGAATATGTTGTACCTCGCCCCTGCCTAACTGCTACTGCAATTTTTTTTAAACTGAATGTTCAATATTTAGTATATTTGTAATTATTGGTTACCTGCAGTTTAATTTACCAAGTAATCAATCTTAGAAAAACTTCGTAAATTGTTTTAGGCAAAAATAAAATATGACAATTGCTTGGTTATTTTTCTAAGATAATTTGTATTAGAAAATTTTAATCAATGGCATAAATATGCTAAAAATAGCTTTGATTTTATAAAAAATACCTAATAATTATATAAATATAATATAGTTACTAAAAAATATCGTGTCCGAGGTACAACGGGATATGTCCAAGGAACATCAGGGGTGTTGTTCCTTGGACACTTTTCCCTTTTTTTTCGTCAACGTAGCCTATCAAAATAGACATACCAATCCTTTTATTTCGTATTAAACTCGATAGTTTATTAATTTATCTTATGGTATTCGGATAAATAACAGTTTTGCGGTATTTCATTTTTTTCCTAAAAATCATAAAAGAAAAAACTGACCGAAGTAGAACAGGTTCCCCTAATAATAAACAAACCAATATGTTTCTTACATATAGTATTCTAGTAAAACTTAGACCGCAAGGTAATGATATGTTTTTACATTAAACTTAAATGGTTAAACTCACGTATTTTTGTCACAATAGGCGTTACAAGTTACGACTGCATCGTATCATGTCAGTATGATTCACAAAACGTTAAATTATACATATGTTATGTTTAATTTAAGATCCAAATTAATAAATTAATTCTTATTTTTTTAAGTGAATGCATTTTAATAAATTATTAAAAGTCTTGGCGTTTTCTTTACGCTTCATCGATCAAAAGGCGATCAACTTAATAAAATAGCTGCAAGGCATGGAAGGCCAATGGCGTTCATAATATAATACACCCTTCAAGTCTTATCTCAAGGGAATAAGACACATAATTGTATGATGTCCTTGTTTTATACTAAGTACCTTGACTATCCATGTATTCTGGTAGTTTTTAAGAGACAATATTCAGGAAGCCAAACTTCTGTAGGTACAGTTTAAAAGAAAATGATATTAAAGACCCATATAAATTATATGCACTTATTACCTACTTCTATTTCTTAATGGGCACTCTATGAAAAGCGAGCGGTTCGAATCTACATAATTTGTTTTTTATTTAGTTGTATATGAGTTCTCAGGCTCGGTACTGTGATAAAAAAACCGGTCAAGTGCGAGTCGGACCGAGGGTTCCACACAAAGCATGCTCCCAGGTACTTAAGAATACTGGTGGCACGCATCTCTCGGCGTGCGGCAATTACACGGTTTTCGTATTTTCTACTGTATTTGTGCTACAAGCTGTTGCTTTTTCCAAATTTTGTGATTCTAGGTCATCGGGAAGTACCTACCCTATACATTTTGATTCCCATTGCAAATGTATGGGAAATGCGACATAAACGGCCTAATCTTTTGATTGCGTTGACATAGAAGTTTCATTTTTTCACAGTTTCAAGGGATCGCAGACCTGTGTACCTATGGAGTATTAATTTCAACTTGCTACCTCTACGCGTTCCCGAGGTAAAGGGTCTTTACAGATAGACGGACGGACGGACGGACAACAAAGTCATCCTATAAGGGTTCCGTTTTTTCCTTTTGAGGTCTTCTTAGTTGTTTCCTCATTGCTGAGGGTCGTGACTACCATTCATCACGGTTTCTTGCATGTATCCCACACCACGTTCCTCCAGGCACTACTATTCTGTGCCATTTGAAGGCAAGCCTGGGCGTTGGATTCTGTGGTGCCCTTTTGAGGTACGGAATCCTAAAAACCCGTCAACTAGCTTTTCGAACGTTGGTAAATATGACAATAGTTGACGCAAAAGATGAATCTACGACACATAATAATGAATACGTGCATATGACGAATGTTCAACTTTATAATTCATTGTTATACCTAGTTGTGTACTCATAAACCTAAACGGGAAAAACCGTGATATTTTTATGGAGAACAGATAGTTGACGAAAGAAATAAGGACGAATATGAAGCATACATAAAACTAATTTTCGAATTTCACCATGAAAATAAAATGTAAAATTACAAATTTATGCTTCGTCATCTGAACTACATAATTAATCTTCAGATGCCGTAATGAGCAAGGATTTCCCTCTACGTCGGGTACCGTATTAAACCACTGAAACCTGATCACTCACTCTTTCTACGGTTTGTATGAATAACCCGATCCCACATCACATCGCACGTTGAGTTGCATTGATTGAGTGACTACGTACGGGGGGTTACCACGATTGCCTAAAACGATTCAGTGTAGGACCTAAAGTAAACTCAGTCTCTGCCATACAACTGGGGCCTTACCATGACGTCTTAACGTGATTCAGCTTAGGCTCAGTTTGGAAGCGACTCAGTTTAGGTCGTCAACTGAATCGCGTTAAGACGTCATGGTAAGGCCACTGAGCACAGTTAAGGACCTAAGCTGAATCGCGGTATGAAATGTATATGGGAAGGCCCCTGTACTAATATTTTATTAAATGCATTATCCTCGACAGTTTAGCTAAACCATGAATTTATATTAAACCCACCTTAATGATTTCTGTTTCGCCCTAAGGGTGACTGGTAGAGAATGCGTGAAGGCACGCGATTCGCATCAAAATGGACACATGCATGGGAATATCAGCAGATTTGTCTTCTACAGATAATGATGTGGGCGGGAAAACATAAATATTGCGAAATTTATTTCCGAATTTCATAATTCCGATTTTTATAATCCCGAAATTTTATAAATCCAATACTTATATTAAAATATTCAAAATCCCGAATTTTATAATCCCGTCCTATCAAAACTCCGATATCAAAACTCCGATTAACGTAATCCTGAATATAATACTGATTCGGTATTATAAAGAAAACCCCAAAGTATTATTTATGGAAATCATTTACTCATCAGTGATTAGCGGTTTAAGATTTTCTGTAATATTATATTAGTCTATGGCTAAAAACAGGTTTTTAATCACACATTTAAACAAAACTTAAAAACATATTGGTATTATAAATAATATTCGAAATTTTAAAAATCGGTTTTTTTCTATTCGAAATTTTAAATATTCGTGTTTTCATGAGTCGGAATTTTGATTATCGGAGTTTTGATAAGTCGGGATTTTCAATATCGGAATAATAAATTCGAGATTTAAAAATTCGGCATATTTTCTTCAGCGTGTAAAATAGAGGTTAAAAACTACAATACTTAAATAGTTTAAGGGTACCTACCTAAGCCAAAACATGTCCAAGAAAACAAAATTCTATTAAGGGCTAGTACCTACTTATACATAATTAATTATCATTTTATCTATTTAGCACGCATGGAATCAAACAATTGTGAAATTTGTTTCATATTAAGATCCTTAAGTAAGATATATTTGAAGATTATCTTATCTTATAATAACATGTTGTAACCTAGAAAGTCACCTAGGCATGAGTTATCAATTACCAATTCATTACTACATGTTGTAATTCTAGAAAGTTGTCCATCCGAGATGGTTTGTAGATAGTGCAATTTGATGTATGTTGCATAATGTTCTAAAATGCGGGTCAGCACAAATACCACATAGGTAATACTTAATTTGCCTCTCCATTTTTAAAATGAACGCTTTTTTATAGTTTTTTTTTAAATATTATATGACAATCTTACGCAAATCGACCTAGCCCCACAGTAAGCTCAATAAGGCTTGTGTTGTGGGTACTAGACGATATATATATAATAATAAATAGATACATATAAATACTTAAATACAAATAAAACATCCATAACTCAGGAACAAATATTTGTGATAAACACACAAATAAATGCCCTGACCAGGATTCGAACCCGGGACATGCTGCTTAATTCGTTTAGATGTATAATTTAAACTTTCGTGTGTCATATTGATATTAAATTGCAACGGTTAACACTCACGTATTTTTATCACAATAGGCGTGACATGTTTCGACTGCATCGGGCAGTCATCGTCGGACAGACAGAGTGGTGTAGTCTTCGCGGCTCGAAATCCCAAATCTATACTACTATCCCAAAACACTTATTTAAACTTTCACTCATTGACACACAGACACAAATAATCTTTCTCCGAGTCCGCGGGGACAATGTCGCCCTTGAAACGTCGGAGGTTTGTTTTCAAAGCTTTAAACGATTACCTCCAGTTTTAGTAAAATTATAATGAACTATGCATTTCTGCTTTTACGAATTTTCTGCACAAACGATGTTTTACGTCATTCCGGTGGACTTTAAAAAAGTTGAGGGCTATAAGGTTAGTTTCTTATTGAACTCTTATCCACATTAAAAAGTACTCCTTTTCTATTAATAATCATATTCCTTTCCATCCGCTTTCCTTCAGGCGGAATAAGCTTGTACCTATATGCCACCGTCTTGGTATTAAAAAAAAATTTAGCAATCTCAGCAGACGCTAAAATTAGGTATAAAATCAAAGCATTGCTGCATTTGTTATGATAGTATAATTCGAATCGTGATCTAATCGCGTGTGGCTTGCGCGCGTAATTATAAAACCTTCACCTTCTTAGTTCTTACAGCTAACGCAAAAGCGAAAAGGCAGAAGTGCCAGCACAAAAGCGTAAACCGCAACATCCTTTTCTGACCATCAGTAAACGTTATTGCGTTGAAATAACTATCACGAAGGGTTAATAATTATGTAATTTATATTTAATAGTTTTTGGGCTACCTATATAGTATAGTAGGAACTAACTGGGTTTCTTCTTTTTTTTTTAAATGTAATTTATACAATACACATACACATGTCTACCATCTCCAGTTCTCCTTTAATTGCTCAAAGGTTAACTGGAAGAGATCCCTAAATGGGATAAGTTCGCCTTTGTACAAATATTTGTGTTATTTATCTTGTTTTTTTTCCCCTGTTTTTGTGCAATAAAGTGTTTTACTACTACTTTACTACTACTTAATTAACAGTGTGGGCGATGGTAGTCACTTACACCATTTTAGTGGAGATCGTTACCTAAACGGATTAATGACAGGTACAGCACGTGGATTCACTTGACCGTTATAGTTACTTATTACTTGAGTCAGTAATTTGTAGAATTGTTTATCATGTGGTTTAAGACGGTCACGTTTTTCTACGATTTTAGTCAACTTATTTTAAATGTGTGTAAGCGTTATTGTAAATTAACACAAGAAATACAAGAAACACAGTAACATAAACAATTTGATACATCAATGGCGACCTTGTTCCTTTAAGGGATCTCTTCCAGTTGACCTTTGAGGAAATGAGCTTAAACAGGCAACGATAAAGGCAAACCAAAAGCAAAAATGTACAGCAACTGAACTTAAAGTAATAAATTAAATTTTGAATAAACATTATAATTAACTTTCGAATGAAGGGTAAAATTTATAAAACCATTATAAGACCTGTCGTCATGTATGGATCAGAGTGTTGGGCCCTAAAGGTGACGGATGAAAAGAGATAGCATGTGACAGAGATGAAAATGTTGAGATGGATGAGTGGCGTGACAAGAATGGACCGGACATATTCATTTGTGAGAGGAAGTCTGAAAGTAGCACCCATAGGGAAAAATAAGGGCAAACCGCCTAGCGTGGTACGGTACCTACTGTATGACTTTCATCCCTCCGCATCACATGCGGGAAAAATGTTGGCGGCCATATATTCAAACACTGAACTTGCTTGACCAGGCCCAAACAGGAGGGGCAGACCAAGGCAGTGGCGTACCTAATATCATCGCCAAAGATCTTGACCCCAAGACAGAACCCAAGACGAGGTCAAAGCGAAGTGGGAGGGACACGGGACAAACGCTAGCAGGGTAATAGCTGAAACAAAAGCATAACGCGTTGATGCCAATGATGACATACCTGTAATAGTAAACACTATTGACGAATAGTCATTATCCTTCCAAAGAATTAACAATAACAATGCGCAATAATTAGTCAACAACTCAACATGTCGGTCGAATAGCTGGGAATGTTCATGTGTATTACAAATCGCAGTCTGATTTTCTATTACGTAGCATTTTATTTATTTATTTATTTTATCATGATACTTATTGGATAATTATCAAGAGGTGTAATTATCTTGATATATTTTTTTTTATATTATAGGACATTTTACACAAATTGACTTAGTCTCGCAGTAAGCTCAAGGCTCGTGTTACGGGTACTTATTAATGTAATGATGTACTGATATTTATTTCCCGAGTTAATAAATGACGATATTAAATGAAATTTTTAAAATGTAAGTTTCTTCTAGTCTCTCATCTCACGAAGGTACTACAAGGTTAATTTTTCATATATTTTATTTATTATAAACGGCCTCTTAGCCTGGTTGGTAGTGACCCAGTGACCCTGCCTACCAGCCACTAGCAGGAGGTCCCGGGTTCGAACCCTGGTCAGGGGATTTATTTGGGTATTTATCACGAATATTTGTTCCTGAGTTATGATATTGTATATGTATTTAAATGTATCTGTCTATTATATATATCGTCGTCTAGTACCCACAGCACAAACCTTATTGATCTTACCATGGGACTAGGTCAATTTGTGTAAGATTATCCCACAATATTTTTTATTTATGTTTTTATTTCACTCAGTAATTAATGACTGGCTTGCTTGTTATAGGCCTAATTTGCAAATCTGTTGTAATGGAGATGCCAAGCACTCCTATTCCATTTTCCGTAGAATGCTTACAACGTCTTTAATTATGATGATTTAGTGAAAAGATTTATTCATGAGAATCAAACGCCTCGGATTTTTTAACAGCAATTTCTTAGAAATCGGCATTTGTCGGGCAACGTGACTTACAAAATTAGATACTCAAACTCTATAAGTCGAGATAAATTTTCATTGAAATAAGAACGTTGCGAATGCACATAGTTCGAATTTCAAAAACCGGTTTGCTCGACTTATCGGGTTTGACCGCTTACCCCTAGCTTAGTAGAAACATGGTTTTATTATTTACAAGTAGGTACTTAAGTATTTGTGAAAGCACATATTATAGACAATGTTTTTTTTAGATGATTGTCGATCAATGCTGTTTCTGTTATTTATGCTGATTGTTGTAATGTTGTTTATATATAATGCCATCATGAAAAAAAAACATTGTTTCGCTTTCATCCAATATTGGAATATAGACAACAAAAGTATTTCATTGAAAATGCAGTTTTGGTATAAATAAAAAACGTATGAACTGTGGTTCCAAATAATTTATTATATTATGTTTTCAAAGAATATGCCGTAGAACTGTTAAAGGAGCCAACCTTAATAGCGATTCTTTATACATTTTTATGATTCCAACTTATGTTTTATAATAATGTTTAATTTCACCAAGGATACGATTTTTCCTTATGTACACGTTTATGTTTCCTAAAGCTCGACGGATGCGCAAATGTTTTATTACATATGTTACACTCGAATGGTTTCTCGCCCGTATGTACACGACTATGTAGCTTCAAGCCTGAAAGTATCCTGAATTCCTTCCTGCAAACTTGGCAACTGTATGGTCTTACTCCAGTGTGGAGTCTACTATGAAGATTTAAAGCAGATTTGTGTGTAAACTGCTTATTACAGACTTCGCAAGTATGCGATTTCTGGCCTGTATGTATAAGCATGTGGCTTTTTAAATGAGTTCTCGTTCGAAACGGCTTATGACATATTTCACACAAAAACGATTTTTCGCCAGTGTGGGTCAACTTATGAGCTTTTAAATTACTTTTTAATGTAAAACCTTTATCGCAAATCTCACAGAAATGTGGCTTTACACCCATATGACCATTCATATGTCTAGACAATTCACTTTTACGAAGAAACTGTTTTCCACATATTTCGCAGCTGAAAAGTTTGTCTCCTGAATGGGTTAGTAAATGTTTCTTTAAAGTCGATTTCAGTTTGAATTCTTTACTACACGTATCGCAAGAATACGTCGAATTATTTTCACTGTGTATAAGTGCGTGTGTTTTCAAGTTGCCTTCTTGTGAGAATTGTTTTTGGCAGACGGTACACGAAAACGGTTTCTCACCCGTATGGACACGCATATGTTTAATCAAATAAGCTTTCTGTGTAAATCTTTTGCCGCATACTTCACACGAGAACCTATAATCCCCTGTGTGATATTTCAAATGAGCATTCAACGTACATTTTTGTGTATACCGCCTATTACAGACATCACATTTGTAACGTTTCTCTCCAGTATGTGTGACTTTGTGAATGTCGTAGCGAGATTTGAGCGTGAATTTTTTGTTACATATTTCACAGGAATATCGATAGTTATCCGTGTGAGATTTTAAATGAGTGTTAAGGCATGCTTTTTGTTTAAAATCTTTTTTACACATAGCGCACGAGTAAGGTTTCTCTCCATTGTTGCCGCCGGTATCATCTTGTGTTTTTTTCGTAGACTCGGTTTTATGGTTACCTAAGTCGCAGGTCAAGTCAGGGGCTGTCGTACAGCGATCCAAGAGTCCTAAAAACATTAGGTATAGTATTACAACCACATACAGTTTCAGCATTACTAATATATGAACCTTAGAAAGGAAATTAACAAAAAATAATCATAATATTGTCTTCTGTTACCGCGATTGTTATTCATTGAAATTAAACACTTTAGAACGGATTAATCGCGTTTATTAACACCATGATCCTACGTTTCGAGCCCTCATGATCATGGTGTTAATAAACGCGATTAATCCGTTCTAAAGTGTTTAATTTCAACAAATAATCATACAAAATACAAATAGGTAGAGTTAGACCAAGCTAAGTTTACATTGATTTTGATATTAGTGACTGCGCAAGAGTTATTTTAAGGGCATTTTCAGAAAAAAGTGTACCATTTCCTTTTTTTTATATTTGAAGACAGATAAAGAATCACGAGTCCATTGATTTTAAAAAGAAAAAGGGTCTCCCTCTTTTTGATCAGTTACGTAACGCATGTTTTCATACATTTCTTATGGGCCGTTACGAAACTGGAATTTTTTTTTGTATAGAAAATCGAGGACCATGCTTCAAAATGGTACCCTTTTTTTGAAAATTTCCTTAAACATCAAGGAGCTTCAAGGAAATTATGACGTTTACTTCACTTAGGAAATCAGTGCTATCATAATCTATGCAAACCTGGTTCTCGTCAGGTGTGCTTAGAGTCAATTGACAGTCCGAAAAAAAAACTTAGTCGACGAAAAATTACAAATGGTGGCAAAATAATATAAATTGTTCAATGTATACCTAATTGTAACTATAAAACTCGCGTAAGACTCGATCATATTACATAATATTTTAAACGCGTCACTCACGTAATTTAGTCGATTTTCGCTCAAAATGTTTCGTTCTTTACGAAGAACAAGTTAAATAATAAGGTTGTTAGACTTGTTAGGCCAAGTGTATGTTTACTTGTTTTTTTAGGTTATGCTTTTTTGTAATTGATTACTAATTGTTTTTCTTTATTGTGAATTATCTACTTAATTGTATAATTAACGCAAAAGTATTAAAGATATTGATATAAATTTCATGCCGGTTTAGGTATAATTACGAGTTCTTACGTGATGCTGGGTCCTCATCGCTGTCTCGATCGTCGGACATCTCCGACTTCACGGGGTCACCATCTATATACAGAAAAAAAATCATTAAATTAAGAAAATGACATTGTCAGGCAGCCTAATAATTTTAAGCTGACCGACTGTGATAACCGAAAAATTATCTTTGGGTTCCATACCCAAAAGGTAAAAAAGGACCCTATAACTAAGTTTCTCCATCCGTTGGTCACCTCACCAGGCTGTATCTCATGAACCGTGATAGTTAGACAGTTGATCATGTATTTCTTGTTGCCGCTGTAACAACAAATACTAAAAAACAGAATAATATAAATTTTAAGGGGGCTCCCAAACAACAAACGTAATTTTTTTGAAAACGTCAACATGTAGACGCTTGAAATATTCACCGAATCATTTTGTTATATATTATTACACTCTAAAATAAAATAGTTAAATAAAAAAAATAATACAATAAAGTCAAGATACAAAAATAATCCTTAATAAAAAATTAAACTAAATACAAAATCAAAAAACTAAACCAAAACTTAACTAATTAAACTTAAAACTAAAACTACTTATCTAGGTACATGTCAATCAAATAAACCCCCCCGCATCATTCCCGACGCAAAGGTGCCTAGCAAACTAGCGGCATTCCCGCGTTGCACAGCGATAGCAAGCCTCTGCACCAGGAACGACCCGGAGCGGGGACCAAGGCCACGCTCTTGCAGTCGAAGACCCAGCTCAGGGGGTTAAATTAAAATAAAACAAATATTTAAGGGTGTCCATATGGGGCATATGGTGTACAACGAACGTGATTATTATTACGCGCGCGAGTCCGGCTTTTTAAGAGTATGTACTTGTTTTTAGTAAAATGATACCATTTTTGTCATACCAGCCATTGTTGTTGATAAATTTTCATTTCTAAACGAATCTTTATGCATTATCACATTTATCACATTATTGGCAACCAACAAAAATGGTGCCTTTTACTAGAAAATTACATATGTTGATACTTACAAAGTACAGCCCCCCCACTGGGTGTATCTTCGTCAGACATCTCAGATTTTAAAGCTTCTTCTGCTGCACCAATGAAAAACTTGATTAAGTTATACATTTTTAATAAGAATATACACAAAACTAACAATAACAAGGAAATAAATGCTAATTAAACCTAAACTACATAAATTAAAACTATTCTTAAATCCTATTGATGAAAGGGCTTACATTCGGAGCTTGGCGGTAGGATAGTTATAAATTAGTTAAAAGCAAGATCAATTTTGTCTCGTAAGTTTTCAAAAAATTATTTATACAAAAGGAGCATTTTTACTGTCATATTTTTCAACCAATAATTGTTTTGGATATAGCTAATACTCATGATTTTCTAGAAAGTTTAAGAGGCGTAAAACATTTACAGTATTTGTTGCTATATTGCGGGAATGTTTACAGAGTAAGTCTGGGTACCAGAGCTGATAGAGAGTGGCAGGCTGGTATCCCTGAGTCCTGAAAACATGTTAGTCTCTATTTCCTTTAATTTCAAACATAGTAGAATTGCTAGCAGGCTCCTTTTTCACCACAGTGACAATTGTAACATCATTGTTACTGCCATTGTGCGGCCTGTATGTTTGTTTACCACCAACACATCATTTATAAATACAAACAATAAGTATTATTATTACTAACAACAAATACCTTTTGTGTACAGCGTACAGTTCTTGACAATCGTCACAAGGAACACGACTTATGTCACGAAATTCGGACATAGCATAAAATTTTCTATTTATTGACGATACATTACGATTTTATTTGAATTATGGAAATGGTTGCAAACAAGCTCACATCCCGCATGATGGTGAGCAGTTTCCATAACCTACAACCACCTAAAACTCCAATAATTCCATAATTTTAGGAATTGTCATGTCAGTGCGGTGAAATAGTGGTCAGACGTCTATTCATAATACAAAATGAACTACAACTTTTACTTACTATCTCTTTGCAGTACTCTCTCCATGCAAACCCGCAGTACCCTCTGGCTGCGCTGTACTTGCAGTTTGAAGTCACTCACATTCCGGAGACGGCACACGCACACCTCACAGATCCCACACTCGTTGTTGCCCAAGGTGAGCTACAGAGAAATTAGAATAGTGTTAAGTGAAGTCACATGAACTATTATAATGTGTGTTGGATGTTGTATAATTTTTTTTGGATGATCCAGGAGCAGATTAGTTAAACAGTTGAATCAAAAATGTTTAGAAATAAATCATATTGCATGTCCTTAATGTGCAAACGCGATGCCACATAGTAAATTACTGGTCACACAATGGATAATTATGGATAATTCGCTTCAAAATACTAAACTCAGTAACCAACTTGAATTTATCACTCAAATTGTAATAAGATCATAACTTTATACCACATAAATCAAATAATATGTACAGAAATGTCTCAAAAAAACGCGCTTAAACATATAATTTATACTTTCCCCATTTATGACCTTGATGATGAGATAGTATCAGAATTGGGAAATCTAGTAAGATATGCATTATCCTCATATTTACATCTATGTCGAAACAATCAGTGAGCATGTCGGAATATATTTCGGTTCTGCCGAAATGTGTGTGAATCGTCTTGAGACTCTTGTCTGGCGGACGTAGCAGGCAGCACCGACATGCTTGCAGCACTTCCGCAGCATCAACATCTTCGCAATCAAACATTACAGCAATCACGTTATTAAAAACACGACTAGCTGGTGATTTTTTAGTCTAAAAAGATGTTTTAATTCCATTTATTAAACAAGTATTGATTGTATTGTATTTTTTTTTTTTTTTTTTTTTTTTTTTATAATGGCTTTCACTCCTCGGTTTTTGTCCCGAGGTGGATTTTGCCAATGACAACGTACAACTAAACATACAACGCACGAAAAGAATGTTCGGTGGTCCGAGAATTTTGTTTTAGGGAAGGAAAAGGATTGGCTTGGAGACCTGAAATTAACAAAAAATAAAAGGTTGTTATTTAGACATCACAGACGAGACAACACTTAATTAGCGAAGAAATTGGAAGAGGATAGATTTGAGAGTTATAGACATGAAAGGGAGATAAAAAATAATTTAAATATATATATATACATTTTTTATATAGAGCAATGAAATTGTACCAAAAACCATAGACAGCGAGAAAACATGAGGTTGAACATACGCAAGAGAAACGGAACGTAAGATGCAAGATGGCGGCAAGGCCAAAAAGAAAAAGGTAGAGTCACTTTTATTTAAGAAATGTTATAGTTTTATGTTATTTTCTTTGATATGTTTTATAAGTATACTAGTGAAGGGAGGGTCCATAAAAGACAGGAGAGATTGGAAATTGATAGGTCGCGGAATATTGTTTGGTAGAAGGTCGTACAACGAGTGATTGAGTCTGACGCAGTTAAAAAATATGTGATCCGTGGTACCTTCATCGAGTCCACACTCACACAAGGAGTTATCCCGCACCCTAATTTTGCAAAGGAACACCGGGGTGCATACGTGTCCCAAACGAAGGCGGCAAATAGTAGAGGTGATCCATTTGTGGGTAGACTTAAAGCGGGAGAACCACGGTTTAAAGGGAATGATTGGTTGGATGTTACCATAATGTTTGCCCTTTTGGAGTCTAGAAGAACTCCATAATTCCTGCCATTCATTTCTCGCATCACTGCGAGCTCTCATCATCAAGTCCGCAGATTGTACATTGTTATGTATTTCCGACCCATTAAGAATGGCCTGTTTAGCCCACATATCAGCTTCCTCATTGCCAGCAATGCCACAGTGTCCCGGAATCCAGGCAAGGGCAATCTGTAAGCCCATTTCGTGACATTTATAAAGCAGTTGTTTTATTTTTAGGATATAGGGGGAAACTAATTTCATTTTCAGGTGATTACCTACTACTGCTTGCAGACAGCTTCTAGCATCGGAAAAAATAACGACCTTGGGGATTTTGTGTGATTCAACATACGACAAGGCTTCCATAAGAGCAATGGACTCACCAGTGAAGACAGAGGCCTGGGGCGGACACTTATATGACAGAAGGATACGGTATCTAGGGATCCATACAGCTGCACCCACATAGCTTCCAGGTCCTAGTTTTGAGGCGTCAGTAAAAATGGGTAAGAAGTCCTGCCATTTGTCTAACTCTTTTTTAAAAGTGATATCTGCAGCAGGATCATTTTTGTGAATATTAAAGTGTAGGATTATGTTAGGGGAATGTATTAAACTATTATAGTCGATTTCAAATAGGGGGTTATTATTAGTTTTGTTTAATGGAAAAGGGAGGTTCATAAGTTTTCTGTAGCTAATAATAATCCTGGGTGGTATTTTATGTGACCAATATGCTTTTACAGAAACCTCGTCAGAAAGGGCCCGTAATCTTGAGGTGAGCGGGTGATCTGATAAGGAACAAGCCTTAAACACATACCGGTCTGACAAAAGTTGCCTACGGATGAAGAGAGGAGGATCCACACACTCAACCTGTAGAGCATTCTTAGGTGAGGAACGCATGGCTCCAATAATGATTCGAAGACATTTGGCTTGAATGCCATCCAACTTACTGAGTGCCTGTTTGTTGCAGGGTTCAAGGATATATGAGGCATAATCAATTTGGCTACGGATTAGTGCATTGTAGAGCAACTTTTGGCAGTAGGGGTGTGCACCCCACCAGACTCCAGAGAGGGCGCGGAGAACATTAATACCTCTCTCGCATTTGCCAACTACATGGTTAAGGTGATGAATCCCAGTCATCTTGGAGTCCAGAAATACGCCAAGGAATTTTACAGAGTTGCAGCTAGGAATAATTTGGTCCTCATATTGCAGGTTGACAGCAGGGATTGTGTGTCGACGTGTGAAGGTAACTGTGCAGCTTTTGGAAGGGGAAAGAGATAGACCATGGTCATCTAACCAGTCCTTCAGGTACGCTAGGGCCTCATTGAGTCTGTCAGCTGCTTCTTCAGTATGATGAGCTGTGGAGTAAATGACCAGGTCATCTGCATATTGGAGGATGTTACAGAAGGGGGAGACAGATTGTTCTATATCATAAGTATATAGATTATAAAGAAGGGGACTAAGGACAGAGCCTTGAGGAAGGCCCCGCCATACAGTTAGTGGAGAGTAGAGAGCATTCCGGAACCGAATTTTAATAGTTCTGCCCATGAATAGCTTAAAGATAATGTCGACTATTCTCACTGGAATGCTCAGCTGTAGCAGTTTAGCTCTGAGCAGAGGTAGTTGAACATTATCGTATGCAGCAGAGATGTCAAGAAAGCATCCCACAAGTTGTTGCTTATTAGAAAGAGCCAATCTGATATCAGAGGTTAGTATACTCAAGCTATCCATGGTACTCCTTCCTTTTCGAAAACCAAATTGGGTGTTTGCTAGTATTTTTTTGTTTTCAACTAACCATTCCAATCTGTTCTTCACCAGGTGTTCGAAGATTTTACCCATAGTGGCAGATAGAGCTATGGGGCGATAAGAAGTTGGCTGCTGGGGGTCCTTGCCTGGTTTTAAGATTGGGATTACTATCTGTGATTTCCACTCCTCAGGGACCTCGCCAGACATGAAGAAGGAATTATATATGTCCAGGAGGAATTGAATGCAAGGAGGACTTAATTTTTGTATGAAGCAGTACGGGATGCCATCCTCCCCGGGTGAGCTATTGCGCAGACCTCTTAAAGCAATATCTATTTCTGAGGGTGTAAAAGGGCTGTCAAAGGGGTGGAATATTGAATGTGTATTGTGTGTGTTAGCTGGGTTTATGTAGCATTCCTCGGGAACAAATGGAGGAGCTAATTTGTTGGCGAATTCTTCTAGCCAGGTTGAGGGGTCGTACGAAGATGTAGGGTCTGATGTGAAGGAGCCTCTGAATTTCCTTACATTCTTCCATACCAATGATGGAGGGGTTCTGGGGTTAAGACTTTCACAGAATCCCTTCCATCCTGTCTTTTTTGCTTTGCTGAGACATCGTTTAGTTTGAGCTGATATTTTTTTGTAAAGGGTGAAGTCAGAAGTAAGGCCTGAACTATTATATTTTCGCTCTGCCATGTCTCTCTCCTTAACGGCTTGTGTGCAATCAGCGTTCCACCATGGGGGAGATGGGATTTTAGAATTTAGTGGTTTTTTTTTTGGGATGTACTTATCGGCTGCTTCAAGAACAAGAGATTTTAATAGATTATACTTGTCATAAGGGCTTAGGAAGTCTTTGTTGGTTTCCCTTAGTTTTTCCTCAACGTGTGAAGAGTAGTTCGGCCAATCAGCTCTATCGATTCTGTGTTTCAGGAGAGGCTCATGAGTAGGTATAGGAGACACTGATGTTGGTTTTGTGATGATGATGGGAAAGTGATCGCTTCCATAAGACTGGCTCAGAACCTGGTATGATAGAAGGCAAGAAAGACTAGGAGAGCAAGCCGATAGGTCTAGGACAGAGCGGGGGTTCTGACCAGGGTATACCCGGTGAGTGGGAGTGCCATCATTGATTACCGATACATTAATATCGTCAAATAAGTCAATGAGAAAAGAGGAAAAAGTATCATTGTGCGAAGAGCCCCAACTGGAGTTATGGCAGTTGAAATCTCCAAGTATCAAAAGGGGGTGTGGGACAGAAAATAAGATAGTAGAAAGATCTGGGATTAAATTTAGATTAGGGTGGGGAATATAGAGTGAGATAATATTTGTTCCTATGACGTTAGCTGCAACTGCGTTAATTTCCTGGGTGTGGGGAGGAAGTTGAATTTGAGAAAAAGGGTAATTTCTATTTATTAGTAAAGCACTACCTGCACGTCCGTCCCCTCGGTCATCCCGGAGGCATGAGAATCCCGGGATCCTGAAGCGGGACCCCGGGCGTAACCATGTCTCCGAGACGGCCGCAACGGTTACAGAGTGCAAATTCATTAAATTAATTAAATCTGGTTTTCTTATATTGATGCTACGGCTATTCCATTGGAGGAATGAGGCCATAGTAGCCATTATCAAACGTTAAACTTGATAGAGACTGTTTGAGAGAAACCATATTTTGGGCAACGTTGGGCGGTACCATGTCACTTAACCTGGTGATCATGCTCTCAAGGAAAGCAAGACCAAGTTGTACAAAGTTATCTGTGGGGGGTGCGTTATTGAAGGGGGGATGGTTCAGAGCGTGTCCGTTTGGCAAATGAGATTGAGGGGTGGAGATAATGTTCTGGTGAGCTCGACGGTCGTATCCGGGAGAAAGAGGGGCCCTTGGCCTAACTGTTCGGTATATTGTCTTGCGGTATGACGTTGATTCAGCGGGGGGCTCAGTAGGGGGAGTACTGCCTGAGGCCGCTGGTGGTGGGGTACAGAACATTGTGTTAGCTATTTCAGCAAAAGTCTTACGTACGGCAGGAGTTCGAGCTGCAGCCTCCTGGTAGGAGATGTTTTGTTCTGACATGAGCAGTTTAATTGTCTTTTGTCTACCGAATTCTGGGCAATTTTTGTCAGTAGCCAAGTGGCGGCCTGTACAGAACAGGCAGCGAATATGTTCTGGTGCCACGTTGCATGTCTCACCGGGGTGTTTTTGAGCGCATTTAAAGCATCGAGCATCCGATCTGCACTGAGTCTGAATGTGGCCAAAACGCAAGCATTTTCTGCACTGGATAGTAGGGAGAACATATACTTCTACATTTAGTGATGTGTAACAGGCGTATAGCTTAGATGGCAGGGTTTGACCTTCGAATGTTACGACTACGGACTGAGTAGGGATCCAAGATGGGGTGCCGTCGTCCTTGATAACTTTACGTTGGAGTCGGCGGGCTTTCAGGATTTTCCCTGTTCCCTCTTTCAGTTCTGTAGCGGACACGAATTCGTCCATCGACCAGTCTGTTGGGACCCCGCGGACCAGACCCATACGAGAGACATGATACGATGGGATTACTGCTACGAGTTTGTTACGGGTTAAATACTGGTTTGATAGAAGGTTATTGGCGTCAGCTGGTGACTTACATTCGACAGCAACGCGGTTACGTCCTAGGGCTTTAATACCGTCTTTTTTTATACCAAGGACACTGTCTCTGGCAAACAATTGGCCTACTCTGATAGGCTGTAGAGAGGTTCCTGCATTGGGCGTTATAATTTCTCGAGCTATGTGTACCACAAATGGACCGCTGTCTGTGAGATCGTATTTCCGGGCTGTATTACTGTCGAGGTCCGGGTGTTTATAAACGGTTGAAACAGAGGCGTTGTTGACTTCACCTTGCATCTGGCGTTTCTCCCTAGGTTCATGCATTGGTCGTGACCTTTCCAAAGCCTCGGCGGCGTCTCTTTTTCTGGACTGAATGTCTACTTCCATAACTTCGTCGTCCGCCAAGGCTGTGGAACTGCCACCACCCGGGTCGGGCGGTTTATCCACCCCGTCCCCCATCGTGAAAACCTTACTGCCTCTCAGCAGATGTGTTTGTTGATATGTTATCTATGTAAATAGTGTTAGTATTATTAATAAACCAACACCAATTAATGTTATATCAGGGAATTTTTATTTATTAGGATTATAACCTAAAAATCCGAACAGACTCACTCAATGCGCTTCTGTCAAGTCCATTGTATTGTATTGAAACTTTGATTTCATTGACACAATGACACTTGCTTGACAGTCTTGACAGATGACAGATGACAAAGTAGGTAATCAATGTAATCACAAAGGTAAAATGAGTTTCCGGACCACGCTTATGGACTACTACAGAAAAACGCCTCATAAAGCACCATGGATTGGTATGATTGTAATGGTCGCTCCACACAATGTGCCATCATGGGCCATTATTCGGGACGTAGGCGACGTAGCTACACAGCAGAATGGGATGGCAGAACTGCGTAGCCCCTCTTACTCATAACTGCGTCCCTTATCATCGCCCATCATGGCCCATTGTGTGGAGCGGTCATTAGCTTTCACTTCCGATTTTATCCACGAATTAAGCTATTTTATAGTCTAACAAGCCAAGGTAGCCAGCCTAGGCTTGTTAGACTATTTTTCAATGGATTATTTTTCAAACTATTTGCGTCCCTTATTTTTCGGTATGAACACAAAGACACAACACACACAATCTTGGTTTCGGTTGTTGTAAAGAAATACGTCTCAAGACTATCACTGTCAAAACTGTCAAAATAATTGTTTTCGTGGGTCGAGCTAAGAGCTGAGAATACATTTCAATTTAAAACATTAACTTACGAACGCTAATGCTGATATAGATAAAATGAATGATTTCGCGAACGCTACAGAGGCAGCGTCGCTTGCCGTTAGATTCGATCAAGCGGGACAGGTAGACAAAGCGGTAGAATGCTACAGAACAGCGGCAAGACTACTGGACAGAGTTCGCGACCAAGTTCCTCTAGAAAGGCAGACAGAGCTACGTGACAAAGTGCAAGAATATCTTCAGAGAGCTACTCTCTTGCAGGATCAAAAAGGTAATTATCTAATCGGTATACATTTCACCAATTAATAGTGTGCATGTAGTAGCGCGTTTTTTTGTCAACTTCATTGGACCATGCATCGCATGCGGATGACTCACGCGAGCATCATTGTGTAAACTATTTTGAATGACTTTAGAATGGTCTATGAACCGTTATCCGACCAAAGATATATTCTTAAATGTGTGTACTTTAACTTAATTTGGTACAATCAATATGGATTTCATTTTTGTCAATAATATTTGTACTTTTTCATAATAATTCGTGAATCCGATGATTCAATCATTGTCTATAATACATTTTGGTATTTCCAAAATAATACTGGTTATACTATATCCAAAGAACAGCTTAGGACCTTATTAAACTGGAAGTGTCCCTTTATTATGAATTATGATAATGGGGTCAAATTAAAAAAATATATTCTGCAGGTAGGCCTCAAGCGTCAAGGATATTTTTTCAAGCTAAGAAGTAGGTATAGAAATTTCTAATGAGTAACATGTTATATAACTAAGTCATTATCAGGGCCTGAAATTTTGCGTCCGGTTTTTGAAAAGTCATAGGGAGAGAACACCAATGTCTATCGACATATTGGTCATTCACAAGTTATTGAGATTTAATTAATTAAATAACACTTGCATTCTTGCAAGCAAATACCTACTCAGGTTATCAACTCTTTATTGATATCTATATCCGATATCCCACACTGACTGTTACAAATGCTATATCATTACATCTCTTTCTCTAATATGATAATGTCACATAACACTATCCTTGTCACACCGTGTTATATAACATTTATAACAGCCAGTGTGGGAGCACCATAATATGTATAGACACTGTCATAGGGGTGTGCAAACCTTAATCAGTTGGTATTTCATTTATACCTATAACTTTTTTCATCATTGACCATTGAAAAGCTAGCTTTTGCCCGTGGCTTCGCGCATAAGAAAGAGACAAAAAGTAGCCTATGTAACTCTCCATCCCTTTAACTATCTCCACTTCAAAAAGTCATGTCATTGTCAATTCGTCGCTCCGTTTTGCCAACGGACAAACAAACAGACAAACACACTTTCCCATTTATATTATTAGTATGGATTTTTATGTGAGACCTACTAAAAATGGCAAGCTCTTTCAATCCCAATAGGAGATAAAGAATGTCTCAAGTTTTTTTTCCATTGTACCATCGTTCAATTGTTCACAGTTTTTGTATGGTAGTGCAATGGAAAGTTTGAAAAATGTCAGAACACCTTGCGATTCTGGGTAACCTCTTATCTGCAAATCTCATTTGATAGAGAAAACACCCGTATTTCTAGTGACAGAAAGGTGACATTTCCATGATTGCTGTACATATGAGGTTGAGTAAGTATAGCGCCGATATTTCCAATTAAAAAAAATTGGAACAACAAGAAGCAAAATCAGCCAGTAGCATTTTATATTCTAAGTTGTCCGAGTGTTTAAAATTTATTGTTTCAGACAATGCACAGCAAGCTGAGAGTGAGCGAGGACTGCAGCAATGCTACTTCCTGCTGCAGCAAGCCCTGGATGCTGATGAAGCGGGGCTTGAAGACCTAGCGCTGCAGCTGTACACACAGGCTGTGGAGTTGGCGGTCACTATAGTAAGTCTTCGGAAAAACTAGTCCTAATGAATATCTTCTTTTCATCCTTTTACCCACTGCTGGGGTGTAGGATCACAGCACGACTCCATAATCTGCCAGCAACGCATTCTCGGCTTATTTCGCCATATCAGCAACAGGCTAGACGACAAAAAAAATCTAATTAGTCCGTCTGTTAGATTATTAAAAAATATACGATACATATTTTTTCTTTTGTTCGTCTAATGAAAAATGACGGAATTACAGGGCTTTAAAGTTTCGCGTGACGTCACACCTGGGTACAATTCTTACTCACAGGTGACGTCACCAGCCCCCACCTCGGAACTTTGACGCTCTTCATATTCGTCAATTTTAGTTATCTTGAAAAAGGAAAAAATACGTGTCTAATAATTTTGGATAATCTTTCTGACGGAATAATTAGAATAATAGTTTTTCGACCTAGTCATCCTTATTGCTCAAAAACACGTTGTATATTTAAACAACTCTGGCTAATAGTGTTCTACATCTATTGAAATACGCTTTTTAAAAACATATAATACAAGAGCATTCTATGTCTAGATTTCGAGCATCTCATTTCCTTCCTAGTGACCTACGTAAATGGGCATTTTCAAAAGTAAGGCACCAATTCCTTTATTTTTTTAAATATAGTAAGTTTTGGGTTTTTTATAACCAGAATCACGAGTATTGATTTAAAAACAGATAAAGAGTGTCCCGTTTTTGTAGTCAGTTTCGTAACGCATTTTTTCATACATTTTGTATGAACCGTTACAAACCTGACATTTTGTTTTTGTATGAAAATTCGAGGACCCATTTTCATTAAAATGGTGCACTTTTTACTGAGAATGCCCAAATAGCAAATGGTGGTGTTCTATTGTTGTGATTTTTGGTGAAATTTCAGAAATCAAGCGACCCAGAAATACTGACCAAAGTAAAGAACTTGGCCAGGCAGGCGCTAGACAGGGCCGAGGAGTTGAAGGGTATCAACAAAATAGGAGCCATGTCGTTGAACCACGCTAAGAGGCCGCGTGAGTATCAGAGACTGGCAGGCTTGTAATTCGAATAGATACAGATGTGCAAGTTACGGAAAGTTTCCAAAAAGTTGGAAAAATTCTAGGAAATTTCTCGAAAACTACACAGAATTTTTTTTGGAATTTTTATTTTACGTTGCGGAAAGTTTCAATCCCCATACAAAAATGTGAGAAGTTTCTGAAACTTTCCTATGCGAAATATTTTTTTTTTAATACTACGACGGTGACAAACAAGCATACGGCCCGCCTGATGGTAAGCCGTCACCGTAGCCTATGGACGCCTGCAACACCAGGGGTGTTACATGCGCGTTGCCGACCCTTAAAAAAAAGGAGGATTCGCTGTGTTGACAGCAAATATTTCGCAATATTGGAAAGTTTCCGTCGGCACATCAGTAAATAGATCGTCTTTTGTTTTGTGTCCTCCCGCGCCCGCCAATGCACGCCGCCGCCATTATTATATATTTGCTATCGTAGGCCTAGCGTTGTGCGGGGGAGTGGAGTGTCAATTGTTTTTGAGTAGTGTTCGGTTTGTGTTTTTTCTATGAGAAATAAATATCTGTTCTTAATAACTATAATATAGTATGTGGTTATGGCCCAGAGGTAAGAGCGTGTGACTTTCAATCCGAAGGTAGTGGGTTCACACCCCGGCTCGAACCAATGAGTTTTTCGGAACTTATGTACGAAAGATCACTTGGTGGTGAAAGGTGTTTATAAATTGAAATAGATGTCATATACTAAAAAAAAGACCAACAGAGGCCAATCCGAGGATCGAACTCGGGTCTTCAGCTTACGCGGCTAACGTCACCGGCGCATCCCGTCAGGAACTGGAAACGAACGTCAACAGTACCCTTCACCAATTGAACCAGTGGTTCAATGCAAACGGGTTAGCCCTCAATAAAAATAAGACGTTCTGTATGACGTTCAGGTTAAACGGTCACGCGTCACAACCCTTGATGGCGTGCGCCGGTGATGACGTTGTTCAGCAGGTGGCCGAAACAAAACTGCTGGGTTTCACTATAGATAGCGGGCTGAGGTGGGACGCGCACATTGACCAGCTGTGTGCGAGGCTGGGCAGCGCGTGCTATGCGTTGAAGCGCCTCGCTAGTATCTACTGCGACCAGGGATACCGTCAGGAGCTGCTATTTTGCCACAGTACACGCACTAATCTCGTATGGCACCGAGCTCTGGGCTAATGCGGCGGACTGGCATCGGGTGTTTGTGCTGCAAAAGCGAGCCGTCCGAGCAATAGCAGGTGTTCCTGACGATGCGCCTGCTCGTGACTACTTTATTCAGTATAGGATACTTACGCTACCATGCCTGCTCATCCAGCAAATAGCAATATTTACACACACGAATAGCAAAGAGTTCACAACAAAATTTGCTAATTTAAATTATAGCCTACGTAGCAATAGGAACGCGGGTGATTTTGCGCCCGTGCCCCACAAGCTGGCAAAAACCAAACGGTCAGTCTATGTGCTCGGCCCTCTGATATATAGTAAGTTACCGGACAGCATCAGAGATGCAACTTCCTCACATATATTTAAAAGCAAAATAAATAAATGGCTGTTGCAATCACAGTTTTACGACATTGATGAACTACTCCACCATTAATTTATTACTACTTAACCATTACTATTACTTAACCATTAATCGAAAAGTGTATGTAACAATATATAAACATGTATGTAAAAATATAATATATGTAAGTATACCTGTTAATGTGATATAATACCTACACCATAGTCAGTGTAGTGTATAAACAATTAGTGTAATATTTTCAAATGAAATGACTTGTAACGATGTTATAAATAAATATTTTCTTTTCTTTTCTTTCTTTGCCATAACCACTAGGCCAATTAAGTATTTTATTATGTGACATCTATTTATAATTTATATATTATATAGTAGTGTTACCACTTTAATAGCAAATCAAAAAAATAATAAATAAAATAATTTGATTTGCTTCGAACAAAAAGTTGAAAGGTGTTTATTAATCGCTACGAATCGCTAAACCTAAGTGGCAGTGGGCGGGGCACATTGCAGGTAGAACCGATGGCCGTTGGGGCGGAAAGGTTCTCGAGTGGCGACCGCGTACCGAAAGGCCCAGCGTGGGCAGGCCCCCCGCAAGGTGGACTGATGACCTGGTGAAGGTCGCAGGAGTCCGCTGGATGCGGGTCACGCAGGACAGGTCATTGTGGAAATCTTTGGGGGAGGCCTATGTCTAGCAGCGGCTGAAATGATGATGATGATGATGATCAATTGCTAACTTTGTAAAAATATGGGGTAAGGACGTCTGCCTCTGACTTTGGCATTTGTTTTCAGCACCCAACAAAGCACAGCTACAAAGAGAGCAGAGCGTGCACCTCAAAGTGACCGGCAAGCAGGTTTACTCGAATGAGGAGAAGGAGGTTCTGCGACAAACGTCTAATATCAACAACAATTGCTTTCTGCCCTTCATGGATATCGATCTGTCAGAGAGGTGAGATGACTGAAGTTATTGATATAATACTGGGCCCAGACATTCGTTGACAACATTGACTTAATAAAAGAAGTAGACACAAAGCGGAACAAAAACATCCAAAAAATGTGGGTCAAAATGACATTAGCGAACTTGCATTGATAATGATACAAACGTTAAATGTTTCGTACGAAATGAACTTACTGAAGCAAGCATTAAGTGTCAAATTCATACACTTTAAAAGTTTATAGGCTGTTTGGCGCTTAACGAAACGTCACGTGCTAAACAAGACTGTATGAAAAAGAGTCGCTACTGCTGCACTTTTACGGCGTCATTTTTTTCCATACAAAAAAAATTGACAGTTACGTAACGGCCCGTACAAGATATATGAAAAAATGCGTTACCAAACTGACAAATAAAAAGGGACACTCTTTTTCTTGTTTTAAAATCAACAGTACTCGTGATTCTGGTTATAAAAAACCCAAGACTTCCTATATTTAAAAAAAGGAAATTATATACTTTTTTGAAAATGAAATCTATTTGGAGGTTATAAAGTTGTATACTACAATTAGATAAGACAACAAAGGCTGGATTTGACCAAACGTTTTAACCAAGAGTAACGCTTACTCTTGGATACTAATGTCAAAATCCCACAGTAATTTGACGTTACTATCTGAGAGTAAGCGTTATTCTCGGAATAAAAATTTGGTAACACGCAGCCTTATTAGCAGCATTATTTTTCTCTGTTACAGATTTCAGTACGCAATACCGTTTGAAGACCGAGCGAGCGAGTTAAAGCTGTCATCCAAGCAAGCGAGTGAGTTTGATCGCTGGGTGCGCCCGCACGAGATTTGCTCCGACCCCAAGATGATAGTCGGCGACCATGTCGACTGCTTCAGTATCAAACAAACTGTAAGTTTTAACTAAGTATAGAAAGAACTCTTGTGAGACTCGATAATATTAAAAAATACCAACTACTGCCTGCTAAGCCGATGGTCCTGGGTTCGAATCCCGGTAAGGGCGTTTATATGTGTGATGAACACACATACTTGTTCCTGAGTCATGGATGTTTTCTATGTATATGTATATTATATATATCGTTGTCTGAGTACCCGTAACACAAGCCTTCTTACTGCGGGACTTAGTCAATTTGTGTAAGAATGTCCTGTAATATTTTTTTATTTATTATAACGGATTAAAAGCGTTTATTTATCATTTTAACCCTGTGAAAACGAGTGCTGTAAATGGCTCGAAACGTACGGTCATGGTGTTAATAAACGCGATTAATCCGTTCTAAAGTGTTTAATATTAATGAATAACAATCGCAGTAACAGAAGACAATATTATATTAAATAATATTTGAAACGGGTCACTCACGTAATTTAATCGATTTTCGCTCGACATGTTGCACATAGTGCACGACTTGCCTCTGTCGCGGGTGGTTGCTCCTGATGTCGTTTTTCGTAAATATCGAAACAAGTCAAGCGAAAATCGACTAAAATGTGTGAGTGACCCGTTTTAAATATTATTTTATTAACTGTAAGTTGTATAGTTTCCATACAATTAAAACTTTCGTGAGTCTATTAAATAATATTTAAAACGGGTCACTCACGTAATTTAGTCGATTTTCGCTCGACATGTTTCGTTCTTTACGAAGAACGTCATCAGGAGCGCCCACTCGCGACAGAGGCAAGTCGTACACTCACGTAAATTACGTGAGTGACCCGTTTTAAATATTATTTAATATGTTCGAGTCTCACGAGAGTTTTATAGTTAAAATTTCGTGAATCTTACGGACATAAGTATTGAAAAATAAACCGGCCAAGTGCGAGCCGAAGTCGCCCACCGAGGTTTCCGTACAAATGATACTCGTATATAAATATGACTTTAGGTAATTAGATTTTTTAAGTGGCGTGGAAATCTCAGTGTGCGGCAATTATACGGTTTTCGGATTTTTTTTGTACAGTTTGTGCTACAAGCTCTTGCTTTTTACCAAATTTCGTGATTCTAGGTCAACGGGAAGTACCCTATACATTTTGATTGAATCAGATCAGTTTCTGATTTCCCAATAACTTTCAGTCTCGCCCTCGTAAGAACGCGCGTTCATTTGTTAAAATAGCAGACATTTCTCATTATGACCTTCATTTCCAGATAGTGTCAGACTGCTCGTTCGTAGCGTCCCTCGCCGTCAGCGCCCTCTACGAGAAGCGGTTCAACAAGAAGATCATTACCTCCATCATATACCCGAAGAACAGGAACAAGGATCCCGTGTACAACCCGTTTGGGAAGTACATGGTCAAACTGCATCTTAATGGAGTTAGGAGAAAGGTAGTCATAGTTATATCTTTTATTAATTGCATTTCAAATTGAAAATATGTCATACTAGCTTTTGCCCGCGGCTTCGCTCGCGTTAAGAAGAAAAAAGTAGTTTATGTTACACTCCATCCCTTCAACTATCTCCACTTAAAAAATCATGTCAATCCGTTGCTCCGTTTTGCCGTCGAAGACGGACAAACAAACACACATACTTTCCCATTTATAATATTAGTATGGATATTTAACGGCCTAGCCTAGTTGGTAGTGACCCTGCCTACGAAGCAGAAGGTCCCGGGTTCGAATCCTGGTCAAGGCATTTATTTGTGTGTTTATCACGAATATTGTTCCTGGGTTATTGATGTTTTCTATGTACTTAAGTATTTATATGTATCTATCTATTATATATCTCGTCGTCTATTTAAAAAAACACCTATTTAGCTCCCAATTGCCGTGATCATTCAGGACCTATTATTATGAATCTGAGGCTGTACCCTGTACTCATACTTTTGGCGTGTCACGTTGGTTGATTGTTTGGACATATTATATTAAATGGCATACAATTTATTTATTTATTTCTTTCTCTTCTTCCTTATATTAATAAGTTATATCCAATGATCGATTTATATATTCCCTTCACTATATATAACTGCTTATAAATATAAACATGTTATCTTACCCACTAGCAAACTATATCACTTTTATATCCCTCATTTTCTCAACTATCTAGTTTTTTGCATCCTTCTTTTCTTCTATACTTATATATACTAAACAACCCTCCGCCCCTGGGCTCCACGGAAGACCAGCGCCATGGCATCCATGATGCCAGGGCACATGCTGAGTGGCGTCCAATTGCAGCCACTAGTACTATAATGGCACCAATATCTTTAATAAATTGTATTTAGCATGACTTAGTTAGTTTAAGTGTTTAGTGTATAAGTTTCTATAGTTTGGTGCTGTATATAGTATGGTATAATGCAATAAATATTTATCTTTCTTTCTTTCTTTCTATTATATATACGTATATCATTTCGTATTGCACATTTTAATAATATAAATCTTGTCAACGATTTTATGTTATGTATCTATCTATAGTAAAAAATCCGGCAAGTGCAGTTTCAGCTTTGGTATTTCGCTGTTTTTTCTTTATTATTTATTGAAGATAAACATATAAATTTACAGCTTAAGCTAAAACATTTACATGTGGTAAATCTATTACTAAAAAAATATAATTTGTAAGGTGTTCCAGTTATCAGAGAATATATCGGCATTTTGTATTGTTGCTCTGAAATGATTTATAAGTGGTATTGCTCGGTTCGATTAGGGGCAGTGAAAAGGTATCTAGGTCTGCGTACACTGCGCCCTACTGCAGCTATATAATCCTTACGTTTTATTAACCCTTAAATGCATGAATAGGGATGACGACTAGGTTGAAAACTATCATTCTAATTAGTCCGTCAGTTATATTGTCTAAAATGATTTGACACGTATTTTTTCCTTTTTCAATTTAACTAAAATTGACGAAGATATAGAGCATCAAAGTTCCGGGGTGGCTTGTGACGTCACTACTAGGTAAGAATTGTGCTTAATAGTGACGTTACGCGACACTTGAATGCACTGTAATTTCGTCATTTTTGATTTGACGAACAAACGGAAAAATACGTGTACAATATTTTAGACGGACTAAATTCATTTTTTGTCGTCTAGCCTATTAACATTATTGATCCTAAAACATCCTAAGTGACAACCGAATTCATTTCAAATTATGAACTTACGACGATATGACAAAGTCTACATTCCAAGAGAACTTGATTGTCACTTGTCTCGTTTCTGTGTCATAAATGCATCATCATGCATTTAAGGGTTAAAGTTTAACAGTAAATGTTAAATAAATGTAAAGTAAGTGTTAAGTAAATGTGTTTTCAGATTATAATCGACGACCGTTTGCCATACAGCCGGCACGGCCGCCTGTTGTGCTCATTTTCGAGTAACAAGAACGAGTTCTGGGTGTCTCTACTCGAAAAGGCTTACATGAAAGTCATGGGTGGCTACGACTTTCCCGGCTCAAACAGTGTAAGTACATAAAAACAAAGAAAAACAATATTAAATTGCAACAGTTAACACTCACGTATTTTTATCACAATAGGCGTGACATGTTTCGACTGCATCGGGCAGTCATGTGATAAAAATACGTGAGTGTTAACCGTTGCAATTTAATATCAGTATGGCCCACGAAAGTTTAAATTATATAAAAACAATACAATGCTGCAATGAACATAGGAATATTATTAAGTTCCACTTGTACAGTCAACTGCAATGATATGAATACTACCAAAGTGCCAAAATCTATACGCGACTTTAGTGTTCAAATGCAGTCCTGTATACATATGTTTGGCACTTTGGCTGTATTCATATAATTGTAATTGACTGTACTGTAGCCAGTAGATACATTCGAGAGCAAAAGATTTGGGTCACTCACATTCTTTTGAATAGAGCTAGCATATTAAAACAAAATTAACATTATAGACAATTTAATATTAGTCAAATAAAATGCATTAAGTACATGGGCGGATTTTTATTTTGTTGTCGTTGTTTTTGCGTCAGATTTGAATGAAATTTGGTGGGTAGGAAGAGTTCCTGGACTAATTAGTCCGTCCGTTAGATTGTCTAAAATGATTAGACACGTATTTTTCCCTTTTTCAATTCAACTAAAATTGACGAAGATAAAGAGCATCAAAGTTCCGCGGTGGGGGCTTGTGACTTCACTACTAGATCTTGTACCTAATAGTGACGTTTCGCGAAACTTGAACGCACTGTATTTTCGTCATTTTTGATTTGACGAACAAAAGAAAAATACGTGTATAATAGTTTTTAATAATTTAAAAGACGGACTAAATAGATTTTTTTCTACTCCAGCACTTCTATCTGTCAATTAGATATCTGACAGAGATATTTAAAAAGTATACATTATAACGTTGTCTATGGTATTCCATAAGAACATTGCTCCAATGGATTTTCATACAATATATGAGCAATGTTATTGTTTTTTTTTTAATTTCTATAGTGGGCACAACATCTTCCCTATTCTGCCACGTTTCTAGATTTAGCTTTTTACGCTGTCGTAGAAACTAGCGTATGCAACAGCTCATAATTGGTTCTTAATACTCTCGGGTCTATTATTACAAAACTGCTTCGCCTCGTTTTGTAACGGCGACCCTCAAGTTTTAATTATTTATATCACTGTTGCATAAACTACTAAGTCGTCTAGCCTATTACCGCAATATTGTCACCCACAGAATATAGATCTACACGCGTTGACTGGCTGGATTCCGGAACGGTGCGCGATCCGCAGTGAACCGGATTTCAACGGTGATGCCCTCTATGAAACCATACGGACCCGGCTACATAGCGGCGAGGTACGCATTTACTCATATTTGTTTGTTTGTAAGCACTTTATTGTACACAATTATAGTAAAAATAAACATTTTGATAAAAATAAAGGTACAAAGGCGAGCTTATCCATATAAGGGATCTCTTCCAGCTAACCTATATTATGGGCATTTTCAAAAATAGGGTACCTACCATTTTCTTTTTTTACATAGAAAGTTTTGGGTTTTTTTATAACCAGAATCACTAGTACTATTGATTTAAACAAGAAAAAAAGTGTCCCGTTTTTTTGGTCAGCTTTGTAACGCATTTTTTCTTATGGGCCGTTACAAAACTGACAACTTTTTTTTTGTATGGAAAATCGAGGACCCATTTTATAATTTTTTTTTTTTTTTATTGTTTCAAAAGAAAACTTACGTGGCTAAGTATACATTTTCCTTCGCCAAACTGAGGACAGTTTGTTGGCGAATAGTGCGCTCTTAATAAAATAACAATTTTTTTGTTATACCTACTCATACATTGTACAGTATTCTTTATGTTGGTAAGTACTAAATTAAATTAAATTATACACTTACAATGCTCACTTGTAGGTATCCAGGAATGAAAATACGTGTCGTTGCTAACCGTAGCTGTTTATTGAGTGACAGATGTAAAACATCAAATAGAAACATATTTGGAATATGCATTCCATATTTAAAAAAATTGTAGATGGCACTACTAGATATCAAAAAACAACACCCCCACTATATCTAGGCATAGCCATCAGCAAATAGAAAAACAGCCAAAATACTAAACACACTACTTAGGTATAATACCTAACTTGTCAACAAATCTATAGTGCTTGACAGACCCTAGACTTTTAGTTAATAAGTCAGCTGGCATATCAGCTGTTGCCAAATACATTGTTTCCACCATTCCTTTGCCTACAATATCTCTGCAAAAATGGTAACGAATATCGACATGTTTAGACCTATTGTGAAACACAGGGTTGGCCAACAATTTTAGAGCACTTTGATTGTCATTATAAATTGTTATTGATGACAAGTCTTTTGTAATTTCATGATATAGTGATCTTAAGTACATAGCTTCCTTAATACATTCGGATATTCCAATGTACTCTGATTCGCAGCTCGATAAGCTTACACTATTCTGCTTCTTGCTACACCATGAAACCACACACCCAGATAATGTGAAACAAAATCCTGAATAGGACTTTCTATCTAAAGTATTACTTCCCCAGTCGGCATCAACAAATCCAGTAAGTTTTGAATTAGACTCATTACTATACCTGAGGCAATAGTGTTTTGTTTTCTTTAGATACCGTAGAACACGTTTGGCGTGGGCCCAGTGTTCTCTACCATGACAGTTATTAAACTGGCTCAGGTACCCAACACTAAAAGCAATGTCAGGCCGCGTCAAAACAGCTAGGTACATGAGACTACCTATAAGTTGTTGATAAGGTAATTCAGTATCACAGCACTCACCTTTCTCTAAGTTTAATCTTTCCTCCATAGGAGTCTGAGCAGTGTTGCAGTCTGTCATATTGAATTTATGCAACAACTTGTTTACATAGTCAGTTTGGTCTAATGTTATTATATTATTTTCTTTATCAATACACACATTCATACCTAAACACTGTTTAACCTGACCAAGATCTTTTAATTTAAAATGTGAAGACAATACCTGTTTTAAGCCTTTGGTTTCCTCTTCGTTATTAGAAAACACAAAGAAATCATCGACGTATAGAGCTACTATAGTCAAACCATTATTATTTTTCACATACAAGCATGGTTCAAGTTTAGACCTAGAATAACCATACTCGGTTAAGCAATCATCAACTCTCCTGTACCAAGCCCTTGAGGATTGTTTGAGTCCATATATGGCTCGCTTTAACTTAAGCACCTGGCCTTTGCCATCAGAAGAAGGAAAACCTTCTGGCTTCTGCATATAAATATCCTCCTCAAGAAATCCGTTCAGGAAAGCAGTTGTCACATCTAAATGAGAAATGTCTAAATTCAATTGCACAGATAAAGCGAATAAAAGTCTAAGGGTTGTATGCCTTACCACTGGCGCGTAGGTTTCTTCATAGTCCACTCCATACTTCTGAGTATAGCCCTTGGCTACTAACCTGGCTCGGAACCGCACATTGCCTTCACTATCGTACTTCTTCTTAAGTACCCATTTGCACTTTACTACACTGGAGTTCTTTGGAACATTGACAAGCTCCCAGGCCTGGTTGTCTTCAAAGCTTTTCAACTCTTCTGCCATAGCTTGTCTCCATTGCTCTTTCTCTGGTCCATGCAAAGCCTCTGATAGTGAAAGACCACTGGCATCATCCATCCTGTCAACATCTGAGCACAGATTTGAAATGCCATACCTTTCAGGCGCTTTCCTCTGATCTGCTGTTCTCAGAACTGGTCCGATGCTCTCAGGAGCACTATTTTCAGTGACTGGAACATTCTCTGTAACTGAAACATTCTGAGTAGTGGTATCAGCATCCTCATACTCACTTGGGTTGTAGGACTCATCTAATAGATCTGTCAAAGTTCTGGAAACATCTGGACTCTCATCCCCCACTGAACTTTGACATCCTACCTCAACCTTCTGTGTTTTACTCACTTTTTCTGTCAGACCTTGACTGACTTCAATCTGGCAATAAGTTTCCTTGCTTTTTTCAAAAACCATGACATCTCTTGAATTGAAAAATATTTTCTTTTCTGGATCATAAAGCCTGTATCCTTTTACCCCTTCTGGGTATCCCATTAAAATAGCTTCTCTTGATTTTTTCTCCCATTTCAATCTTTTTTCTTTGGGAATGTGGACCATAACATTACTGCCAAATATTCTCAAATTACTTATGTGCGTAATGAAGACATGAAGTTTCTTGTTTATGGCTCCCCACATTTACTTTTAGCCGGAGGCCGTGAAGGCAAATTAAACTATATTTTCCTAATTAACTATTTACCTGAATTTTAATATTTCCTCACATTGTTTGAGAAAAGCACTATACAAGCCTCGGCCGGTAGAGAGATTGCAGGACTCGTTTTATCCAGTCTCGTCTACGACTCGGCCGTCTATTTCGAACTCGTCCAGCAATCCCTTACTTCCCGGCCTCTGCAGGAATGTACTATTAGTTTAGTTTGTCGTGTACCCAGGTACTAGTGACGGCGGCGACGGGCTCGCTGAGCGCCGCGGCGGCCGAGCGCACGGGGCTGGTGCCGGCGCACGCGTACGCCGTGCTGGACGTGAGACTCGCCAATGTAAGTTTTTTTTTTTCTGCCCTCCGGTCGACAAGCAGCCAATGGGAGCTACCGCATTGTCGCTCACCAGGCGGCGCCACTCATGCGTAGGTCCTGTGTCAGTATAAGAGAATTGTCAAAGTGACGGACGGTTGAAATGTTCCCGCAGAACCCACGTTCCACTAGCGCCCCTAGCGGGAAATCGACTCGCGGTAGTCCTCATTGCGGGCCGCTACGCTAAACAAATTCGCCGCTTGCCGACTGCGCCGAGCAGAAATAGTACATTACATACCAAGGCCGTTTAAGTGGGAAATGCCCCGGATCCCATGTAATTGTCGGCCGAGGCGAAGCCGAGGCGAAGCCGAGGTCGACTAACATGTGATCCGAGGCTTTCCCAGTTACCGGCCGAGGTTTGTATACTATTTTTCAGCCCGACGGAGCCGGCAGGCGGCAATTTAGTTTTGCGTAAAGTAGCGCTTACCGGCCGGAGGACTGAAAAATTGTTTACAGACCTTGGCCGGTAAATAAGAAAGCCTCAGATCACATGTTTGTCGACCTCAGCTTCGCTTCGGCCGACAATTAAACGACATCTGAAACATTTCTTAGTTTACAGGCCTCGGTACGTAATCTACTATCACTACATAGTATAAAACAAAGCCGCTTTCTCTCTCCCTATATCCCTATATATGCTTAAATCTTTAAAACTACGCAACGGATTTTGATGCGGTTTTTTGAAATAGATAGTGTGATTCAAGAGGAATGTTTATATGTATAATAATAACCCGTGCGAAGCCGGAGCGGGTCGCTAGTAAGTATTACTAAGTAGTATAACCATTTATTATCCTCTTGAAGCCCTCTATACGAAAAAAACCTGCGTCTTAAATTTGAAATCGTGTAGGGAATAAGGTTGAATTTTTGTTGACGAAAGAAAATAAATGCGACTATTCCAATTGAGAAAGGTTAAATTTTATTGAGCTAATTTAGTCCTATGGGTTGGATCGTGGTCCTTAGGTCCGAGGTCCGAGGTTTTACGTTATCCCCTATTTTTTAAACATGTTTTTTTTCTAATCAGAATCGCGAGCACTTTCGATCATATCAGCGAAAAAATTTCGTACATTTTTCAAACTTTCCATTCTGTTCCCACCATACAAAGTGTATCAAAAAAGTTCTCAGACAAAAAGGAAAAGGGAAAATTTCATGCTACTGAGACTATGAACCCGCGATTCTGCGATACCAGCTCATCACTCTTCCAACGGAGACCACACCCGTGGCCCCGAATTTCCCCACCATTTTCATACATTTTGTATGGGCTGTCAATTTTTTTGTATGGGTAAATTGGGTAATCGGGAACCCATTCTCATTAAAATGGTGCCCTTTTTTTCTTAATTTCATGGGAATTACATATGGATGTATGTTGGACTTTATTGCCCCATTAAGCGGATTATATTTGGCACTTTCGCTGCATTATGTTTGTAGGTGACTGTAATTTCTAGGGCACGTAATTTTCATGCCAATGGCAGACAAATGACGTCAAGCTTCATAAATCATGTCATAGGTTTTATGTTTGAAAGAATAATGCTGCCATTGAATAGTGTCAAAACTATTACGTTCGACGTTAGAATCGAACGTTGATACACTTTATCTGTCATTAACTCATTTCGTATTAACACTTTCGCAACCAGGCAAAATTTCGAACAATACCCCAGAAACCGACAGTACTCGCTAGTCGGGCAACGACGTGCAACTCAATGCCGCACGCCGCGAACCCGCTAGGCGGGCAAGCGGCGGACGTAGCGAAGATGCAATGCTTGCCCGCCTAGCGGGTACTTTGGCGTCGCGTGTAGGTTTATAACTTGCCCGACTAGCGGGTTCGCATTTGAGTAAAGTTTACGAGTGCCCGTGTGGCAGGTACGCGGTGTCGAAAGTTTTAAAACATCCTGTTTATATACGTCATTATGACGAAACCGCCATGAAAATGACGGACCCTGGTAATTACGCATCACTATTTCAGGGTGTAAAACTGCTAAAACTGAAGAACCCCTGGTCCCACCTCCGCTGGCGCGGCAACTACTCCGAGCTGGACACGCAGCACTGGAGCAGGGAGCTGCGGAGCGTCCTCGACTACGACCCCGACAGCGCGGCGCAGTACGACAACGGCGTGTTCTGGATCGACTACGCGAGCATACTCAACTTCTTCGACGTGTTCTATCTCAATTGGAGCCCGGATATATTCCAGTACACATACTGTATACACCAGTAAGTCTAATCATTTAATTTAAACTCGTGGTCATACTGATATTAAATTGCAACGGTTAACACTCACGTATTTTTATCACAATAGGCGTGACATGTTTCGACTGCATCGGGCATCACTCCCCCGTGATGTCCGAGCCGCGAAGGTGACAACACCACTCTGTCCGACGATGACTGCCCGATGCAGTCGAAACATGTCACGCCTATTGTAATAAAAATAAATGAGTGTTAACCGTTGCAATTTAATGTCAGTAAGTCTAATATTTACTACTTTAGTGACTGTAGGCCACTTTTACCACCCAAGGTTAGCCGCTAACCCGGAGTTAAACTATCGAATTATGTACAGAAAAGCTTAATGGATTTCTCGGATATTTTTACCTATTTCTCAAATATAAAAAAAATATCGTTATCACTGTTTTTCCATCTATCTCAATTGTTGAATCAATTTTGTAATTTTAAATTAGACCTAACATATTCAGAGTTAAAAATTAAAAATAATTTAAAATTGAACACTATGCAAAAACAATTGACGGTCGACCCTTCCTCCCCTCGCACAACGCTGGGATTGCCAACGATTAGAGATTAGGATTGCCAACGATTAGAAATTAGGATTGCCAACGATTAGAAATTAGGATTGCCAACGATTAGAAATTAGGATTGCCAACGATTAGAAATTAGGATTGCCAAAGATTAGAAATTAGGATTGCCAACGATTAGGATTGCCAACTATTAGAAATTAGGACTGCCAAAGATTAGAAATTAGGATTGCCAACTATTAGAAATTAGGATTGCCAACTATTAGAAATTAGGATTGCAAACTTTTAGAAATTAGGATTGCCAACTATTAGAAATTAGGATTGCCAACGATTAGAAATTAGGATTGCCAACTATTAGAAATTAGGATTGCCAACGATTAGAAATTAGGATTGCCAACTATATAATACTGGCGGCGGCGTGCATCGGCGGGTGCGGGATGTGAGGGCAGCCCGTGTGTCGGCACCGACACAAGACAATCGATTAGAGTTCGCTCGGAGAGTTCCATACCGGTCATACCTTGTTTTGCTGTTTCATGTCTCAACCGTTATTACTCGTTCTAGAAAATGGGACGCCGGGAATGGGCCGGTCAAAGACGCGTACAACATCGGCGAGAACCCGCAGTTCTCCCTCCACGTGCAGGGCAGGGGGGCCGTGTGGTTGTTGCTCACCCGCCACATCACGCAGATCGACGATTTCAGGGACAACAAGGAGTATATCACGCTGTTGGTGTATAAGAATAATGGGAAACGAGTTTACTACCCCTGTAAGTATTAGTCTCATCATCATCATATCAGCCATAAGACGTCCACTGCTGAACATAGGCCTCCCCTTTGGACCTCCATATGTGCCGGTTGGAAGCGACCTGCATCCAGCGTCTCCCGGCGACCTTCATCCATCAGGCTCCATCCCAGCCCTGCTCACCGGGGGCCTGGGTCACTTTTTCTGTAGTATATGACATCTCTTTCAATTTATAAATTTTTGTATAGTAGTATAACTACTTTAAAAAACACGAATCAAAAACATTAATTAAATTTAATAAATGATTTGATTCGTGCTTTACAATTGTACTTATTGTGTACTTTTTATTGAAGCGAATAGTTTGACAAGACTATCCTTTTTCGCCTTAAACAGAGGAAAACCTAGTTCAGGCGTTTTTAATCTATTTTTACCTTATAAGTAATAAATCTTAGTCTTAGAGTAAACAGTGTTAAAATATTTTTCAATAAAGTTATTTGTATTTATTGATTGGACATACAATCTACTATTATTAATTTTATCTTGTCCAGACGACCCCCCACCCCATATAGACGGCGTACGAATCAACAGCCCCCACTACTTATGCAAGATCATAGTCGGCGAGAACAGCTGCGACAGATATACTCTCGTCGTCTCACAATACGAGAAGTCGCGGACCATATACTATACGCTGCGGGCGTACGCTACCTGCCCTATTGGTTTGGGCAAGCTGGAGAGTTACCCACACACGAAAACAGTAAGTATATACAACTATAATATAATAATATTGGAATATTGGTTTTACATCTATTTGTCATTTTTCTTTATTTCATAATACCTACTTATTGTTCTTAATGTTTTGACGATCCATTTCCAGGTGAATATGTTTTGTGTTAAAAAAAAGACTACCTTCGTCTAATTGGAAGAAGATGGCCGCCGGCCGAACGAACAGTGCAACGCTCGTCATTTGTTTACTTTTAAAATAATATTTTGTGGAAAAGTATAAGTTATCCCGTTATTAAAGTATTCCATTATCGTCTGTGATTAAATGACATTGATTGCGTGGTAGTTCACAACGAATTGTGGTGTTTTTAAAGATAATTACGAACAAAGGATCGCCCATAACTTTTAACATCTACCGGCGCAGTGAATAAACGCAGTGTTTACACTAAAACGTCCTAAGTGCTCGGATTTTACGCGGCGCTTACATCGTTCTCCTTGTGTTCGTGCGACGACCCACCGTTTAACTAAATCGAAGATTTAAGTGAAGAATAACATTAAACAAACATCATGAACTGCTTAGGTTGCCTCCAGTCTGTAAGTGAGAGGGAACTGCTTGTGTGCACACACTGCCACGGCACATACCATCATATCTGTGTCGACATCTCAATCACGCAGTACTTTGAATGGCTTGAGTTAAAAAAACAATGGACTTGCCCAGCCTGTAACAATGTTACGAATCGCAGAATGGGCGCAGATAATACTCCAGTACGCAGCAGCTCCAGTTTACAACAAAATTCAACAAATATTAGTTTTGGTGACAGCATACGTGAACCGGACGCGCAAGCAAACATGTCCTGTGATGAATCGCTATTGGATGAAAACAGCATTCTGAACGAAACTAATAGGAAAGCGGCTAGGCCACTAGAGAAAACTGCCGGGCATTTAATAACGTATGACAGTTTTGGTGAGCTTCTAGATTCGAAGCTGTCAGTGCTTAAGCGGGATATTAACAAACATTTCGAAAACCTGGTACATAACTTGAAGTCTGAATTTAATAACAGCTTCGAGGCATTAGTATCAACGGTAAACACGCTGAAGAACGACATGGCATCAGCCACAGAACGAATAAACTGCCTCGAACGTGAAAATTTGACATTAAAAACCGAACTGGCGGATACGAAAACTCATCACGAGTCTTCATGTGATACCAGGTCACTACACGAGACACTCAACAGCCTAAAAATTGAGCTAAATGACAAAGAGCAAGCGACCTTACAAACTGACATCGAAGTGGCAGGAGTCCCCGAGTTCAAACATGAATCATGTGTCAGCATATTATTAAGCATCGCGATGAAATTGGGTGTTAACCTCGACGAGCGCGACGTGGTGTCAGCGCGCCGGGTCGGGCGCTGGAGCGAGGCGGCGACGCGCCCGCGGCCGCTGGTGGCGCGCCTGGCCCGCCGCGCGCTACGCGACCAGCTCATCAAGGCTTCTAGGGTGCGACGCGGCGCCTCCACGGCCGACATGGGACTTCCTAACCACGAGCCCTGCTCGTTTCATGTGAATGAACGCCTCACGAAGACAAATCGCATGCTTCTCGGTAAAGCCAAAGAACTCCGTCAAACGAATAAATGGAAATATTCGTGGTCTGATGCGGGACGTATATTTGTCCGTGAAAATGATAAATCGACTGTGTACCAGATACGAGCAGAATGCGATTTAAATCGAATTTTTAATACGTCTCCTATCCCAGAAAAATCGTAACTGTTATGAACTATTTGCCCGTAATTATGAAAATATAACAAACACTGTTTACTCTGCACTAGTTGCTACAAATACCATAGGTCTAATAAGTTATCTAATATGTAATAATAAAAAAATATATATGTCAATATGTCATGTTACAGTTTGTCAGTGCGTATTTAAAGTATATAAAAAATAAGAAACGTATTAATAAGTATGTAACGCGCCTATCTATTATTATATTCCTACAATTACTAAATACCACTATATTTACATTCATAAACCACAAGTGTGCACAGAAACCTACTGTATTTACTCACCCTATTATTATTATTTCTCAAGCTAAACTGGTCTATATGCTATTTTGTACTATTTCCTATGTATGTATAATAAATATTCATGTATATAAAAATACCAATTTTTTCATACAATCCCTAAAGTTAAGTAAAAAAAATCGTTGCAGTCATTACACAAGGATTTTTTATGTAATACATTTATATTTTAGACATTGTCTATTAACATATGTTAAATGAAACCGAAACGTTTTAAATTTGGTCTGTTTAATGCAGGTTCCTTGTGTAATGCACGTAAACACATTGAGTTTATAGCGGCCGTGGAGCGTCATCAACCTAGCGTAATGGCGGTCAACGAAACTTGGCTGAAAACGGGACAAACAGCCCGCGCGCCCACCGTGCCCGGCTACCGGCTGCGGCACGTCCCGCGCACGCTTGGTACTCGCAAAGCCGGTGGCGGCGTAGGTATGTATATCAAAAATGGCCTTAATGCTCAAATATGTAGCCATCTTTCTTTTCCTGATGTTGAACAAATGTGGGTCAAAATCAAAATAAATTCGCTTTGTCTTATTATTGGAACAGCCTACCGTCCGCCCTGGCTGGACATCGAGTTGTTTTTTGACGCCTTAAGTGAAACTATAGCTACCTTTTCGAAATACGATCGAATTATTCTGGGCGGGGATTTTAATGTCGACTTGTTGGATCCAAATAACGTCAAAAGTAAGCGTTTAAACAAGTTTTTATCTATTAACAATTTAACAAATCACATAAAGGGGGCGACTCATTTTACTGGTAATAGCTCTACTCTTTTAGATCTTATATGTTGTAATTCTGATGCCAATGTCCATAGTTCAGAGATTGACCATGTCGAGGCTCTTGGTGCCCATGCCATGGTTTATGTCGAATTAAATGTTAAAAATCCTAAATTTAAACCTAAAACCATAACCCACCGTTCCTTAAAAACTGTTGACATGGGTAAGTTTAATAAAGACGTACTTACAATAAATTGGGATTATATGCGTTCAATGGCAAACGTGGAGGATAAACTAACTTTTTTTAATAACAATGTTTTACAACTATTTGATCGGCACGCACCTCTGTGTAAACATGTAGTAAAAGATTTTTCAAAGCCATGGTTAACACCAAATATTCGTTTCATGATGACCCTGCGTAATGAAGCTCAAAAAAAATCTCGCTTAACGAAGTCCGAGGCTGATAAACATAATTATAAAAACCTCAAACATTTAGTAAATGTCGGAATATATTATGAACAAAAGGCGTATTTTGACCAACATATAAATTTACACTTGAGCCATCCTAAACTTTTGTGGAAAAATTTAAGACAAAATATTCTACCAAATTCTAAAAATGATTGCAATATTCCTAAACAATTTGATGATCCAGCGGCCATGAACATAGCATTTCTAGACACTCCAGGCAGTAACGTAGCAAATATTGACACATTATTATATTTTAAAAATAATTTTAACGGTAGTTCAACCTTTCAACTTGCCACTGTATCTGAAAACATCATTAGTAAAATATTACTCCGCACAAAATCTAATGCTATGGGTCAAGATGGTATCAATTTTGACATGGTATTAATGACCCTCCCATGTACCCTAGCTGTCTTGGTGGACCTAGTTAATACATCAATCCGTACTTCCACTGTTCCCTCACTATGGAAAACAGCTATTGTTCGCCCTATTCCGAAAACAGACGATCCCGTTAATCTGAAGGATTTTCGTCCCATAAGTATCTTGCCCTACCTATCAAAAATTTTAGAAAAAGTAGTTTATGATCAAGTTATTAAGTACCTAGAGGATAATGACTTTTTGCCGGAAATGCAGTCGGGGTTTAGGAAGAAGCGAAGCACTAGTACAGCTATTCAGGATGTCATTGATGAAGTTCTGGCAGCTCAGGATCAGGGCCAGGGTACCCTCCTGGTACTGCTCGATTTTTCGAGAGCGTTTGATTGCATTAACGTCCCATTACTTCTGGCAAAACTCAGTTATTACGGTTTTCAGGACGACACAATACGATGGTTCGAGAGCTATTTCACTGATCGCCAACAATTAGTCAAAATAACTCAAAGTGATGGCAATTTAGTGTCGTCTGATGCAATTGATGTCACTAGGGGAGTGCCACAGGGTTCCATCCTGGGCCCTCTGCTATTCATTATTTATAGTGCCGACGTCATTGCCAGTATACGTCATTGTAAATACCATCTATACGCCGACGACCTCCAAATTTATTTATCTTTTCATCCAAACGAGGCGGACTTAGCAGTTACCAAAATAAACTCTGACTTGAAACGCATTTCGAAATGGGCTTCAAATAATTGTTTGGTTCTGAATCCCCTAAAGTCAAAGTACATGGTTCTTGGATCTTTGAGCCAAACTAATAAAATCATAGCCAAAAATCCTATAATTGAAATGAACAATGTTAATATTGATCGTGTTAGCGAGGCACGCAACCTTGGTGTGCTGATGGACAGTCACTTACGCTTTGAGAGCCACGTAGCTGAAACAGTCCGAAACTGTATGTTTCGTCTCAAAGTTCTCTACAATATCCGTGATTTTCTGAGCGTTGACCTTAGGGCAAGACTTTGCGAGGCTTTAATTCTATCAAAGTTGAACTACTGTATTACAGCTTATGGTCCTTGTTTGTTGATGCGATCTCAGCGCCAGATACAAAGGGTTCAGAACGCTTGTGTAAGGTTTTGTTATAAAGTTCCTCCGCGTAGTCATATCACTCCATTTCTAAATAACGCCAAGTGTCTAAAAATGTTGGCTCGTCAAGAACTTATGTTAGCGTGCTTGCTATTTGACACTATTACAACAAAATCCCCTAGCTATTCATATAATAAACTAGTTTTCGCAACTAACAGAAGTTGTCACTCAGTTCGAGTCCCACGTACTCTGATGCTACAAGCTCCAAAACATCGTACTGCCGCTTTTCGAGGGAGTTTTAGGTATTATGCCACAAAATGTTGGAATAATATACCGCCACCGATTCGGGGCCTGCAATCTAAATTTAGTTTTAAAGCGAATTTACGGTTGCACCTTCTAAAAATACAAAAAGATACCTAAACTCCTAATCATTGTTATCTCTAAATACACTAGTCTCTTAAAATATCACTTAATACTAACTATAATCTATAAAATTTATTTTCGTAGTACCCTAAACACACATAACACATATAACTAGTTTTTAAAATTATCCTATACTTATACACATCACAATCATACACTATTGAATAGTATCTACCTGCTGTACACATCATATACGCAAATTATATCATATTTACACAATTAAAATACAGATTTAAAGACACTGACAAGACTGACAGTGCTGCACTGATTGTTCGGTCCTGTATTAGGTTTAAGTATTAGGTTTAAGTAATGGTTTCTGACGGAAGATCAGCGCTGCGTTTTTCGCAGCATTATGCTGAGTCAGCACCTGGTTCGTACCACAACACATTGTCTACAAGCATGTTTTCTTGTTATAATTTGTGAATGTCAAAATGTTTATGCTTACTTTATAGTTGTATACTTTTTGTGATGATGTTATTGTTTGTGGATGAATAAAGATTTTTATCTATCTATCTATCTTGTGTTAATTTATATTATGTTCGATTTTATGCTTTGACGATCACAATGTAGATTCTTATAGATTGACATTAATGTACTTTATACTGTAATCATATGTTGTAAATTAAAAAATCTAAATCTAATCTATATATGCGTATTGAATCTAAACACTTTAGAACGGAACTTTAGAACGGTTAAGATGATCAGTCATCATCTTAACCCTGTGAAAACGAGTGCTGTAAAGGGCTCGAAACGTAGGGTCATGGTTTTAATAAACGCGATTAATCCGTTCTAAAGTGTTCAATTTCAATGAATAAAAATCGCGGTAACAGAAGACAATATTAGATATGTGTACTCACAGAATAGGAGTGACGACTAGGTTGAAAAACTATCATTCTAATTAGTCCGTCTTTTAGATTATCGAAAATGATTAGACACGTATTTTTTTCTTTTTCAATTTAACTAAAATTGACGAAGATATAGAGCAAAGTCCCGGGGTGGGGGCTGGTGACGTCACTACTAGGTAAGAATTGTACCTAATAGTGACGTTACGCGAAACTTGAACGCACTGTATTTTCGTCTTTTTGATTTGACGAACAAAAGAATAAATACGTGTACAATATTTTTTAATAATCTAAAACACGTATTAAATTGATTTTTTTAGTCGTCTAGCTTATTAAGTGAAATTAAACACTTTAGAACGGATTAATCGCGTTTATTAACACCATGACCCTACGTTTCGAGCTATTTACAGCACTCGTTTTCTCAGGGTTAAGATGATGGTTGAACCTTGTGAAAACGAGTGCTGTAAAGGGCTCGTGGGTTAGCTGAGGTTGACATCAACATCTTCTAGCCGCGCATGTTATACGAACTGCAATGTCGCATTCGAAACGTCGGGGGTTAGTTTTCAAAGTTTTACAAGGTTAAGCCCCGTTTTAGTGAATGGTTAAGGATGACTCACACTCACGGGACGGGACGGGACGGGACGGGTAAATCTGACAATTTGTGTAGAAAGAATCACGTGATAGCTCGGAGCCCTCGGATGTCACGTGACGCTTTCTATAGACAGATTTTCCCGTCCCGCCCCGTCCCGTCCCGTGAGTGTGAGTCATCCTTAACCATTCACTAAAACGGGGCTTAATCTTGTAAAACTTTGAAAACTAACCCCCGACGTTTCGAATGCGACATTGCAGTTCGTATAACACGCGCGGCTAGAAGATGTTGATGTCAACCTCAGCCAACCCTCGAGCCCTTTACAGCACCCGTTTTCACAGCAGTCATCATCTTAACCCTGTGAAAACGAGTGCTGTAAAGGGCTCGAAACGTAGGGTCATGGTGTTAATAATTTGAGTGTCCTTAAATGTGTGAAAATCGTGCAAGTTTAAAATGTATTGTTTAAGTTTTTTGGTATTATGTCTGAGTACCCGTAACACAAGCCTTCTCGAGCTCACTGCGGGACTTAGTAAATTTTTGTAAGAATAATTAAAAAATAAATATTTGCGGGACAATCTTACACAAATCGACCTAGTCCCACGGTGGGCCCAAGAAGGGCTTGTGTTGTGGGTACTAGAAGCCGATATATATAATAGATAGATACATAGAAATACTTACATACATAGAAAACATCCATAACTCAGGAACAAATATTCGTGATAAACACACAAATAAATGCCCTGACCAGGATTCGAACCCGGGACCTCCTGCTTCGTACGCAGCGTTACTACCAACTAGGCTAGGAGGCCGTTAAGGAATGTCCTATGATATTTTATTTATATTTATTTATTTATATTTCAGATCGCTGGAGAATGGGTCGGTCGGTCCGCGGGCGGATGCGAGAACCATCGAGACACTTACAAGAATAACCCCAAGTAACACGATTATCATAATATATTAGTCTAGCTTCTGCCCGCGGCTTCGCTCGCGTTAGATAGTTACAAAAAGTAGCCTAAGCCACATTGCACGTATAACCGATGGCCGTTGGGGCGGAAAGGTTCTCGAGTGGCGACCGCGTGCCGGAAGGCGCAGCGTGGGTAGGCCCCCCGCAAGGTGGACTGATGACCTGGTGAAGGTCGCAGGAGTCCGCTGGATGCGGGTGGCGCAGGACCGGTCATTGTGGAAATCTTTGGGGGAGGCCTATGTCCAGCAGTGGACGTCTTTCGGCTGAAATGATGATGATGATATGGTGGCACTTGAAAATTTTTGCGTGATTTGTACATAAGTTCTTAGGTTAGGTTCGTATTTTTTCTAACTATAATTATCTGTTTCTTTTACGCTGCATAATGTATTCTTTCTCCAGGATCTACATAACTGTGCCAGAGAGCAGGGTCCCCTGTCGTGTGGTGGCGCAGCTAAAGGGCCCCAAGCAGTACCAGATGGGCATGGACGCTAGGGTCGAGTCCTTGAACGACCCTAGTGTCACTGCGCCATTCGTGAAGGAGACTTCAGGAGCTTACAGGTATGACAGGAAATTGTTTGAGTAAGAAGATTGTTAACGGTTAACACTCACGTATTTTTATCACAATAGGCGTGACATGTTTCGACTGCATCGGGCAGTCTTCGTCGGACAGACAGAGTGGTGTTTTCCCCTTCGCGGCTCGGGCATCACTGCCCGAGACCGGCGCAGGTAACACCACCCGATGCAGTCGAAACATGTCACGCCTATTGTGATAAAAATACGTGAGTGTTAACCGTTGCAATTTAATGTCAGTAGGATTCAAGAAATTTTAAATTATAAGAGGATTCTTTCCATTTATGACCTGATTATTAATAATTAAAAATACTGGTGGCACGGAACTCTCAGTGTGCGGCAATTATTCGGTTTTCGGGTTTTCTCCTGTACTTTTGCTACAGCGAAGATGTTGTGCCCACTATAGAAATTAGAAAAAAAAAACAGCACTTCTATCTGTCAATTAGATGACTAACAGCGATATTTAAAAAGTATACATTATAACGTTGTCTATGGTTTTCCATAAGAACACTACTCCTATGGATTTTCATACAATATATGAGCACTGTTTCTGTTTTTTTTAATTCCTATAGTGGGCATAACATCTTCCCTATTCTGCCACGTTTTTAGATTTCGCTTTTTACGCTATTTTAGCTGTCGTAGAAAAACTAGGGTATGCAACAGCTCATAATTGGTTCTTAAAACTCTCGGGTCTGTTACCCTCAAGTTTTAAGAACCCTTGTATATCACTGTTGCATAAACTACTATTTCAGTCCTCCGGTCGGTAAGCGCCACTTTACGCAAAACTAAAAATAGACATAATACAGAAATATAGTATACAAACCTCGGCCGTTTAATGGGAAAGCCTCGGATCACATGTTAGTCGACCTCGGCTTCGCCTCGGCCGACAATAGGGATGACGACTACGTGGAAAAACTATTATTCTAATTAGTCCGTCAGTTAGATTATCTAAAATTATTAGACACGTATTTTTTCCTTTTTCAATTTAACTAAAATTGACGAAGATAAAGAGCATCAAAGTTCCGGGGTGGGGGCTTGTGACGTCACTCCTAGGTAAGAATTGTACCTAGTAGTGACATTACGCGAAACTTGAACACACTGTATTTTTATCATTTTTGATTTGACGAACAAAAGAAAAAATACGTGTACAATATTTTTTTATAATCTAAAAGACGGACTATTTAGATTTTTCAGTCGTCTAGCCTATTACATGAATTCCGAGACATCTCCCACTTAAACGGCCTTGGTATGTAATCTACTATTTCAGTCCTCCGGCCGGTAAGCGTCACTTTACGCAAAACTAAATTGCCGCCTGCCGGCTCCGTCGGGCAGAAAAATAGTATACAAACCTCGGCCGTTAGATGGGAAAGCCTCGGATCCCATGTAATTGTCGGCCGAGGCGAAGCCGAGGACATTTCCCACTAAAACGGCCTTGGTATGTAATCTACTATTAATACAACTTCCTGGACGCTAAAACGGTAGAGTAATGAATTAGTTTTTTTTTATTTGAGTCGGTACATAAGGAGGAGGCCCCCCACAAGGTGGGCTGATGACCTGGTGAAGGTCGCAGGAGTCCGCTGGATGCGGGTGGCGCAGGACCGGCCATTGTGGAAATATTTGGGGGAGGCCTATGTCCAGCAGTGGACGTCTTTCGGCTGAAATGATGATGATGATGATGATGATAAGGAGGTTCTTTTCGTACCAATTTTGCTACATTAATGTGAACATTTCCGAGCATATCGGAGAAAAAAAAAATGTAATTGAATTTCACAGATCTGGCTTCGTAGTTCTGGAACTGCCCGTCCTGCCGGCGGGGCGCTACGTGCTGACGCCGTCCACCTACCTGCCCGCGCAGGAGGGGCCCTACCTCCTGGAACTCAAGTCCACCACACCGCTGGCGTGCGAGGCTCGCGGCTAGCCGAGGCGAAGCAGGGCGAAGACTGACAGCGCCATCTATTGACATAATACTTTAAACGTCACACCAATACTCCGAAATTTTCCTTTCATAATCACAACTTTTATAAATCCCACAGATCAAAATCCCGACGTATCAAAATTCATAATATTTATAATTTTAAATCAGTATTAGTATAACTATTTTATATACCCACATAATTATCATTAGCCCTCAATAATGCGTTTAAAAATCGCATGTAAAAACCCCCATAGTAGTAAACTTTTTTGTTACAGCAAATTTCTCATCAATGAAAATGTTATTATAGCTAAATAATATTATCGATTTCGATAATATTATTTTTGTTTTTTTCAAATTTCGAACACATCTGACACAAAAAAAATTGATTTGACCTCTATTCGAAATGACGTTTAATTTGAAACGAATTGTCAATTGCATACAATGACGCACGCAAGTCGCACGTTATTTTGATATCGAACGATATGAAAATTGGGCCAACTCTAGTTTGTCTCTGAATTTTAAAAATATAAATATCAAAACTCGAATTTCAGAAAAGTTTTTATTCCTTAAGTCATAATAGCGGTCGATATACTCGCATATGCGCTTTGAACGCATCATGGAAAGCTCATGATATGTGTGTATATAAAGCAGTGTATGTAATTGTAAATAATTAGGCATTAAAACACTCGTGTGATGTTATTACGAACACTCGAGTTTTAATGCCTATCATTATATACAATCACATAAACTACTATTTTCTCGTACTAGGATAGAAAGAGTTCACGATTCAGATTAGAAATCACATTAAATAATACAGTAAAAGTTGAGGACTATTTTATAAATACGCCCGTTTTAAGAATACTTTTAAAAGGCTTTTTTTGTTTAAAGGCATTCAATATTGGACCATAACACACGCATTTAAGGTTGTTTTTGTTCTTGCTTCTGCTTTTTGTCTTGTCGCATTTTCGCACGTCTATAACCACACTCTGTGATATGTCACTTAAATATAAATTATATGAGTCACATTACATGCAAATTAAAGTGTTAAGTTATAATGAAATTGATATACTAGTCTTAACATAAGAGTGTCCCGATGTATGTCGCAGTCGAGAAGGACGACTGTCTTTATCTAATCAGAACAGTTAGAAAGAGAGGTCTCTTTCTTGACAACAAGATACTGTTGCGGTACTCATCTGCTAAGGATTTTGGTTAAAATATTAATTTGATACAAGAATGTTTAGCTTTTTTTAATCTCTAAAGAAATCAATGACTTAAAAATAAAATGAATGGAACAAATGTAATTTTAGTAGACCAATGAAAATTTGTTCGTTTTTAAATTAATTTTTAACATGACTGAATCATGATCTTAAAAATATTAATGAAATGATTTTTAATTGCTTTTAATTTGTGTGATATTTTGTAGTTTTATTAGTTTTAAGCATCACTATTTAATGAAATTCTTATATCGGGTTACTCAGGTCAAAGTTTAGTGAATAAGGGACACGGAGTGTTCCTAAACATGTCGAGCTATTTTCAACTTTATTAACGTGAGTGACCCAATATAAGTATTTTAATATATCTGATACTCACGGGAGTTTTCTAATTAAAACTGTGTAAAAATGAAGTTGTAAAAAAGATTTTTATAAAGATCGTTAATAAATATTATATTATATTTTATACAATAGTGTTTATTTTTAACACCCGACTGAAGAAACCGTAAAGAAGACTGGGGTGTGTGTGTGTATCTGTGTGTTACACTGTGCATCGTAGCTCACGAACGGACGAGCCGATTTGGACTCGTTTTAATGTTCCTGTTTTTAAATCATAAATAAGAAAAAGATCTCTCTTGATCCATCCACCTAGCGAGAGTCTCTCAAGATGTTGGTCGAGACTTCGCTATGAGACCGTTCGCTGAAACAAACGATACACATACGGCAGAGGGGTAGGCCTATCAATTGCTACAACATGCTGTTTTATAGGTATCAAATCTTTAAATAGTTGAATGATTTAGAAAAGTAGCACCATTTTACGGTAGCCTATTACACAGAAAGAAGCGTATTCCTTTCCGTCCTTATATGAAAATGTCATCACACAAAAAATCATTTTCATTAGTAAGATCGGTGTCAATGGAGTCCTAACAATGTATACAAACCGCCATATTGATCGTCACCAAACCTAACCTAATTAAAGTGTTTAATGGATCCAAGATTAAGTTATTTATCTTATGTTTTGTATGCTACGATCATACGACCGTTTCAGTAGTGAGTGGTTTCAGTGGTGTTTGATGAGGTAGTGTGAAAATACAAGGAGAAACAGTATCAAAACATGTGACGCCTTTTGTTTACATTGTTAGGAAGTTCCAATGAGTTTGATTACAGTTTAAAAACCTTATATTCCAGCAAGAGATTGTATCTCCAAGCAAAAAATGAGGCACGAAATAAGGCCATTTAATGACGTGTTAGAATTGCCGTCTTTTTACACAACCTTCAAGCGAATTTAACGTTTTCTGCTTCAGTGAAATTCACCCTTCAGAAGCTAAGCACGTAGGACACGTGAATTAATTCTTCAAGGTGAGTGAGGGGCATTATCCATAGCGTATAATATCCTCGAGTATATCGGGCGGTAACCAAATCCACACGTAATCTAAGACCAAATACTCGTTTGCTTACGTCGTGCGAAATGGGACTTTATGGTGATGTAAATAAGGAAGTTTCGGGGTTAATTCGGGACCCTTTCGCTTATCGTCGTGTCGAGTGTATTGGTTAAGTTATAGGAGGTAGCGGAGCTGAATACGTATGTCATTCCTTGACGTAGCTGAGTAATGTCACCTATCATACCTATATAAATATAACGTATAGGGTAGGTGGGCCATTCTCCTTTTTTACCGATAATAATCTGTCTCCGCGCTGAAAAATGGCTGATTTACCATTTAAATATTATTTTATTGGAGATAAATGCCCAAAATGTTAGTTTGCCAAGCTTGTAGGAGAGGAAGAAGTAATACGATCCCATGAGGTCAAATGATCCCCACCGTATACGAGTGGCAACTAGGCGTATACAACTTTGGCAACAGGAAGGATGTTTCCCTTAAGGGGATCAGTATACGTCACCTTCCTCTATTAAGGGCATTAGGCGAAACTGTACATAGGTACAGTCAACCGATTGGAAGGTCACTCTAGAACCATGCCAAAATGAAATTTTGGCATTTTAATTCATGTTAATCACCGAACAATTGAAATTGAGAATATTTTGTTGTTTAGTTTTATTTTACACGAGACGAAACCCTTACACGGTTCGGTTTTAAAATATTATGTTAGAATAAGAAAATAATTATTTAAAAATTAAAGAATTATTTTAGAAAAGAGGTATGGGCATAGGTCCAATCCTATGAAATGCCACTTGCGGTGCCCTACCACACTAAACCCATGTTTAGTGTGGTAGGGGAAGTACCTCCACCTTACAGAAAACCGCAGTTTAATAACACTAGACCCTACTCATAGTGTTGTGTTTCTGTTGGTGAGTAAGGTCGCCAGAGCTCCAAGAGGATTCACTGTGTTGACAGCTGGGGACCCACGGAGCAAAGCTTGTCCCTTTAGCAGTCAACACAGCGAATCCTCCTTTTTTAAAGGGTCGGCAACGCGCATGTTACACCCCTTGAGTTGCAGGCGTCCATAGAATACGATGACCGCTTACCATCAGGCGGGCCGTATGCTTGTTTGTCATTGTCGTAGTATAAAAAAATCTGCTTTCAACCATTCCATCTAGGATAATTCGTTGACCACGCTATAGAGAGTTTTTACTCAAAATTCGTGGTAGGCCTTGATAACTGCGTAACCTTGAACCATCCGCTCCCTCTTATCCCTTAATCCCAACCAGAGTAAATGTTTTATACGGGTGTGCATCAAAATTTAATTCTCGCTGCGATGTAGACGCCGACGGCACTTTTTGCCAGCAACGTTTTCATATACGTCTTGTATGTTTGTTTGTATTACGAGTAACTTCGCAGCTAGCTTCGTGAGCCCTGGTAGCATTATTAAATTGCAACGGTTAACACTCACGTATTTTTATCACAATAGGCGTGACATGTGTAGGCCGTGGTAGCATTGTTTTTTCTGTAGAATATGGCATGCGAGCAGAAAAAAGTTTGTTACGAGTACAAAGCTACGTTGAAGAATCCCAGAGAAAAAAAGTGCGGCAACAAGATTTATTTATTTGTGACATTTTTTTACTCATTAATTAATCCAGGACTGTCAGCTGTTCAGCGGTGGGTGTGTCAGTGGTTAGGCAACAAAGGGGTTGTAAAATCAATTGAAAGTGTGCAATTTGTAGGGCGTTACATTGAAGCATTTGCATGTACAAACATGTATGCCTTTATTCATAAACGCTCAGCAAACCTCCGTTAACTAATTTGTTGTTTGTCCTTATCTGCCAGATTGACATTTGCGTTTGTCAAAAAGGGACAAAACATATTTTAACTACATGGGTCTGTTAAGTTTTTTATGAATAAGGCGGTTACAATATATAGTGATTACTGACACTAAAAGTATAATCTAAATTATATATAATATCTTTTGCCAGCGGCTTCGCGTTAGAAAGAGACAAAAAGTAGCCTATGTCACGCTGCATCCCTTGAACTATCTCCACTTAAAAAAATCACGTCAAGTCGTCGCTCCGTTTTGCCATGAAAGACGGACAAACAAACAGACACACCCACCATTTATAATATTAGTATGGATATGGATAGCTAACGAAGTAGTGACAGGTGACTTAAAGCTAGCTGCGGAAATAGGTATGCATTTATAGAGCTACAAAAGCCTAGTTAGTTAGCCATATAATCATTATGAATTAATCCGGGCGCCTAACAGCTGTTCAGCGGTGGGTGTGATAGTTGTTCTTTGTCGTGGCGGGATGACCGACTACCTATTTGCGCCTGTAGTGTTGCACACACGATTTAGACTTACCAAGGAATGCAACACAGTAGTCGTGTATAGCCGTGGTCGTAAAAGGCGGTGAGGGAATAAAAATAAGTTTGGCTTCTGTTGTGTTTTTCATGACTTGGTTCTTGGAACAACTGTTGTTGTTCCAAAGTTTGTTTATCTGGTGGCAGGATACGCGTTATTGAACAGTAGGTATACCTCAAAATGTTGTTTTAACCGCCTCCTAGTCTAATTGGTAGGTAGTAACCCTGCCTATGAAGTAGGAGGTCCCGTGTTCAAATCCTGGTCAGGGCATTTATTTGTGTGTTTATCACGAATATTTGTTCCTGAATTATGGACGTTTTCTATGTATCGTCGCCTATTACACATAGTACAAGCTTTGCTTAGTTTGGAACTTGGTCGATCTGTGTGAGATTGTACCGAAATATTTTCTTATTTATCATAAAAAATTAAAATATAGACATTATTTATCGGTTGTGAGTCACTGTTTTTGACTTCTTGTTTGGAGTACGTGGGGGTATTGAACAACCAACGCGCACGATGTGACTAAAACTAAAATCTGGCTTATCTACGTCAACTGTCATATCGCATAACCTGTAAATTTTGAAAATAAGCATAAGCTCTGACAGTTCGTGAAATATTAGTATACCATTCGGGAAGTGGGCCTCTGCGGATCGAGGACCAAATTGTACAGAATTCCTTCCCAGTAGAGCTCTGTAGCGCAGTATTCGCTCGCCAGCCGCAAACAATATTAAGTTTCATTGTGTTGCGGCCAAGACTATATTAACGGTGACTTGTTCAACACAATTCTGCACACTACAATCTATTTCGTATTGGATTACACAAGATAATAAAACATTGATACAGTAAGACGTAACATCAAAATCAAAACAAGTTTGAACACTTTTGAAACATGCACAGAATTAGGTAGATTTGGTGGATTTTTGTTTAAGATGTCTGCTAAGAACAGTCAAGTGTAAAAATATGGTGGTGCATACATCTTACTCAAAAATATGTCCCATAGCACCTTATACCGGTGTAGTAAGAGCGTAGATATTTATGAGTCGATTATGTCGAACCATATTTTTGCACTTGACTGAACATGAACAATACAAAAGGATAAGTAAAAAAATAAGGATAAGTAGAAAGATAGGTTAAGTGAATAGGTTCACTTTTGTAGTTAACCTCTACTTGTTAACTGTATTTTACAATACTAGGTATAAAGTGTTACTTATTTACAAAACAGAGGGCGGAACGAATTTTGAGGGAGAAAAAACACTTGGATTTTTTTACTACGATTATATAAAAACTAACTCATAGAACTTTGAGGATACCTCATAGAAAAACCAATCACAATAGAAAGCTCTCAAACGACATCTTTCTAAATACATTTACTGAAACGTGGCTTGGCATCCTTACTGCGCAAAATGTTCAAGTTGATAATCAAGACCAAATTCGGGTAGTTCGTAAAACCCGCGCGGCTAGAAGTTGATGAGAATCTCAGCCAGTCTTTCTTCGGGACCACGGGGACAATGTCGCTCTTGAAACGTCGGAGGTTGGTTTTCAAACTTTTACACGATTAAGACCCGTTTTAGTTTATTTATAATGTGTGAAAGTCGTGAAAATTTAAATAAGTAAGTGATCTTTCTAAATAACCAAAATACGGTCTCGTGAAGTTAAATAATTAGGGAATATTAGATTAGGGACTTCTTATAAAAAAGTAATAAATTAAATAAATAAATATTTTGGGACAATTTTACACAAATCGGCCTAGTCCCACGGTAAGCTCAATAAGGCTTGTGTTGTGGGTACTGGATGACGATATATATAATAGATAGATACATATAAATACTTAAATACATAGAAAACATCCATAACTCGGGAGCAAATATTCGTGATAAACTCACAAATAAATGCCCTGACCAGGACTCGAACCCGGGACCTCCTGCTTCGTATGGTCACTACCAACTAGGCTAGCAGGCCGTTAACACGTAATATCAAGACAAGCGAAGTATTAATTGAACATGTGTCAAGTTTTATATTAATACTGGTGGTGGTTTGTTGACTTAGTTTTTGCGTATGTATTACTAATTGGTGACACTAATTGCACGCAAAAATACCTACGTATAACTAGTTTACACTAATTAACCAGCACGTTATTATATCACGGAATGGGAAAACCACACCTACTCTAATATTGTAGTTAATGAACGCAAACAGATACAAGTTACTTCTTGAGTAAACTTAAACTGCGTAAGCTTGTGTGTTAGTGGTTAATAACCATCCGGCCTTTATCCAAGGCCGCGGTATCAAACTCTGTCTGGTACGAATGAGTTTTGATATTCAACAGTGATTGAAATCAAACACTAACCCTTAAATGCATGATGATGCATTTATGATACATAAACGAGACAAGTAACAATCAAGTTCTCTAGGAATGTAGACTATTTCATATCGTCGTAAGTTCTTAATTTGAAATTAATTTGGTTGTCATTTAGGATATTTTAGGATCAATACTGTTAATTCATGGTTAAGGGTTTAAACGGATTAATCGCGTACATTAACACCTTGACCCTACGTTTGCGAGGAAATTGTGTCAGGATGTAACTATGCATATCTATATTAGACCTACGCCACACCTTTAAAGGGTCAATTGACACTCCGTTCCAAAATAACTATAAACAAATGCAATTATACTCAACAAAGTAAAGAAAGTATAGGGGTCTCGGCGCCGAATAAAATTTTGTTCCTTTCAGCGTCGAGACCTTTACTCCGTGGGATCAAACCCCAATCGAAGAGACTCAGAGACGCCATAGGAGACCCAAGAGCTGGCAGCTTCCTCCCTCAACGTGTCAGCTTAGCAATCCAGCGAGGAAATGCTGCCAGCGTCCTCGGTACCATGCCGCAGGGACTTGTTTTAGATTTATTTTAGTTTTTATTTACTTATATTTTAGTTCTTACCTAGTTTTTTATTAGTTTTAGTTTCTTAAAATTTAAATTGTATATATTTTTTAGTTTAGTTTGAAAACAAATTAGGTATTTATAAATAAGAATGATGCTTACAAAAAGCATTTCAATATACAAGCAATATTAACGTACAGAGAACAGAGGTGCATGCATGCGTAGATAACGCATAGTTCGCATTCCTCCTCGGTATTAATACGTGTAGAATATTCACCTCTATTTGGACCTTCACCGATCCAGATAGAAGTTTCCTGCTTTTGCTGGAATGCCTTAGCATCCCAGCAAACAGCTATCTATTCCGTTATGTAGGGGAGAGTCGGCTATATCGTACCGCCGGTTAAAACGTTCCTTTAGATTCCCTACTTATCAACTTATTTTACATGCTTATGGCGCACCCAACAGAGCTCCTATGTTATAATCATTAGTTACCGAAATAAAAAATTACAAAAAGTCAAGAACGAATTTAATAGAGAAAAAAATGGTGACTATGTAACTTTTGATGTGATTTCGTTATTGTATAACTTGTGATGTAGATAGAATAAAGTAAAATAAACAGTATTTCACTACAATATTTATCAGGTTTACTGAGTAGTATTTACAAATTGTCTAGGTTTTGTGGTTATATTTTTTATACCTTCAGAAAAAAGATATCATCATTTGAATAAAAAGTGGTACGATATAACAGACTCTCCCCTAAATGTAGGTTATGTTAGTGTAAAATTTATTGAGCCTAGGGCCTTACCATGACGTCTTAACGCGATTCAGTGTAGGACCTAAACTGAGTTGCTGCCATACAACTGAGCACAGTTAACAACCTAAACGAAATCGGGTTAAGACGTAGCGTACACGTTCCTAGCGCGTGTTGCCGGCTTATACCGTGGCTCATAGAGCTGATATATATATAAAAGGATATTGCTCTTTCGCTTGTCACATGAATGTGTTGCTGCTGTTAATTATACATCTGAAGATACCTTTATTTTATTACCTAATAAATAATAATAAATAAATAAATATTGTGGGACAAGGGACAACCTTACACAAACCGACCTAGCCCCACAGTACTCTCAATAAGGCTTATGCTGTGGGCACTAGGTGACGATGTATACATATAATAGATAAATACTTTAATTTATAGAAAACATCCATAACTCAGGAACAAATATTCGTGATAAACACACAAATAAATTCCCTGACCAGGATTTGAACCTGACCTCCCGCTTCGTAGGCAGGGTCACTACCAACTCAGCTAGGTCGTTGAATAGATTCTAACTAATGAATAGATTCATCAACATTCAAACAGAATGTCCTTTGATTGTTCTGTGCTGATCGTATTATCCATTCCAAGCGAAGTTTATGGGGAAATAAACCAGAGGGCGGAGCGGTCAAAACATGGTGACACATTTTACGAGCAGCGTTAACATTGTCGGCGGCAAATTATGTACATTTAAATTATATCCGCGCTGCTGGGAAAAACAGGGTCGTTGAGACACGGGGTTAGGGAATATGTTTGACATTTGATACTGTTGTCTCGAAAAAAGGAAAAGGAACGTGCACAATATATAATTCAGGGCATGACGTCTTAACCCGACTCAGTTTAGGACCTAACCTAAACTGAGTCACTGTCATACAACTGCGCACTATGACGTCTTAACGCGATTCAGTTGACGACCTAAATTGAGTCGCTACTAAACAACTGAGCCTTAACTGAATCGCGTTAGAACGTCATGGTAAAGCCATATTGCTTTGTGCAGTATGTTGCAAAAGTGTACAGGAAATATTTACTTAGATAAATTTATAATATCAAAAAAAATCTAGACCCATTAATATTCAACTAGTTCATTTTTGGTACCGTTAAACCACCTAACTATAGTCCAGTACTACAACTATGGTCCAACGTAAATAAACATCAATACCAATAAGTTATTTTATATTTTGCGTGAGCTTATTCTACAATTTGCTTTTGTTTTGCCATAGAACTGAGTCTTTCAAATAATAGTCACATCAAAACATAGATACTAGAGTGATTTTGGACCATAATTGGGAGGTTTTGGACCTTAGTTGGATGGTTTTACGGTAAAAACATAATTATAAACCTAAACCTAACCTTAAACATAAGCTTAGATTAAGCCCCAGATCATCTCAAATATTTTTTTAAACAGCTACGCGAAGTGTATACATAAAGTGCACTAAGACATTCAGCTAAACTTACTTCCTTTGCTTTCCTCTTATTAAGATGAAAGCAAAGTGCAGTCGCGGGTCATACCCTAAATTAAACGGCTGTGTTAGTGTTGCAAACCATTTGAATGAAGTTTCAGCCTTTTGTTAGGGGGATAAGGATTAAATTTGTAAGGTAAGACGATGTGAGATGGGTAAGATATAGGGCTGTTGTTAATATTGCTTACAAGAAGAAAGGTCTAGATAGTCTAATGGCTACGGTAAACACTGGTTTATTGTGGCGTTGCGGATTTTATATTGATAAAATATTACTTTAAGCGTACACGGTTAGCTTGGTGTGCTTGTCGTTGAAGCAGATGATACGACAATGCAAACTCCTACAACGACGACGCCGGATTGCCCGAACCCGTCTACAAGCGCGCGCGACCCGTTACACACGCCGATCGCAGTCAGTGCTGTCTGACCCACGGAGGTGACAATATCACTCTATCCGACGACGACTGTCCGATTAAGGAATGCAATTGTTTTTTTTGTATGTGCAGAACTCGGTGTTTAACTGAAACCGCGGTTTTTGTTATAAAATCGGTCAATCGTTCCCTACGCCTCATGCAGTCGAAATGTGATGCCTGTGGTGCCTATTGTGATAAAAAGAATGACTCACGCAAGTTTAAATTGTACTCTTGACACTTCGACTGTTTTTTAAGAATTTTTTGACATCTCAAAATCCTAGACTCCACTCAATCCTTATTTTAGTCACGTAATCCTCGCGTTAGTTTTCATTAACGCCTATTTTACACTCACTACACGCTTCGAGAAAAACTAATATCAAAACAAGCGAAAACATAAAACAAATTATCTTTTATATTAAAACCTCAGGCACAATAAATGAAAGCTTCGAAGTAGGCACAGCTGACTTACCGCCACTTACAGCTACGCTTCAAAATCGGAACTGTATTAAGACGTGTTAAAGTATCATTTTGCGTAGCAAGTTAAAAAAGACTGTATATTTAGATTGGTGAAGAGCTGTAACTAGCCACTTTGCAAATCAACACCTAAATATCGGACGATTACTTACAAAACCTCTTATTTAATCAACGCGATCATTCCAAATTGAACCGTTTACCTTTAGTTTAAGGTTGTAAATAAATTGACGGTGTTTGTTGAGTTTTGTGTTTAAAAAGTTGCGTCTGGATATATTAGGCACTTTTTCGTCGGCTCTGGCAGAAGAGTGATGGCTCATTTGGAGGTGACGTGGGCTGGTAATCTGAGGGCCCGCGTTCAAATCCCGGCCAATAACTTTTTCTAAATTGGTTCGCGTCGGATTGGAGAAAGAGCCTTTAACGACTAGGGGCCTGATTTCTGTATAAATAGCTTGTTTGATGTTTAGACCATTTAACCAACCGAAATAGCGTTGTCTGTGGTGTTCTATACAAAAAAGTGTCGATTGCGGGGGGAGGAACTCTAAAATTGGCTATTCGTACGTAACAATCAAATAGGCTATGTCAAATAAACAGTCCATAGAAGGAACTTGATCGTCAGTCATGCTTACTGCTGAGAAAATACCTGTCAATTGTGCCAGTAGGTTTGGTTAAATGGTCCCGGGAATCCCGGGTTAGAATCCCGGTCAGGACATTTATTTGTGTGTTTATCACGAATATTTGTTTCTGAGTTATGGATGTTTTATATGTATTTAACACACTGGCGTCAGCCGCTTCACCGTTATTGGAACGTCACGGGATTGCTTGTGCATTCTACCACAACGCGCCCCGGTCGCCCGACCCTTGCCAGTTAGCCGCGCCAATGGGGCGAAGAACCATACGACGTTTAACTTTCCTCCCAGGCCCCACAGGCCCTACGGAGGGAGACAGTCTAGCAGTTAGCTAGGAAATTTTGTCTACGTCTCCCCACCTCCGCCTGCGCCGGAACATTGGCGCATGTTCGTCTTGCTCACGCTTCAGCTCTGCGGCTTTCTGCGAGATAACGTCCTCGAAAACCGTGTCTATCGCTCTCAAGTCCCTGTCACTACCCAGCATTGCCGCCACAATGCTGGATTTGCATACCTGCTATGGTTAAACATGGAAACCTACCACTCTTTGTATGAACACCTATTGTACCTGGTAATGTTTAAAGCAAATAAAAATTCTTATACTTATTCTTATTCTTATGCTGCGCAGCGAGAGGTCTTGTGTCCTCAGGTCGGCTTCCAAAGCTACCAGAAACCATCTTAGGCCTGCAGATGACAGTCGTTTTCGTAAAACTATCACCTACGCTATATCGTGGGATTAGATTTCCAAAGCGGACTTCAGGCTACGTGAGCCGTGAGATAATCCAGGAAAACACTAGGAAGATCAGTCTACAAAGTACGCAGTAGCTTAGCCTGCTATATGAGCATTTAATTAAGTTCAGTTTTACTTGAATTTAATCCTCGTATAAGCGCTCTTGACTTAGTTTTGAACCCATGTTAAAGTCTGTTTACCCAATGCTCTCAGGTGCTTAAGAACAATGTACGACAAATATTAATATACATTTTCACCTTTATTACCATAGTGTAAGGTGCAAATTGATTACAGATGTAATATCGTCGCAGTGTGTAGTTGACGACCGGTTACACTGTAGTTGGTAGTGACCCTGCTTGCTAAGCCGATGGTCCTGGGTTCGAATCCCGGTAAGGACATTTATTTGTGTAATGAACACAGATATTTGTTTTTGAGTCATGGATGTTTTCTATGTATTTATGTATTTGTATATTATATATATCGTTGTTTGAGTACCCGTAACACATACCTACACAACACAAGCCTTCTTGAGTATACTGTGTGTTTCAGATTGGGTTGACCACTCGTTTGGAATGTTTGCACGGCATGGAGTTAGTATGCGTAAGTTGGTTAAATAACAAATTTATTTCAGAAAAGTTTTTATTTATTTAAAAAAGTGATGTAGTTACATTCTAATTTATTTAAAAAAAATATTAAAAAAACTATAATTACTATTTAAAACGAGATATTTACCATGTACATTTGTTTTCATGATATCTCGTTTTAAATAGTAATTATAGTGTAAATGGCCATGTTAGCTTAAAATCTTATAATATTTAAAAAAAAAAATGGATTTAGAATGTGCAAATCTAGCCCTTTGAATTGATACCCCACATCACCCAGTAACTAAAGTTTTAATTTTTGCCCATTTCCCATCCCCCTTCTTTTCTAGTCCTCTCTCCTATGTGTCTGGATTAACTTTGTTTATAACTATTCCAAATATTAAATCCGTAGCTTACGTAGTTCTCGAGATATTTAACAATGTGACAGACAGACAGACAGACTGACTGACTGAGTCGCACCATAAGGGTTCCTTTTTTACCATTTTGGTACAGAACCCTAAAAACGAAAAAAAACCCAGAACATTTATTAAAAATAATTAATGATTTGATTCATGCTTTACATTCGTATTCTATGAAATAATGACATTAAAGGATGACTCACCCTAGGACGGGACGGGGCGGGACGGGACGATCTGTCAAATTCTATAAAAATCACGTTATAGCTTAAAGCCTTCGGATGTAACGTGACGTTTTCTATAGACTGACAAATCGTCCAATTTAAATTTAAATTTAATTATTAATTTTAATTTTAATTTATCGTAAAATCGTCCCGCCCCGTCCTGGTCTAGTATCTCATCCTTTACTGAACACATTCATGTCTGTGCTATAAAACTCAAGGCATATGTAGCGTAAACGGACTATCGCTCCGGTCTCGTCACAGGCGTGACACGTAATTATGACGCCGTGTGTCATCGTCAAATGACGCGAGCGATGTTCGCCACTCCATCACTGTTCGGGAAAAATGATACGGTACTTTATACATCGACTAAGTAAATAATCGATGCGACGCGGTTTGTGATTAGAAAGATTTGTTTTATGTTTATTACTGCGGGTAATTGGGAACGGCGTACGGCGGGTATTTGGGACCGGCCCCAATTACCCCTTACGTCCCTAACTAGCCCTGCCTGCTGCTGGTTAATCCTGTAAAATTGCATTGTCTTCTATTTCCGCTATTGAAATAAACACTTTAGGACGGATTAATGGCGTTAACACTATGACACTAAGTTTTAAGCCCTATACAGCACTCGTATTCACAGAGTTAAGATGATGACGTATAAAATTGCTTAACTTTATTAGATGCCTCGTAATTATAAAAAAAAGACTGAAACAACGTATGAAATTAAAGATCGTAAGTGTTTCATCTGAACCCCTTCTTGTTCCTATTTTCCCCGCGGGTTGGTCTCAATTACCCCATAGGGGTTCGGGTAAAAAAAAGGCAAGGTTAGCGTTCTATCACCACCAAAATTGACCCTGTGTTTAAATTTTTGTGGTGCTGCATGCGGTCATGCGGTGATGTAATCCACAAAAGAGATGTAATTGGTGTAGTCAAAGGCTATACACGCATCAATGTACTGCGAATTTTCTCATTTTTGTTCTATGACAAGAGACGTCAATTAGGCTGATGTTAACGTACATTGAAATTACTATTTAGTTTGTATGAAAAAGTAAAAACCTACCGAGCACATCATTTTTAAAAGTTGAACAAGGATTGTTAGGTTTGAGGAGTACTACCTGCGATTTAATTATTGCTCCTATTAGAGGCAACAACCGGTATAACCGCGGTGCTGAATCACTTATTTCCGTATCTATCCTTGATTATTTAGTTTCCATCTAAGCTATAGACGCGATGGACGATACAAAAATGATTTAATGCAGAAATTATTCGGCTAGATGAGGCGGAATGTGTCTATTCGTCCATTTCTTCGACCATTTATAATGTGATTGTGCTGATTTGTTTCTGCCAGCATTGCTCGTTATATCGTCGATAATCTCATACGATTATTGGTGGCAGAGAGCTATTGAGGAAGTTATAAGTATGAAGTCTTATAGTTGGAAGTAGGACATTGAAAGTAATAATTAGTGTTCAAATGTCGGTCTTCGCTAAACCTTTAGGCGGAGTAGATCACTTTCTTAAAAAGTCACTTTCCAGATAAGTTATGTTCTGAAGATGCCACGTTCTGAGTACGTCACTTTCTGAGTTCGTCACTTTCGGAGTTTGTCACATTCTGACCTCGTCACTTTTTGCGTTTTGCGGTTGTTCTGTAAACTGCCGCAAGTTGACCCTATTACAACACTATTTATATAAGATAGGTATGTGATCGATTGGCATAAAAAAAGAGAATGAATTAATTTTCATTAACAATCAATCAATGACCGATGACCGACGAGTACGATGCAAGCAAATTTTCACTTCGCATAGGTGCATTTTTCGATCAGCTGTTCAATACAGTGTGAGTTTTTTTGTTTTCATATTTCGAATCATTCACGGTCATTGACCTTATCAGCTGTTGATAGCGTCAGATGTGTGACGTTTTCTATAGAAACTGACAGAGCGTCCCGTCCCACCCGTTCCGTCCCGTTCTAGTGTGAGTCATCCTTAATACAAATAATAATATTCAAATGACACTTATTAATCCCAACTTCAAACTAACGATGACACGAAAGTGACAAATAGCAGCTATTCAATCTACATTTCAATGTATAACTATTTGAAGCTGAAATTTAATTGAAACCATTAACGAGGACGTTTCACTAAACTGCGTAATCGGCGAAATCTCGAACTCTCTAGTTATTGTGTTCTGAATACCAATTTCATCATTGTTTCTGTCTAAAGACTACTGCTGAACGAAACCCTTCCCCAAGGTACAAGTATTGTATTCGTTATAATATTAGTAGTATAATCATTATCATAACAATTGTAAAGCACGAATCAAATCATTTATTAAATGTTTTGATTCATGTTTTTTGTTCTTAAGTAGTCAGGCTACTATATATAAATTATAAATTGAAAGAGATGTCGTATACTACTGAAAAAGTGAGAAAAAGTGAAGTAGCTTAATTTCGGTCGTGTACGGAGTACTGCAGCCACTTATGGGATGGTTCCGCCAAATACCAGCTGGCCGCCTTAGATTCCATCGATAAACGCGCCCGAAAGCTTATTGGAAACTCCGAACTAGTGGAAGGTAGGCTACAGAGTTTTGAACATCGTAGATAAGTAGCCTGCCTATCGGTATTTTACAAGATGCATTTCGGGGAGTGTGCGATTGGATTGCACGAGATAATCCCCCCAGCTCCGTTCTGCCACCGTGTGACTAGACGCGGACAATCGTTCCACCCTTACGTGGTCTCCCTGCCGCTGATTCGCACAAAACGCTTTGCCTCCAGCTTTGTTACGCGAACAGCTAATGAGTGGTGACTGTGAGTGATGACTATCATTATCATCATCATCACCTTATGATAAGTGAGTGGTCCCGAAACGTAGGGAATATAGTCGATACGATAAATGTGATTCCGTTTTAGAAGGGTTTAATTTCAGAATCTGCCGGCGCGTGCCAATGAGTTTTTCGGAATTTATGTACAAAATATCATTTGATATTTACCAATCGCTTTTCGGTGAAGGAAAACATCGTGAGAAAAGCGGACTAATCCCAATAAGGCCTAGTTTACCCTGGGTTGGGCGCAGTGAAACTAGCGCGTACGTCAAATCTTGGTATAATATGTCAAAGCTCCAAGAGGATTCACTGTGTTGACAGCTGGGGACCCACGGAGCAAAGCTTGCCCCTTTAGCTGTCAACACAGAGAATCTTTTTTTTAAAGGGTCGGCAACGCGCATTTAACACCCCTGGAGTTGCAGGCGTCCAGAGGCTATGGTGACAGCTTAACGTATAAAAAAGCGGACCCTAGGCTCTCGAGCCATGGCATAAGCCTGAAAAACGACAGAAGAATCATTTTAGAATCTTCTTGTTTTGGCTATACAACATGTTTAACGGCAGCACAGGTGTATAAATGGTTCTCGCGTGTCATTAGTTACATCGCATTGACTAACGACTCGCCATTGTCATTGTGTTGTGCATTAATTATGTGGATATATCCAACTCCTGCCTGCGAGCTGACCCGTTAACCACAAGTGGGGAAAATAGAGAGCTTTGTCCAGCAATGGAGTCGGATACTGGAAACAAGGGAAATAAAAAACAATATCAGCGATTATATTGACATGAAGTCTTGTATGCCTACAGTAAGTAACAGAAACATTAGTGATCCGCTTAAAGGATGACTCACACTAGCACGGGACGGGACGGGATGGGACGGGGCGGGACGGGCAAATCTGTCAATTTCTATAGAAAGTATTACGTGATAGCTCGGAGCCCTCGGATGTAACGTGACGCTTTCTATAGAAATTGACAGATTTTCCCGTCCCGTCCCGTTCTAGTGTGAGTCATCCTTAAGGACGTACCTGATCAGTATTGTGTTATTTTTATTTGTTACTAGGTGGCGCCTGCGACTTCGTCTGCACAATATCTTTATAAATTTTAGCCTATATATGTGTTCTGATGTATAAGCTATATTATTGTGCAGACTTGTAATGCTCCTTAAAAATTTAAGGAGCATTACAAGAATATTCTTTTGAGTAAACAAAAAACAGGTATACCACACGGCTATTTGGTTGCGGATTTCAGAATTTAAACAGCAACACTTGTGTGTATATGTAGATATGTATATGTGTATTATTTACCTTTATCTTTATTTGAAAAATCTTTCACGGTACGTATTTCTCAAAAAAAAAGGAAAAGTGAAAAATTGCATAACCTCGGGCGGGACTCGAACCCGCTATTCCTACTGAGCTACCGAGACCACACCCACATCCACCCTAAATTAATATTGTTAATAAATAATAATAAATGAAATATTTATCACTCAAAATTATTGTTACATAACTTTACATATAAAGTTCCAACAAGTGTGATTTTAATTTAATAATTAATACTACTAATTTTAAAATTATAAGTGTGACCTGTAACCTAATGTTATTAAATTTCATTCCATTTCATTTCATTTCATTTCACCCGTGGACGCGAATTTCTGCACCTCTCTTAAGCGCCTCAGGGGAGCGCTTACTGTCTAAATACAAGCATCACACATCTTTCTTTAAGTCGGTTAAAACACATGGATCCCGTACTTTCGTTTTTCGTGATCCACATACTAACACGGCTTTATTAAATATTTATACATGACATTTCCGCAAGTGATACATATCCGTTGAGATATAGATCTCGTGCTATGAATATCAGTTAATACGGGGGCCACTCCGAAAGCTTTTGGCTACTTGGGCATTATTATTTTTATAACAATATTATATTATTTCCTTTAAGTCGTGAAAAATATGAGCTATTATATACATTTAATAATTTACTTAGAAGTCCTGTAACTTAACAATAATATGGTTTTCCGAATGTGGGCAAGTAAAATAATTATATCTTCTTTTTCACTTTATCGTTTAGACTGGACCATATAGATAAAAGAAGCAACATTTATTGAAGAAAAATAATTATGTTACGGTGTGTTTTAATAAAACCAAGTTATTTTTTTGCATGAACACCGTGCAATACAGACCTTAAAATTTTAAAATAGGTTCATTGTATTCAACCCGCAAGCAGGTGTGCAAATAGTACATGCAAGTGCATGCAATGTGCTGCTGAGAGCATCGCTTACAAACTAATTACAATATACAATACTTATTCTACCTAATTATAATCTGTCAAGTATTCCTTATAATACTATAAAAACAATTTTGTAGCAGCCAGTTTGTCAACTTAATGTTAAAAGATCTTTGATTAAAGCAAGAGAAGCACCATATACAACCATTTAGTTAATTCTTGAAGAAAAGCCACGCCAATAACTATAAATTACTAAGGGGTTTTCACTCCATTCCGTCCCTCGGGTGCCGTAAAGAAAGACAAAATACACCCGATTAATGCGTATAGACACGCCAGCCTCTGTACTTTTGCTAGATATCTCCGATACTCCTTAATACGTGTTCTGTGTCACCAGACCACTGCTCTGTCAGTTTATGAATGAATTCATTCATAAATTGCCCATGCACTTTTGAACGCATGTGTACAGAATTATCTAAATATAGAAGTAGGTATAATAAAAGATTCCGAGGACTTGCGATTAGGGTTTCTGATTTCTCGGCCCATTTGTATTCTCGAGTTTCGAGAAATCTCGAGCCCAATTTCTCGAGTCTTCTCGAGTCTCGAGTCTTTTTTTGGAGGATAGTAATTTTAATGTTTTTCGGATACCACCGTAAGTATTCATTGTTAAAATATTGTTACCCTTTTAAAGGCAAACCTCTTAAAATAAACCAACCTATAACGACATCATTTTATATGTTTCCCTTATATGTAACTTTTTTATAACTATGAATTGGCGATGAGATTTGAATTAAGCATTTTATCCAGTCTTAACCGATAAAGAGTTAAGACAGTTATCCTTTAAAGCACTTAATGTCACTGGGCAGAACGTGATCTCCCATTCGATGGGCTAACAAAACGGAGTACCTATTCCACGTATTCCTTACACATGACATAGCCGATGTCCAGCACAGCCAAAAAACATCGCAGTCTGCCTCCATAGAATTAATATAAGCCATTGAATAAAGTTTGAAAATCCTCTCATTCTCGCCAGGTAAACCGATACTTCTCTAGGTTCTTACGCGTAGCTATTCAAATCAAAAGGTTCCTAATTTCAATTGGTAGGAAGCTTTCCCGTATCACCAGCTTGGGATCCTGTACATTCTTACGATTTAACACGAGGATCAAGTTAAATAAAGGACTGGAAGATTGTTACGTCGATTGTCTCAGAATAAATAAAATATAAAAGGAAAAAATACGGAATGAGTTTCAGTGTAGCTTCTTTCATGTATGCAGCGGGACCCCATGTAATTATGGTTTAGGTCCTAAATAATCGAGTTGGTATATATTTCTACCTTTCGATTTATGTACCTACTGTAAAATTCGATTTATGTACTTTAAAATGTCTACCTTTGCAAATTAATGAAAAAAAATGATTCTGTGCCAGCAGGGCCGTTTGTTAATTGTAAGTTTACAGACTAAATGAATTACTATTCATGGAGCCTCTTATTTCTACCTTCCAAATAACTTTTCACTAGGGTGTACTAGATATAAATAGTTTTTGAGAAATACACGTTCGAAGATTTTGTCCTTCTAGCAGGGCCCTTTAGTATTTCATGAATATAATAGCCGGTTATTTCTACGTACTGAATCAATTATTACCAACTTGCTAGTGACCGGTTTTCAAGAAAAATAACCTACTGAAACCGTGGTGCTAGTGCTATTAAGTTGATGAGTTCATTTACAATGAGCTAATTCAGTAAGTAGAAATAACCGGCTATTTTTTAAAACTACTTGGGGTCATGTAAGTTATTAAATACCAAAGGGCCCTGCTAGAAGGACAAAATCTTCGAACGCGTATTTCTCAAAAACGATTTATATCTAGGGTGTAGTGAAAAGTTATTTGGAAGGTAGAAATAAGAGGCTCCATGAATAGTTATTCATTTAGTCTGTAAACTTACATTTAACAAAGGGCCCCGCAGGCACAGTTTTTTTTTATTAATTTGCAAAGGTAGACATAGTTAGTTAGTTAGTTTTCCTGGGCTTTTTCCGCAAATCGACATCCATTGTGCCTATTTTGCCTATTTTATTTTGTAAAGGTAGACATTTTAAAGTACATAAATCGACAGGCAGAAATATATACCAATGGATTATTTAGGACCTAAAGCATAATTACATGGGGTCTCGCTGCATATACGTATATTCTTCTTTCAGCATCAACAGAATCTTCTGTTAGGTACCTACATGCTTTTGTAAGATGTTTTTAGTGGGCTATTTCTGAACTTTTAACAGATATTATATTTGTTATAAAAATATATAATATTCTGTAGATATTGCACGTTGTTTGCAGTTTCAGATTCCAATTTCTGATAGAATTATCATCGTCACCGCTGACTTCATCCGAGTCTTGAATAGTTGACATTTCGGGGTAGTTCAACCATAATAAGTATAATTTTTGTAAGAAAAATTGATAAATAGACAGCTGGAAAAGTCGTTGTAGAACTACGACTTATGGCTGTCAAGTCCGAAATTAACTTTGATGTTCGGTCCATCAAAAGACTTGATACTTCTTGACTTCCGGTAATTTTAATCTCATCTAAAATGTAGCTAAAAGTGTACCTAGTTATCTTGAATTAAAAAAATCGTGATTAGAAGCCCTTGTCACGACTTTAACGCAGAACCAACTTACCCTACTGGGCCTACTGTAATGAAGAAGTATTACTTATAAAAACAAAATAATAAAAGTTCTGTGTTTATTATTCTCAAGTTAATTTTAAATCTAATTGTACGGGGCAAAAAGGCGCGTGCCCGCCGCGCATGACTCGAGAATTCTCGAGTCGTGGACATTTTTTTCTCGTCTCGAATGAAACCAAAATTCTCGAGTTGTCTCGAGTTCGAGAAATCTCGAGCAGAAACCCTACTTGCGATTGAACTGCAAGATGGCGAAGACGTCTCAAGAATAGTGATTTAATTTTGTGGTTTAATGTGTAATATGGCGGCGTATTATGCTGTGAACTGATGAAGAAGTGTGCAGCTAATGAAAAATTCATCTTGAAACACGCTAACCATTCTTCTGGTCAACAATCGGCTGTTCCTGACGTTTCCTGTAAAGAAAGCTACCACCTTTACATGCAGGAACCGTACAACGATGCTGATATATTATAATGAATTTGTTATAAGTTTTACTTGACGTTGGCAACGTGTCGCTGTAGCAGAAAGCCAAATAAATATGATAAAAGATTCCGATGACCTTATGACATATGTACTTTTTTTTTAGAAAAAAGAAAAACAAAAAAATCGCCTGGTAAAACGTGCTACGGACACCTATGTGCTTAATTGTAACTACGCGATCTGGAGTGGCTTTCGATTGCGGCATTCGAAAGTATGTCCGTCTCGCTTCTACCACTTCTCTGGCAGGAGCGAAACGGACATACTGTCGAATGCCGCACTCTTAGTAAGCATATAGATGCATATAATTTCGAATCGCGCCGTCGATAGAGATTCAAAATCCAGAACAAGTCATGGCACCGATTCTACTTACGAGTACCTACTCTACTACTGACAGATTGCATTCCGTAAGAAAGAAACAAATGGATTCGAATACCGGAAACTCCACGTATCCCCCGAGACATGTACTGTAAAACCTTTTATCTGACGACAAAGTCTCACACCCATTTGCTTAATCTAACCATTTGCAGAACTACGCAGTCCTAGGCATTTACTATGAAACAAGATAGATGATCAATCACAGCAAGAGAACTAGACGCTCAACGACATTTACTCCACTTTCAAATCCATTACTGCTTAAAGAAGGAACTACTATAGGTTTGTCCACTCTTAGAGCGCGTTGGATGTGCCATAAACGATAAGTTAGAGATGATGTAATTAATGTGAAATATCGACCAGTTACTTTCTTAACCTCATTTGTCTCACTTTCTTCTTTCAAATTTGAACTTTATTCCAAAATATTTAGGTTCGTTTTCGAATGACAGGTGGTTGTCATACGATTGTTGGAAAGTCTGGTTGAGTATAGTGAAAGCTAGGTTCTAGTTAATGGGGGCTGAGTTGATCTGATGTATGGCGTACGGACTATTGGTTGGAAGACAGTGAGATATCGCTGTTTACGCGGTGTTTTAAAGGAAGACATTTTACGCAATTGTTAGGAGACAGATTTTTATTGGAAAAACGGTGGCTTTTGTTTGGTTTTTCTATTGCGTAGTTTTTTTAACGAAATAAAAGTTTTTATTTGCCTTCTTTCTGCTTCTTTTGGTCTCAATGGGTACGTATACGTAAGATACCAAAACCTGGATGGAAATCTGGATGAGCATTGTATAGCTTAGGAAACTAGTTTTTCCAGCTACTTTGTCTGCGTTCAATTAGAACAAAAACAATTCTAGGAGTCAATCCCCATATCAATTTCATTTTAATCCCATCAGTAGTTTAGCGTGAAGAGGTAACAAACAGACATAGTTACTATTGCATTTATAATATTAGTATGAATGGATTACCAGTTAAAGATTACAATTCTAATCGAATACTAAATCGAACTATATGTATCCTCGAAAATCATCGTTTAAAAGTACAACCTAACTTTTAAAAAGATAATAAGTACTCCTCATACATATACAAATACAAGCTAAACGTCTTTTGTTTCTCGTTTCGAAGAGAGATATAAACAAAGCTCATTTTTAGGGTTCCGCCAAATAGGAACCCTTATAAATTCGCCATGGCTGTCTGTCCGTTCGTCCGTCCGTATGCGGCTTAGCTCAGTGACCGTCAGTACTAGAAAGCTATAATTTGGTATGAATACATGTCAATCATGCCAAAAATATGGTAAATTAATAAGTCGAATAACTTTTATTTTTAGGGTGTTTCATACATACCTATAGGTACATAAAGTTGGGGGTGATTTTTTCGATTCAGCCCTTGAATGTGAGGTATCGTTGGATAGGTATTTAAATATGGTTTGCTAACAACATTTTAGGCTAGGTAGAACGGGAAACCTCCTCGAGTGCCAGGGCTCTTCCCATTCTCCTTGATCCGGTTGATCCGGGAAAAAGGGAAGGGTTCCTGGACGGTGCTTCCTGGGGGCACCGGTAAGCGATCTCTTGGAAGATTCCGAGGATTTCTTACTGGTGCTGCAAATATCCTGTCAGGGGGGGTTGGGGGGTTCCGCACAGGGAGTACTCTCATTGAGGGAGAGAATTTCTGAGTGTTGGCGTGAGGGGGCCTTCGGGTCTGCCGACAGGAATGCCGCTGTCCTGTATAAAACTGCGGTCCCGTACCCTGTCTAGGCAGAGGGCCTATGATGACGGACCGGGGGTTGCCACTGCTGGCCGGCGCCGGCGTGGTGGCTGCGAGGATGACCACCTCTATAAAAAATCGCAAAGGCAACCTGAGGGGGCGGAACCCGGGGTTTTTCCATCTCGCTCCCGGAGTGGAGGTTGTCATGAGGGGCCAGCGTGTGGTGTCGCCCTGCACGCTACCTTCGGGCGGGGGAGCTTCGGCTCCAGGGGCTTCGGCCTCAAGGAGGGGACAGCTTCGGCTGTCGCAGCAGGCGGTGTTCGCGGTTGTGAGCCTAGGGCAATCCCGTGTCACCGTCACCAACGCTGCAAGATGGGCATACCGTGGATGGTTTAGTGGGTAGTGCGGGTCCGGACCTGCGAGTCCCACATACCCGTCATAGTTCCCCGGCAAGGCGGGATGCCTAAATGCATTCCTCCACGTAAAAAAAAAGGTTAGGGTTGGTACACAGGTAGGTAGGTTAGGTAAACACAGAGCGGAGCGTTGGTGGCTCAGCGGTGAGAGCGTGACACTTTCAATCCAAAGGCTGCGGGTTGAAACCCAGCCTCGTAAAAATTAGATATCATTTGATATTTATACCAATCGCTTTTCGATGAAGGAAACATCATTAGGAAACCGGGTGTCCCTATAAGGCCTAGTTTACCCCCTGGGTTGGAAGGTCAGATGGCAGTCGCTTTCGTAAAACTAGCGCCTACGCCGAATCTTGAGATTAGTCGCCAAAGCGGACTACATCTAGAAAGAAGATTAGTAGAAATACACAGACATTATAAAAGTAGGAGTCAAATAATCTAAGAACGAGTCGAACTTCGATTCGTAGTGGATCGCTCGAGTGGGACGGTTAAAATGGTCGATTAAAATCGTATAAGCACTCTCTTTGATTACCGGTCCATCGGGAGTGGACGGAAGACGGCTCAATTTTTATAGAACGGTATCTTTATTTTCATTTTATGGCATTTTTCTTCTTAGGGTTTAATGTGAATTGGATTACTGTCATTGGGCATTCTGAAGGTGGTTCAAAAGTACTAATTAGTAAGTAGTAGTAAGGTACTTATCCAAAGTGAATCTAGTGAAAATGTTTTTGTGCTGACATTTTATCTAACCTTTCTTATCGTTTTCAATTAATTAAGCCAGAATTGAATTTTGTCCTTTTTAAGTTATGAGCAAAATTAAAAACGTACCAAGTATATGTATTAATATTATTATATTAGTCTTAGTTAGTTTTAAGTTTTTAGTTAAGTTATTGTGTATTACCTAACGGTATTTACGTGTCTTGTTATTTTGTATTGGTTTTGTGAAATATTACAATGTTATTTTACTAATATGGGTTGATTGCCACTGTGTAAGAATTGTCTATGAACCTTTTTGAAGTTAGTTTTGATGTTTAACAGTACTGGGAAAAGTTTAGCTGATTCAGGTCGCTTATTTTTTGGTTCTACGGATTCAGAATTCAATAACTAACGATAACGTGACGTATCAAGATTTTAAAGTTCGAATAGCGCTTTAGCTCGCCGTATCTACAGTGTCTAGTTGTCTACACACCCTAATTTCACCACGCTAACGTCGCTAATAAGCGTAACCATTCCTAAAATGACTGAACTACTGGCGTTTCACGCGTCCATAAATTACGTAAACCGCTCACCATCGCGCGGGCTGTGTGGTTGTTTGAAACATTTCGATAATTTAAATAAAATTGTAATGTATCCGTTAATAAATAGATCATTTTTCGGTGAAGACTTTTTGACAATTGTAACGAGATTGGATGAAAGCGTTTTCAAAAATTTTTTGTAGTTTTTGACATGAGAATGAGCCTGTGTCGGAATTTCGAGACATATGTCGTATTTATTTCGACAAGTGTCAAGAGCTCTTCACAAAAATATTAGTTATTAATGGTAATATTGATGTATTTATTTATAAATGACATGTTGGCGGCAAACAGGCATACAGCCCGCACTATAGTAAGCGGCACCCGTAGCCCATAGACGCCTGTAATATGAGTAGGTAATCTAATAATGATGTTGACAATTGTCACACTGTGGACGACCCCGATCTTACTAACAATTTAGAGCAGCTCAGCCTCCGGAGAGATGTTGGCTTTCTGTGCCTGTTCTATCGTCTGTACAATGGGGAATGGTCTGAAGAACTCTTTGACATGGTGCCTCCGTCTCGTTTTTACCATCGCACCTCCCGCCAAAGGAATAAGGTTCACTCACATTTCCTGAATAAACGGGCTTCTCGCTCGTTTTTACCCAGAACATGTAAAATGTGGAACGACCTACCTTCTGAGGTGTTCCCTTTGCGATATGATATGGGGTTCTTCAAGAAACGAGTGTTCAGGGCTTTAAAAGGCTCAAAGGTCAACAACGCATGAGTGGCTCTTCCGATGTTGCTTATGTCCATGGGCGGCGATGACCGTTTCCCATCAGGCGGCTCGTCTGCTCGTTTGTTACCTTTCCCATAAAAAAAAAAACTTGACACTGTGGAGAAGTTGGGGTTGTCTATTTCGTAATATCAAGTGACCGTCTGATTAAAAGACAAGGTGATTTTTTACTAAGCAGAGACGTATGCGAACAAAATTAACAAGTTTATAATTGAAAAGAAATGGATATTCCCCGCGTCGAGCGGAATTTGAACCGGTGTTCAGAGAGGGGTTCAAATTCCGCACGATGCGGAAAATTTTCCCATTTTTCTTTCAATTATAAAAGACAAGTTGTCAACGTTTTCTGCGGTTACATGTTCAGACAAAAAATAAAGACTGAAACTAATTATTCTACCAATAGACTATTGAGGGTAAAAACCTTAACGAAAACTACGAAGGACCAATCCTGTTGAATTCATCTAAACTCCGCATTTCATCTTCGCTCAATCCCAACTGTTTCTTCTCATTAAAAATGCGATCACAGAAACTTGACAACTTGTTCATAATTTGACCAACTTATCCTGACCCGATAAAATAAACTGTATATCTTACTTAAATATATTTAAAGTCGGCATTTGCGCGCCACAGTTACGTTTTAACGGCAAATATAACTTGGTTATATCATTCATTCATTATAGCTCGTCACACAGAAATGACAGAGATCCGAGATGCTCATTTTGTTCGTATCGTTTTGTTTTTCGTGGCTGAGTTTACCCAATTACTGAAACTGAGATTTTAGATAGAAACTTCTTGTAAGTTTTTGTAAAGCTTGATATTTTTTGTTTTAAGAAGGATGCAACAAAAAAACGGAATACAAGAAAACGAGCTGCTTGTATTTAGTAAAGATGAAATTAAAAAATAAACATAATTGAGACTCCCCCCCACTTCTGCGAAGGTTCATTACTTTTTGCATTGCAGTTGAACGTATAGAGGTATCGGGTTCGAAATTGCATGGGCAGGTTCTGAAAGATTCGTTGATAAGTTGCCCATGCACTTTTAAACCCGTGTGCAGTCACCTGGGGCCATGACATCTTAACGCGCTTCAGTTTAGGTTCCGTATAGGCTTAGTTGTATGGAAGCGACTCAGTTTAGGACGTCAACTGAATCGCGTTAATAATTCATGGTAAGGCCCCTGCAATAGTGTCAGCAAAAATATTTGACACATTTTTATTTGTAGGTATAGCCATAAGAGCGTGTTACAAACTTTTGCAGCATTCATGGTGGATGATACTATTGCAGCTGACTGTAGAATTACACATACACCATAAGGATGTGTAATAGGCTAAAGAAGTATTTAAAAATCGAAGTATTCAGGTAATATAAAATAAATTTGTTCCGTATTTCGTCTTGATCACCTGTGGTGCAATAAAGAATATTTTAATATTGTCTTCTGTTACCGCGATTGTTATTCATTGAAATTAAACAGTTTAGAGCCCTTTACAGCACTCGTTTTCACAGGGTTAAGATGATGATGAGGGCTCGAAACGTAGGATCATGGTGTTAATAAACGCGATTAATCCGTTCTAAAGTGTTTAATTTCAAGAATATTTTGCTTTACTTTACTTTACAGGCGTGAGAATAATTATGCATGTATGTCTTATGTAAGTTATGTATGTCCACAGTGGGTCTAGTCTTTGTATTCTGGCTTAGAGTTCCAGCTAAGAACCGGTGCATAAACCCTAATATTTAACTACCTACTAAGCAACGTCGCTTGTACTTAGAAAATGGCCACGGGTGTCTTGCCTGTTACTAAGATTGCATATACTCGAGAAATTCGCTGGCATTCAGTGGCAGACCAATTGGCTTAGTGGTTATGGCGTTAGCCGCGTAAGCTGAAGACCCGAGTTCGATCCTCGGATTGGCCTCTGTCGGTGTTGGTCTGTTTGTTTGGTATATGACATCTATTTAAATTTATAATTTAACTACCCCTCACATTTTCAACCCAACTTCATAATCCCGACAAGTTCGCTGTTACTTTAAAACTCTGTTATCTCTATTTGGGTTAATAGAGGCACTTTGTACCTGCATGCTTATTACAAAATTCAATCAAAGTAAAACCTGAAATTAAATCCTTCTCGCCCACAAACTGTTTACACACAAAATCGCCGCGCAATCAGTCACGACCCAATCCAATCGTACTAAGTGACTGCCTACGGATTCAATTATACCGCACTTGGTTACTAAATGATACGTTTGCGAAGGAAGCACATGTTCTTATATGAGGTTTCGTAGTTCAATTTCATTTATAAGTTGTAACAACAATTTAAAATGGGGAATAATAATAAAAGAGCAATATATAAGAGCCTGGGCAGAGAGTACCTTTTTGTACCATTCGGGGTCGAAAGTTTCGACCCCAAATGGTACAAAAAGTTTCGACTCAAAACTCTTGGTCCATGGGGTCCCAGCGAATCGCGAAACGTCTGGTTGATGTTACTGGTGACCGAAGAGCTGGTGGCTTCCTCGCACAACGTATCAGCATTATTGCGATACAACGAGGAAATGCCGCCAGCATCCTCCATCCCTAGGAAATGCCTCAAGGACCTACTTTAGATTTAAGGTAGGTAGAGGTAGGTAAGTAAATGTATTTAATTTAATAAATAAATATAAAACATTTATTCTCGAAATATATACAGTAAGTGTAACTTAAAGTAAATAAGTAGGTAAGTTACACTTACTGTATATATTTCGAAAATAAATGTTAATTCCCCATATAAAATTGTAATTATGTAAACCGAATTCAGAAAAAAAAGGAAGAGATTCTCAATTCGACTCTTTCTTGGGTTAATTTGTGACGGAGTAATGGATGACACTAGAACGGGACGGGACGGGGCGGGATGGGACAATCCGTCAGTTTCTATAGAAAACGGATACATATTTTGCAGTTTTGTTAACACTCTAACAGATAATTATTAATTAAAAAAAACCATACATTTTTCGATCTTTCCATTGCGCTACCCGCTATACTACGTAAATCTATGAAATTTAATGATGGTGGCGAAATGGAAAACAAATCTTGGGTCACTTTTTTTCTCCTATTGAAAGAGCTAACATAACCTAACCACAAGGCTTCTCGATCACGGCAAATAGGGTCCGAAATTACTAATGCAGCAATTCTTATTAAACGCTTAGAGGCGTCCCGCCAATCCTACAGGCCAAACTTAAACTTATTATAAATAAGTTTACTGTAAGCAGTGTTTATTATTTATAATGAATGATTTGACTCGTAGCTTAGATAACATTAGGATTTTGGTTATAACCTGTATTTGTTGTTACAGCATGAAGGATGACTCACACTAGGAAGGGATGGGATGGGAGAGGACGGGGCGGGACGGGATGATCTGTCAATTTCTATAGAAATAATCACGAATGCACCCATGGCTGTAAAACCGCAAAGTGAAGTGAAACTAGTCCACGATACTAATGATATTCCAGGGTGCAACTAACTAGGGGCGCCTAGCTGCATTAAGCGGATTTGTTTCAATTAGGCCGTGGCCACATAGGCTTAAGCGGAGCGTTTAGCGTCTCACGTATGACTCTACCACACGCCACTCGAGCGACGAAACTGCGAACCGTGGTTTGTGGCAGGTTCTCTGTCCTTTTGCACATGGCGAGGTGGCTATTATAAAAAATGCTCCTGAAGAGGTGTTTATTGAAAGCTGAATACGCAAATAAATATAACAAGCCACCACCAATACAACGACGGAATGACCACATCTCTTGCATCTCCTGAGGTTGCGTCGTAGAGAGGCAAAATACGTGTCGAGTTTTGTATTATTGGTGGTGTTTTGTTTATTTATTTGTGTATTTATTTTTTGAGCTGTGAGGGTGGGAATATTAATTGCATGCAAACAATTCGCAGGCAGGTGTAACGGGTTGGCAAGAATTTACTAGCCCGTTTGGCGGAATATCAAAGTAACATTATATAGGTATATTGACGTTATTAGAGAGGAATAAATAAATACATTTTACAAGACATTCCTACACAAATTGACTAAGTCCCGCAGTAAGCTCAAGACAGCTTGTGTTACGTTACGGGTACTCAGACAACGATATATATAATACGCTAATACATTTATTTATTTAATCGTATGGCAGAGTTACACGTCGAATACAATTCACAAATCAATTTTCAGACCCATTAGCCATTTGATGGCACGCTAATACATTAATACACAGAAAACATCCATGACTCAGGAACAAATATCTGTGTTAATCACACAAATAAATGCCCTTATCACAAATATAGTCTAGTCTGTATGCAGGCGCCTTGCCCCAAACCAGAATACCGTATGAAATTACACTATGAAAGTAACTATGATAAACTAGGCGAGTTGTCTTAACATTACGTTATTAGTTGTTTGATTTTCCTAACGGCGAAAGCAGCCGAATTTATATATCTTGCCGATTTGCAACCGATATCATATAGCGAGTATTGTTATATGAGGACTCCATTATAGATTTTTGTCCAACATTAAACCAAGGAACAATGCTTTATCTTATAATTTAAACTTTCGTGAGTCATACTGATATTAAATTGCAACGGTTACCACTCACGTATTTTTATCACAATAGGCGTGACATGTTTCGACTGCATCGGGCAGTCATCGTCGGACAGACAGAGTCGTGTTGTCACCTTAGCGGCAAATCTAACGTTGTCGCGGCCAGGCTTCAATTTCATCACGGTCACGGGTGTGACAATTATCAGAATCATATTACTGGCACCCAGTAATTCAGTCATTTTATTTAGTTAATTATACTAAGACTAGCTTTCCGCCCGCGACTTCGTCCGCGTATAATAGGGTTCTTCCTACAGATTTTAATACCTTGTTTTATCTTTTTAAAATGTGACTTGATATAACCTACACATAATATAATACAAATATTTTCTATTGCGTTTACGTTTAAGTTTTTATTAGGTAGATGTTGGCAACAGGCGGTATTATCGCTAAAAGGCAACATTTGTCTCTTACAGACAACCATCCGGTTAAATAGCATAAATGATTACCTACATACTTGAATAACAAAATTGAGTTGAAGTCTATGGATACAAAAGAAAACTTTCCGCCATAGAAACTTTCAACACTCTTTTCACCTCTTTATGGGTGGAATTTCCAAAAAAACCATGAAACCAGTTTTATTTTATTTTAATAAGGAATCGATGCATAAAGTTTTAAATCTCTAGCTCAAAAAAATCTTTATTTCCCCGCTTCATCAATTTTCAACCCCGTTTTTACCCCTTTAGGAGTACAATTTTCCAAAACTATGAAAACACTTTTCTTTTGTTCTAATAAAGAGTCTTTTCACAATGTTTCAAGCCTCTAGCTCAAAAAGAATCTCCTTTTCCATACAAACGTTTAACCCGTTAGCAAACAACTTTTTTATATTTTAATAATGAACAGTCTTTGCACAAAGTTTCAAGTCTCTAGCTCAAAAAAAAACACCATTTTCAAACAAACTTTCAACCCCCTTTCTAACCCTTTAGAAGTTGAATTTTCCAAAACTATGAAAACACTTTTCTTTAAATTGCAACGGTTAACACTCACGTATTTTTATCACAATAGGCGTCAGGACGTAAGGCATTCGGTAGTAGCGGAACATACTTTCGGTACGGACGCGACGCATTTCATTCGGTTCGATAAAGTGAAGTTGTTGGCACGGGAAAAATGTTACGTGCCACGCAAGATCCGTGAGGCCATTGAAATCGGACGTCGCCCTAATTTCAACCGCGGCGGAGGTTGGACTCTGCCACCGGCTTGGAAACCAGTGCTTCCTAGAGGGAACGTGAATTTGTGTGGTGACGATTTGGTGGACACGGTTAGTTCGGTGTGCTTGTCGTTGATCCCGTCAGACTATCCGACAATTCAGACTCCCGCAACGACGGCGCCGGATTGCGCGAATCACCCCGCTTCCGCTTCCTCCCGCGCGAACCGTTACCTACGCCGGGCTCGGGGAGCGAAGGTGATAACAACACTCTGTCTATCCGACGATGTCTGCCCGACGCAGACGAATCATGTCACGCCTATTGAGATAAAAATACGTGAGTGTTAACCGTTGCAATTTAATATCAGTATGACTCACGAAAGTTTAAATTATACACTTTTCTTTGATTTAAATAAAAAGTTTTTACAAAAACATTCAAGCTCAAAAATAATCTCCATTTTTATACAAAGATTTTACCCCCTTTTCACCCCCTTAATTTCCAAAAACCATGAAAACACGTTTCTTAAATTGTAATAAAGAGTCTTTACACAAAGTTTCAAGACTTTTGCTAAAAAAAACCATTCTCAAACAAACTTTCAACCCCCTTTTTAGTTTTTACCCCTTTAGGAGTAGAATTTCCAAAAACCATTAAATCATTTTTCTTTAATTGTAATAAAGAGTTTACACAAAGTTTCAATTCTCTAGCTCAAAATAAATTCCATTCTCATACAAACTTTCTACCCCTTTTTTACCCCCATAGGGGTTGAATTTTCCAAAACTATGAAAACACTTTTCTTTAATTCTAATAAGGAGTCTTTACACAAAGTTTCAAGTATCTAGCTCAAAAAAAAAAAATCTATTCCTATACAAACTTTCAACCCCGTTTGTACCCCTTTAGAGGTAGAATTTCCAAAAACCATGAAAACAGTTTTTTTCAATTGTAATTAAAAGTCTTTACACAAAGTTTCAAGTTTCTAGCTCAAAAATAAATTCCATTCTCATACAATCTTTCTACCCCTTTTTTAACCCCCATAGGCGTTGAATTTTTCAAAACTATGAAAACACTTTTCTTTAATTATAATAAGGAGTCTTAACGCAAAGTTTCAAGTAGCTCAAAACAAAATTCCATTCCTATACAAACTTTCAACCCCCTTTTTACCCCTTTAGAGGTGGAATTTCCAAAAACCTTGAAAACACTTTTCTTCAATTGTAATACAGAGTTTTAAAACAAAGTTTCAAGTCTCTAGCTCAAAACACAATTTTATTCCTATACAAACTTTCAACCCCCTTTTTACCCCTTTAGAGATGGAATTTCCAAAAACCATGTAAACAGTTTTCTTCAATTGTAATTAAAAGTCTTTGCACAAAGTTTCAAGTCTCTAGCTCAAAAAAAATTTCCATTTCTATACAAACTTTCAACCCCCTTTTCACCCCCTTAGGGGTAGAATTTCCAAAAATCCGTCCTTATCTCTCGCCTACGTACTAAAAGGAAGCTTTGGTAAAAATTTCAAGTTTCTAGTCCTAGCCGTTTCGGTTGTGCGTTGATCGTAGATGAGGACAACCTCTTTTATATATATAGATGTACTAATTAGATGATACTTTAAGTATTTATCCATTTAGTTTTAGTTGTACTAGCATTATAAGCGCTTTGGTGTCTAGACTGTAAGCTTATAAATGTAATTGAATTCATAAAATAAATAAATAAATTTCAGGAATTGTCACATTTGTCAGTGAATTTGGGTCCAGCTGGTCTATGATGGTCGGGTTTTTATCGTTTAACATTGTGGCTGTCACGTTCTAACAAATATGTAAGTGCAAAAGTGACGCATAGCGTGATAGTCGATAAAATGGCAACCATGCTAACCCTACAACAGGTCGTTAGGCCATCCGCCCCTCGTGTCACCAAGCCCCCAGTCACCCGGTAATGAGCCGGCGACAATGCGCTTTGTCCCACACACGACCGGCTTTCATTATGTACGGTTTCTTAACTAACCCGAGATACATTTCTACTAAAAAAATCTACGATGAGCGGGGATTTTTATTTTTGTATATCTTTTAAATGGCAGTGTATATTCTTTTTATTTACACGCTCTGCTCCCTAAGGTTTTTTTTTAAATACTACGACTTTGACAAACAAACATACGGTCCGCCTGATGGTAAGCGCCTAAGCGGTCACCGTAGCCTATAGACGCCTGCAACTCCAGGGGTGATACATGCGCGTTGCCGACAAAAAGGTTCTAAACCAAGAGCCTGCATCGTGTTTAACAGACGTATTAACTTCTTACCTGTTACAGAAATCAGCAGCGATGACACTGTAGCTGCCTATGTGGTAAGCGGTCACCGTAGCATATAGACGGCTGCAACTCCAGGGGTGATACATGCGCGTTGCCGACCCAAAAAAAAAGAGGATGCGCTCCTTCCTTTCTTTCGCCCGAAAATTACCCAGTCATAAAACAACGAAATAAACACTTGAACAGGCTTCCCAACAAGTGCGTAGTCAACTCCGCTCGGCCTCTCTATTTTTCCTGTTTCCTGTTTCATAAATCCGCCGTATCTAATCCGGTGATGGTGGACTTTTATCTGCATAGTCGGCCATTTGCACAACTTAATAAGGAAAAGAAAACTACATTCATGCAAACAACAAACTGAAATATTTTGATATCAGACAATAAAGAAAAAACCGGTTACGAAGGATGCTCCCCCACACCCATACAAGCTATATCGTCAATCCAGATAGGTAGTTTTCCGTTCCCGAGATAAAGGCTAGGCTAGGCTAGGGAGGGCGTTTTTTCTTTTCGAGTTACTCTGACTGACTGAATGACTAAAGGATGACTCACAGTAGTCCGTTCCGTTCCGATCCGATACGGGACGATCTGTCAGTTTCTATAGAAAGTATCACGTGATAGCTCGGAGCCCTCGGACGTCACGTGACTTTTTGTATAGAAACTGACAGATCGTCCCGTATCATCCTTCAGTCATCCTTTAGGCCTCCAGTTTGTTTTTTTTTATTAATATTCAAAAGATGTACATAATTACATTAATTGGTATTATAACCCGCCAAACTGAGAAACCAGTTTGTTGGCGAGATCGCGCTCATGCTATTTTACAGTAGGTAGCTATATGCACCTAGTAATTATTATACTAGTACACTTTATAACTAATCCTAAAACATAAAGAAGAAACCCGCTTTCTACAACTTCAATGTAAAGTTCTTAACACGTTAAGCAAACCCTGGCGTTAATAATTCACCTACAACTTTTTAAATTTTAAACTAAGGAGGCGTGGAAGGTTATTTTTGCAAAACTTGACCCAAGGCAATTTTTCCAAAAATATCCTTGATGACAGTAGTTCGATTTATGCCTTGGGAAGTGTCGAACCTGCGTTTTCTAAATTTGCCTTCTCATTCTGAACTCGTCGATTCAATTCCTGGTCACTAAATGGTAGATTACTTTCTGCAGTACATAACACGACCATCAGAAAACTGAACTCATGTTTGATCGAGACTTCTTGCAATATTTATCGAATGTATATCGTCAAAATTGACAAAATAAAGTTTAACCCCTGCTTACAAACTTTGTTTATTCAGGACCAGGTCGTTCAATTCGATGTTGTCCCTAAATATTTGATTTATCGATTGAAAATGGCTGTCTTCATTCCATTGCAGTTTTGTCACATTATGTTTTGAGTTGTATTTTATTGAAAAATATTAACTAAGTTCCTAGTCTACGGGGGTAATTATGTAACTTTATTAATACCTTACAATATACAATGGTACAATGATCTCACCAAAATACAACTACAAGAATTTGTGAGGGATTTGGGTCGGCGACTGAGGGAAAGGGGGGGCTATCCTCGTTCCGGGTCCTACCTGGTCCAACAGATCTCATTGGCCATTCAGCGCGGTAACGCGGCCAGTGTGATGGGTACATTTGGGCCGGGTACGATTCGGGGGGGGGGGGGGGTTGTAATTAGTTAAGTATTAGTAAATAAGAATGACAAAGCCTGTTGCGTAAATAATTTTTGTAAATTATTTGTATGTACACTATAGAAATATTTCATAAGCCTGCCTTCAAACGATACTAGCGCACGGGTTTTAACTGATAATGTCTGAATATTCTGTTTTTTCTTTGGTATTTAAATGTTTTCTTGTATTTAAAAAAAAAACAACTACAAGAAAACAAAAATGAAATAAACCTAAAATAGGTAAACAAATGAGCAAACGCAAAATCATACACATAAGTAGGCAAGGCCCCTAGAACCCATGAACTCGCTGGACAAAATACTGGCCAAGCCCTCTGGTCACCAGAAGCCACCACCCATTAGGGATGACTCACTCTAGAACGGGACGGGACAAAAAGTAGCCTAGGTCACTCTTCATCCCTTCAACTATCTGCACTTAAAAAATTACGTCAATTCGTCGCTTCGTTTTGCCGTGAAAGACGGACAAACAAACACACACACACACTTTCCCATTTATAATATTAGTACAAAATGGATTAGACAAAATAAAACTTGTAAAAATTAAATTTTACCACATGTTAATTTGACCAAATGAATAAATTGCGAAATGTAATTTTGCTAACCGTTGATTTGGGAAATGAAACTATTGCGAAATGATTCTTGGGAAGTGAAATTACCGATTCATTATGTATCTAGGGAAAGTAACACTTATATAACAAGAAATAAATTACCACTTGAATTTGCACTATGAATTGCATCACGTTACTCTTATTAAATTGCAATGGTTGACACTCACGTATTTTTATCACAATAGGCGTGACATGTTTCGACTGCATCGGGCAGTCATCGTCGGACAGACAGAGTAGTGTTGTCACCTTCGCAGCTCGGGCATCTTGCCGTGGATTGAGCCAAGTAAACTTTCTTAAACTTGCTAAGCTAGCAAGACTATTATTTTTACACCGTTGCCTCCGTATTAGGTCGACGATAGCCAGGTCTTACATCTCATCTCACAGAATGGCGTAAGACGTTTGAAAACCGCTGTCGCTTGTGCTATTTCGTAAGTTAAGTATTGGAAGGTTTAACTTTTATGCGCGGAAAGTATTACAGGGTAGGATTTCATTTGCGTAGCGCGTAGGTAAGTATAACAATATGCGGACGTAAATGGTCGATTATAACCAGTGGATGTAAGCTAAACCAAAATAGCTGAGCGGGTGGGGAGTTCAAAATAATGTTGACACACTCTTATTGTTCCAACAATAAGTGTGCTTCCCATGATTTGCACGCAACTATATGCCTCGTACAACTCATGTATGGTAAGCACACAGTTCATGTCGAGATAAGTTTGAAAATGCAAAAAATACGCAAGTTGGTACAACGGATTGGCATTAATTGACTAGCACGTTTGGCGGAATAGCAAAGTAACATTATTTTCGTTGTGAAACACAAGTCGTTGTACCATAAAATGTAATGTTACGTAAATAACTCGACAGTGTCAAATCTATCTTACTCATGCTGGTGACTAGAACAAAATTTAACCGCCCAACCGTATTTACGTATGTCCGTCGAACTTAATCCGCGGCCCTTATACAAACTGGATATGAAATTGGATCCGGATCTCGCCGGTAATGAACCGGTTAAATCTACATTACCGCGGCTCAGCGGCCGGTCCAATCTATTCTGGATTCAATTCATTTTATATCGCTTTAAGTGTGTATCTACAAAAAGGTAGGTACGTACTCCTGTAAAAGGTAAACGTATACTTGATATACGATTTTAAGCTTACATTGTAACTGCAATCTAAAACGGCGTATTTACCATGCATCTTTTTGTTGAAACAAATCAACACACAACAAACAATCAGCACAAGGAATGTCGTCTCGGTCAAATCTGGAGCAGAGCCCATCTGGGGAAGTACCTCCACCTTACAGAAAACCGCAGTTTAATAACACTAGACCCTACTCATAGTGTTGTGTTTCTGTTGGAGAGTAAGGTCGCCAGAGCTCTAAGAGAATTCACTGTGTTGACAGCTGGGCATAGCTGGGCATTAACTCGTTAATCCGTTAATCGTTAATTAACGAAGTTAACATTTTCATTAACGGATTAACTTTTAAGTTAACTTTAGTCTATACTTTTAGTCTATATGTTAACGGAATCATTAACTTCCGTTAAGTTTTCCCAAGTCCGTTAATCGTTAATCCAGTTCCAAAATATTTACCAAAAAGATACCGCACATACCGCGCCACGCGGCAAAAAACCTGTTTACAACCGACTACAAATTTTCAAAAAAGAAGAATTTCCCAATTCATGAGATTTATTATTATTATTATTCTTTATTTTTATTTTATTTTATTTTTATGTTTGTTACGTCAGAACTCCGTCAATACTGAACCGATTTTATATTATCAGTGGTGGTTGCAGATGAGTCTCCTTTTTTTCAAAATCCATTTCTGATGATGGGATCGATGAGATATTGAGGGAACTCTTCAAATTTAATAGGCTTATGCATGATGATTTGGGTGTTTACTTAAGAAACTCGAGCATTTTTCTTTACGAAAACCATCAATTTCGTGGAGTGGAGCTGATGATGGAGCCCAGGGATGGCAAAGTGGAACTGTCTGTTAATTCCCATCCTATTTGAGACATTCATATTTTGAATTCATGGAATTCATGAAGAAATTAAAGAAGTCCTCAAATTTTAACGACACATCCATTATGATTTGAGGGTTTCCTTATAAAAATTTTTTTGGGGGTTACCAACATTTTGGTGGAGTGTATCTGATGATGAAGACCAGGGATGGCAAAGTGGAATTGGTCGGTAAACACAGACATTCATCTTTTTGATTTGATTTATATTCGGTCGGAGGCTATTGCCTTTATAAGGGAGGTGGGACGTCGAATTAGTCAAAGGACGGCTGACGCCCGCGCGGGTTCGTACCTGGTGCAAAGGTTGTCCGTCGCCATTCAGCGTGGTAACGCGGCCAGTGTGATGGGCACTTTTGCGCCAGGGACGACTCGTGGGGGACTTTTTGACTAGGCTTAAGCTTAGTCTTAAGTTATTTTTTGTGTTTGTGTAGATATTGTGGTCTTGTACGACTTGTTTAATATTAAATGATTTTTTTGTTCTATTAACAAAAAAAATTAAAAAAAAAAAAAATTATATTCTGATGATGGAGTTCTTGAGAAATTCAGACAACCTTCAAATTTGAACGGCACGTCCAACGTAATTGGAGGGTTTTCATAATTAGATGGGATATTTTCTTAATCAAGCCATCAATTTGCTGCAGTGGACCTGATTTTGAACACCAGGGATGGCATATTGAAACTGCTCGATAATTTCTAGCTCTGTCCTCCAACTTGAGACATTGTTATTTTGTCTGTGACCTCGGAGGCCTACAAGATAGTTGCATTTGATTTTACTTAAGATCAAATGATGGAAGCCATGAGACATTAATTAAGAAAACTCCTGAATTTTCAAAGGTCGGGTCTCGGACTCGGATGGTAAATTGGATATTATTGAAGGAAACTGATTAAGTATATGTTGATCACTAACTCAAAGATGCCCTTTTACCACTTGTTAACGGATTAACGATTAACGTTAACTTCCGTTAAGTCTTCCGAAATGTAGCGCTTTAACGATTAACGAAGTTAACTTTTTTTGTAACGGATTAGCGATTAACGAAGTTAACTATCTGATTAACGGTGCCCAGCTCTGCTGAGCTGAGGACCCACGGAGCAAAGCTTGCCCCTTTAGCTGACAACACAGCGAATCCTCCTTTTTTAAAAGGGTCGGCAACGCGCATTTAACACCCCCTTGAGTTGCAGGTGTCCATAGGCTACGGTGATCGCTTACCATCAGGCGGGCCGTCTGCCTGTTTGCCACCCTCATAGTATTTTAAAAAAGTTGTCATTTTTGTTTTCGCATCTTTGTATGGAATTTGGTGAGTAGGTAGAGTTCTTCATTCTACGCTACTTCATACAATACTATGAGCAATTTTGTTTTTTTTTTATTTCTGTTAAAAACTCTCGGGTCTTATTATATCACTGTTGCATAGACTACTATTAAAATTCTGTGCTATCAAAATCTAGGAAACTTAACATAGATAGACTCTAAAACCATAGTTGTAATACTCGATATTTTGATATTCGATGGGTTTATGGTACCTATATTTTATTTTGATATACAATTAAGCATGTATGTCACACCGTTATTACTGAAAACTAATTGTTAATTAAAGTTCCAGCGCACAGATAGCTCACTCGCAGCTAATTGACATTAAGTTGCAATGCGAAGAAATTTTCGGTGAAGGAGTTCATAATTATATCGTAAAAGGTAACTGTCAGAAGTGCTCCGTGGTATAGCGCATAGCTGTTTACAGAGGAGACACTTGGAAATGTCACTTGAGTTTACGAGGAATTTAATGTCAGTATTATAGAGGGCGTCCCAAGACTATGGGACATGAAGGGAAAGTACCTTAAATATCGTAGATAGGACATTTGATTGAAAGAAGACATTATGTTATTTTTAAAAGTTAGTAATACTGCATTCAAAGATATTCTAAAAATGACCTGCTTCGTTTGGGAATCGAACAGACTTAAATGTAAAAAAAATACACTTATTTTTATGATGCCAATCGAAATTCTTCTTTTGTAATATAGTATTTAAAAAAAAAGAACAAAGTGAAAATAATCATTTTAATCAAATCAAAAACTTACAAGAAACTGCTAAAGTAACTTAAGTAGAAGAAAAAATAAATGCATATTACATTGTACAAGGTCCTTTATAGTTATCACCAAAGTAATTAGACAAAGGTCTAAGGTTATACAGCGCATGCCATAACACAGCTTAGTAGGAAATCGTTTAGTAACCTTCACATTGGTTCAGCTAATAAATGGATTTATTGAATATCGCAATAACTAGTTTCTGGGAGAAATTAACGCGAGTTAACCTGAAGAATATCCCCTTAAAGTTAACGGAAATCAATAAAACCAGGTTGTATAGTAGTGTGACTACTTAGATAAAACATGAAACAAAACATTCATTACAAATAATAAATGATTTGATTCGTACTTTATACATAGGTTAAATTGTTAAAATTATCAGAAATTGTCATAAAATGCTGACAAATTGTAGTCTTTTTTTTTTTTTTTTTTTTTTTTTTTTGTCGAAGTGGGGAATGCATTTACGCATCGTCCCCCCCGGCCGCGGGAAGGCCATAATGGGGGGGGTATGTGGGACTCCCTCTTTCGGCCCCCTCTCCTAACGAGAGGGGGGGGAAGAGGACTACCCACTAAACCCCACTCCGGCGTTTCACCCTCGCTGTCGTTTATTTGGGGGCACAGTGGGATTTGTCATTGGACATTCTACCACAGCGCCCCCCCAACTGCCCAGCTTAGCGCTTGGGCATCCGCACTACTGGAGGGGGGGAGATTAGAAACGCTTAGTCTCCCCCCCGAAGACTCGAGTAGGGCCGTGCATTGCGGGTCCCGAACCCGCAAGCCCCACTACAGGTCTCGGCGAGCAAAATTGCGTCGCCGTCGGCCCTGCCGCCTGCGTCGGAGCGGAAGCGCGTCAGGCGCTTCTTCGCGCTCTCTCTCTGCTGCCTCCTTCTGCAACATGATTTGTTCGCAGAAGGAGGTCACCGCCTTCCATTTCCTCTCGCTGCCCAGCATCGCCTCTAAGACGCTGTGCAGCGAGAGGTCCCTCAGACCCGTGACTGCCACCATTTCCGCCCTTTCCACGGCCCAGCGATTACACTCCTCTAGAGTGTGCTGGGCCGTGTCATCATCTGCCCCACATTCCAGGCATTCGGGACCTGGCTCCCGCCCTATCCTATGCAGGTAGTGTCCGAAGCAGCCGTGTCCGGACACCACCTGCGTGACCCTGTAAGATAGGGTCCCTCCCTTCCTCTTGAGCCAGTCCTCCATTATTGGGAGGATGCCCCCTATAGTGCGGACTCCGTAGTGGGCATCCTCCAGGGCATCCCTCCATCGGGCGTGAAGGCGCTCCGCTGCTGCCCTCTCGGCCCTTTCCGCCTCCTCGGGGTCTGGGGCCTCCCCTCTCCCTCTTGCCTCCGCCCGCCTCTGGTACCGGTCCGCAAGGACTTCAGCGTCCAGTTCCCAGGGCGGGGTGCCAGCGAGGATGCAGGCTGCTGCGTGGGAGGTGGTGCGATAGGCCCTGGTGATCCGCTGGGCCACTACCCTCTGCGGTCTTCGGAGCAACGCCCTCGTTCCCTCCTTGAGCCGTTCGGCCCAAATTGGCGCTCCATAGAGCGCCATGCTGCGGACGACCCCGGCGTACAGTCGCCTGCAGGGGGCATTAGGCCCTCCTATGTTTGGCAACAAGCGGCCCAACGCCATTGCGGCGCCCACTAGGCGAGGAGCTAGCCTTCTCAGGTGCTCCTCAAAGGTCCACTTTCTGTCCAGGACGAGGCCCAAATATTTTAAGTGCGCCCCGACCCGAACAGACTCGCCGCTCACCCGCAGTGCAGTGTCCGCCCTCACCCTCCAACCCCTCGGGCCCCCCAGGACCATGGCTTCGGTCTTGGTGATGGACACCTCGAGTCCGAGCAGCCTGATTCGGTGGACCGTCAACTCTGTTGCCACCTCTGCCCTCCTCATCACCTCCTCCATCTCCCTCCCCCGCACGGCCACCAGTGTGTCATCCGCATAACACACGGTGACCATGCGCGGGAGTTGTACCCCCCGGATTACCCAGTCGTAACCGAGGTTCCACAGGAGGGGGCCCAGGACGGACCCCTGTGGAACCCCGCACGACATGGCCCTCTCCTTTCGAAGCCCCCTCTGCTCGTAGAGCACTACCCGCCCCGTCAAGTAGTGCTCCACGGTTCGCCTCAAATATGCGGGCACTCCATGGAAGCGGAGTGCCTCGCCAATAGCCTCATAAGGGAGGGAACCAAACGCATTGGCGATGTCGAGTGACACCGCCACTACTCCCTCCCCTTTACCCTCCGCCCTCACACCAAACGCCCTGAGTGCGCTGACTGCATCCAGCGTGGACCGCCCCTTGCGGAACCCGAACTGGTTGGGACTTAAGTTCGGGCCCGTTCCAGCCAAGTGTCGCTGGATGCGGGAGGCCAGAACTCGCTCAAAGAGCTTGGCGGCCTCGTCCAGCAGCACTATGGGGCGGTAACCAGCGGGGGAGTCTGCTGGACGCCCCTCCTTTCTAAGCAGGCAGAGCTTTCCCTCCTTCCAGCGCCCCGGGAAGCACCCTTCCTTCATGCAGTCTTCCATAAGGGATTTGAGGCGCTCCCCAAGGTGTTTCAGGGCCAGCCACAGAACTCTCCCCGGCACTCCGTCCGGCCCAGGGGCTTTTCGTGTGGCCCTGACTCTCTCCGCCGCCAGCTCAAACTCCTCCTCGGTTATGGGGGGGACGTTAAGGGGTCCGCCTGGATTCACCTCCGGGGGGGCCATTACCGGTGGGGCGAAGTCCGGCGCCTCCGGAAAAAGGCCCTCCACAACCCTGGACAGTAAATTTGGGTCCATTTGATCCATGGGGGGTGCGCTTTTAATCTTGTTGCGCACCATTTTGTAAGGCCGTCCCCATGGATCTTGGTTGAGCGACACCAAAAACTCCTCCCACTTTTCATTTTTGGCCCTCTTTATGGCCTCCTGCAGGGCCCGCTTTTTCTCCACCAGGGAAGCATGCTTTTGTTCCTCCTCTTCCCTGGTGTGCCTTCTCCGGCGACAACGCGCATAAGCCCTCCGAGCCGCATTGCACTCTGTGCGGAGAGCGGCTATATTAGGGCTCCACCAATAGACTTGGCGCCTATCTCGGGGGGGTGCTGCTCGCGGCATGGACGCGTCGCAAATCCTTGTCAGGGAGTCGCGGAAGTAGAGTGCGCGTTCCTCAATCCCCCCGTGAGTCTGCGGAGGGGCGCTCCATGCTTCCACTATGGCGGCCTCTTCCGCCATTTCCCTGTCGAGGTGGACCATGGCCCATCTGGGCAATCGAGGGTGCCGGCCATTGGGACCGTGCGGCAGTGCCACGTGCTGCGGGGAGACCCTCATTCGGATGTACCTGTGGTCCGAGAGGGTCTCTTCGTCCTCTAGCACTCGCCAGTCCGCAACGCGGTTCGCTAGGACGGGGGTCGCGAAGGAGACATCCACGATGGAGCCCCCGTTCCTGCGAATGCACGTCTGAGCGTTGCCCCGGTTCAGGAGTACCAAACCCACAGCTGCCGCCCAGTCCTCCACTTCGATTCCTCTTGGGACAGTCTCAGGGCTCCCCCACATTCGGCTTTTGGCGTTTAGGTCGCCCAATACCAGCACCGGTACACCACCGGCCCTCCGCACAACACCCTCCAGTACCCCCAGAAATCTCTGGAAGTCAATTAGCGGCTTGTTGGGGGAAAAATACACCCCAACCACAATCGACTTCTGCCATTTTGCCGCTGCGTAGCCGTCCCCTATTTCCGTGCCCGCAAGAGCCTCCCCCATTGTTGGGGCCACCAACGCCACTGTCCCGTCTCTCGATCCCAGCCAATTCGGCCGAGGGAGGACGGTGTATGGCTCCGCCACTACTGCCAGGGCAACCCCCCACTCCGCCATGTTCTGCATGAGCAGATCTTGAGCACGGGCGGAGTGGTTGAGGTTACATTGCAGTACCTCCTGGGGACCAATGTTCTGTGGGCGTGCTGGCATTTAGAGGTCCATGTTCTCTCCCTCATTTGCCCCTGGCGCTGCGGGGTCTGCCACTATGGGGACTCTTTCAGGAGCCCCGCGGCCGCATGCGGCTACAACCCCCCTAACCTTTGGGGGGTTGCACGACGAGCCACCCATCCTGTGCCCCGCTGGCAGCTTTGCCTGGTGGCACACTGCACAGAAGGCCTCCTCTTGACATTCCGCACTTCTGTGGCCCGGCTTGCTGCAGCGGAAGCACAGGGCCCCCCTCTCCACCGCTGATGGGCATGTCGCCCTGGTGTGGCCGATGCCCAGGCATTTATAGCACCGGAGTGCCTCCGGCCCAAGCGCCTCCACCCTGGCCGACGACCAGCCCACGGTGACTCTTCCTGCCACGACTGTTGCGTTCGCCGCTTCGACAGGGCACTGCACAAGGGCCGAGCCCGTGCCACTGTAGCCCCTTCTGATCTCGCCGACCTTGACGGCCGTCGGCAGGCAGCCTCCTTTGGCCGCGACAGCCTCTGCTACAGCCTCCTGTGTGGCTGCCTCATCGAGGCCGGAGACGCGGATGCGAGTCAATTTCACTGGCCTATATACCCGGGCCGCGTCTCCGATAACCGCCTCTAGTCGCTCCTTGAGGGCGTCCGCCGTGCGGCCATTATCCGTGCCCTCCACCTCGAAGATTCGGGCTCCGTCCGCAGTCTTCCGAACCTTTACATGTTCCAGCCCCACGTCCTGGAGACGGAAGGCTTGCATGGCCCTGGTCATAATGGCCACATAGGACTCCTTGGCTTCCGGCTTAAGGGCCACCACCACCGCTGCCGTTTTAGGAATGGCCACCTTTGGCGCCATTACCGGCTTTTCTGGCAAAGTCGGTGACCCTTTAGAGGGAGGGGGAGCTTTCTTCTTCCCGCCCTTCGCCACCGTCGTCCATCCTGGCTCGGATGATGGCCCTGCCCGGGCCGGGGTCGCGGACGGTGTGCTCGCAGTTTTCGGCGCCGTTGACCCCTTTTTGCCTCGCGGGGCTGGCGCCAGCCTTGCTGGGGGCATGAGAGTTGCTCCAGTTGTCGCCTCACCGCTTGTACGTGGTTTTGAGCTTCCACGACCTGGTGCTGGTTGCTCCTCCTGCGAGCTCATTGCCCTCCTTCTATCCGCCGCGAGGGGCGGGCGGATGGTCGGCTCTGGAGGGAGACGTTTGTTGACCTCCCCCAGCCTGACATTGACCATCTCACCCACCGAGACGAATAGCTCATTGGCGAGCTGCTCCTTACAGGAGGTAAGGACCTCCAGCACCACCGAACGGATACGCTCCGCCTCCGACGCATTTGGGTCCGGCGCTGGATGAACCTTCTCCCTCTCTGAGAAGGCTCTTCTGAGGGCCTTCGCCTCCGTGCGTACAATAGCGAGCTCCTCTCTCATTCTCTTATTGTCCGCGCGGAGAGCGCGGATCTCCTCTCCATCCCCCTGTGACAGCGTTTTCACCGCCGTCACGATGTCCCGACAGGCGTCGTTGATGGCGCCCCTGACTGCCCCCTTGAGGTTGGAGGACTTCGCCGTCTGCGTTAGGACTACTTCCGCGGCCTTACGGGCAACCTCCAGGGGATCTTCAGTTAGCTCGGGGGAGGATCGACCCTCCCTTCTGTGCCCCCCGTCCTCGTTGTCCGACACCTCGGTCTCCTCTTCGTCCTCCGTGTCCGCCACCATGTTCTGCAGGCTGCTACGGGCAGCCGCCAGCCCGGCGTAAGCTCCGGTGGGCATTTTCCCCTTCAATTTGAGCCTGAGACGGGGACTCGTCCCAGGTCCTGCCTTCCTGCCCCTTCCGGCCGTGCTAATTTTAGCCGCGCTGTCAGGGTGAGCCTCCTTGATGTAGGGGTTGGCCCTTTTGGGCGCCCCCCTTTTGCCCCCCTCCGCGATCGGACCTAGCTGAGTTTCTTGCTGGAATCTTCTCGGCTAGGTTAGGGTAGCGAACCAGCAATAAAACTCCCAGTAGCTAGTTTTCTTACACACACCTCAGATTTGGTTGGACTCGGTCCAACCGATCTCTCTGGAGCGCAAACTCAGAAGGAGTATTCCAGAGTAGTAAATATCTTGTGATGTCGCGGAAGGGTCCTGGATTTTCCCCAGGCTATCGTTCCACTTTACAGTCCGTACGCTCCAAAGCTCAGCGCATGGAGCCCCTGCCAGGTAAAAAAAATAAGCTGGATGACATTTCAAAGCGAGGCAGCGAGCCGCGCGCTTTCGCATTGAAATGTCACCGCGCCGCGTCGCTTCGCACTCGCGTTCCATTTTGTTTTTACATTTTAACATATTGTGCGCTCATGCCCACTTCCTTCGTTGGAATAAACACTCTGTTTTCATCTGCGACATTTTCCTAATTGCCAATTAACAATGGAACAAGCCACAGGCTTCCGCCACTTTTGACTTTGCAGAAACCAAACGTAAATGTTTTTGACGAACCATTAGTGGTTGGATTGAATCAATTGTTTCCAAAACGTTGTTTATCATGTGACACGGAACGTAGGCGTTTTTACTAGAAAATTAACTTTTGAATGTGGGTGTTTTTACTATGAAATTAAACACTTTACATAGGATTAATCGTGTTACACAATGACCTATCGTTTCGAGCCCTTTATAGCACTCGTTTTCACAGGGTTAAGATGATGATTCAAAATTAACTCCAAATTACGAGTAACTACTTGAAATTAACTTAATTTAATTTAGTAGTGGTTCGCACTGCAACCTCGTGAATGTTTCGGCTCATTTTCTAACTTATAAGTCCTCTTTATCTTCTTTACGATTAGGCTGGATTTGACCAAACTTTTTAACCAACAGTTGGATTTGATACTTATGTCAAAATCCCATAGTACTCAACTTGATGTGCTGCATTTTTAAATCTCGAATTTTAGAACGGAAATTGAAATTTCCGGATAGAAACAAAAACTATTTTTAAAATTCGCGGAGTTTTGATAGGTCGGGAGTATAAAATACAGGATTTTGATATGTAGGATTTAAATTCGGGCTTACACAAATCGGGATTATGAAAATCGGAAAATAATATTTATTTCGGAATATTTGGGTATTTCCATCTATTGAAATTAAACACTTTAGAATGGATTAATCGCGTTTATTAACACCATGACCCTACGATTCGAGCCGTTTACAGCATTCGTTTTCACAGGGTTAAGATGATGACTGATGAGGGATGATGATGAGGTGTCATCATCTTAACCCTGTGAAAAAGAGTGCTGTAAAGGGCTCGAAGTGTAAGGTCAGGTTGTAATAAACGCGATTAATCCGTTCTAAAGTGTTTAATCATTGAAATTAATGAATATCAATCGCGGGAACAGAAGGCTACTAACAGCCTTTACGTCACGACAGTCCGATTAACAACGGCGGATTAAATAGAATAATAGTTTTTCAACCTAGTCGTGTATTACTCGATTTATCGATACCAGAGGCCTTACCATGACGTCTTAGCGCGATTTAGTTGACGACCTAAACGGAGTCGCTTCCATACAACTGAGTCTAAACTGAACCTAAACTGAATCGCGTTACGGTAAGGCCCCAGTTCGATATCACATTGAACAAGTTACACGAAAACGAAATCAATCGCTTACAAACACCGAATACGTTTGACTTTCCAAACCTTTCCAATAACCACTGTCCCAGATCCATGTTCCAGATATTCCAGAATATTCCATAATATCCGGAAAGGGAAACTTCGCATACTGGTATTTCAATTTCAACGTCCTGCCGCATATACGAGTATAAAATGATTTTGCTGAGTAATGGCGGACATTTAAAATTCGGTTCATAAATGTGTTTCAGGAGATACCTTTTTCTCAAAGGAAAAGTGGAAAAAATAATGTCCTCGGGCGGGACTCAAACCTGCGACTCTGGGATAAAAGCCCGCTCTTCCAACTGAGCTACCGAGACCGCACCCGTGGCACATTCATTTTTGTTTGATTTATTTACTTTACTGTTTTATAATTATGTCTTTATTAAGATAATAGAGTAAAGTAGTATTTGATATGAAAAATAAACAGCTAATTTGTTTAGTACTATCGTGTATGTATTACTATACAGGTGGTATCAAAAATATCGGTGATCCGTGAACCTTATCACATTGTAGTAAGATCACGGGTCACCAGCATTTTAATACACCTGTATCAATCTCTGAAATTAAACACTTTAGAACGGATTAATCGCGTTTATTTACACCATGACCCTACGTTTCGAGCCCTTTACAGCACTCTTTTTCACAGGGTTAAGATGATGACAAAGAGAATGCGAATTCTCCCCGTCAATCAAAAAAGTTACTACATACAAAAATATATAAATTAATTTTAAACAAAAACAAAGGTTGTTCTACAATGCCCAAAGGGGCTTTTAAAGCTAATAATACATAGCTTGAAGGGCATTCTATAATTAAAATTAACAACGAAAATAATATTACTTTGCTATTCCACCAAACGTTTGAATCGTTTGGCGGCATAGCAAAGTAATATTATTTTCGTTGTTAATATGAAATTCCGGAAAGTAACGCCTGATTTAACAAATAAAATAAAATATTAATTGTAAAAAAAAACCTGTGAGGATTAACAAAAAAAAACTTTCATTTACTTAATTAAAACACACTGAGATTGGATAATTTTCGTTAATGACCGGAATCCATGTGGATGAGACTCTAAAACCAACGTCCCGATTGAAATTGGGGTATTTTTAGAATTCAATGGCGTCCCGTACTTTTCTACTATGGAAACGACGATCTGTTGAAAGGATTTTAGGGTTATGCAATCCAGTGGTTTGGTTCAGACTCCAACAAATGTTTAGCAACTGCAGACTTGTTTACCGGGCGATTTTTGACAGCTGCGATATGTTCTTCACTGTTGCGATATCAGTTCTAGAAATAGCTTGGAATATTGTTTCAAAGTTTGTAAAATCTTAAAATATAGTTCAGTGATTCGAGTCCCGCTTTGGAACTAAATATAAACGTTGATAATTCGTTAATTTGTGAATTGTTAACTTGATTCCCAAATAAAAGGTGACTTTTACACCGTCGGTACCCTCCATAATTAGTATAATTACATAGTTGTTTATGTATTTTTCATCATCAGACAATTCTGGTAAGATATTCTTAATCCTAGCGTTTTCCCGGCTTATATCATGGCTTAGGGAGCGTGGGGTCCTTTTTGTTAACTAATCTCAAGATTTGGCGTAGGCGCTACGTCTCCCTAAGGCGTATAACCAAATGAAAGAAATAGGGAAACATTCGCCGGGCTCTATCGGGCGTCGATAGCTCAATTGGCAGAGCGATCTGACCAGTGTTCAGAGAGGTAGTGGCTTTGAATCCCGCTCAGCGCGGGGAAATTATTAATTTTTCTTTCAATTATAATATTGAAAATTTCTTTCACAGACTTCTCTGATTAGTACAAAACTAATATAAAATACTAACTACTTACATAAAATAACCTAAACGAGTGTCGTGGTCGTCACGGTGTGGCTTCAGCCTTTATTTAGCTGACTGATCCCGTCAGCCCGTCTGAATTGGATACCGACGGTCTTTAATCCTTTTTCTTAAGCCTGGCACAAAGTCTTTGGTACTCGGATAAATTTAATTAATCTGAAGGACGCTAGAAGCGATTTCAAGTATCTAATGTACGCTGTTAAAGGATTTAGGATTAGGTCACAGTATTTTGGCTCAAACGTGCATGTGTTTTTTTGCCTCCGTCGAGACGAAAATGATAGTATAGGGATGTGACGACACCACTATTATCTGGTTTCACACAAGCAAGATTGGATGGGTGGGGTAGGGCCTCTGCTCCTGGAAATATGAGATCTGGAGGATAGATCTGAAAAGGATATTTGTGACAAAAATTAACTATGCGCCTTTGTTTCGATTCCTGCTTGCTTCAGATTATATATTTTTTACTGAAGAGTAAAAAAAACAAAACGAAAATCCTAACTTGACTAACTTTTGATATACTTGATTCTACTTTCACAACTATTTACAAATAAAAAAGGGAGCAATTGATAAATATCACCCGATAATTAAGCATAAATTATTTACGTTTTTTGTCACTACAGCTAGTACTCCGTAATTTGGTTCCGTCGTCAAGTTGTCATCCTCAATATACAAAACCTTAAATAACTTACTGTCGCAATATATCCTGAGCCTTAGCTGCGAGCCTCAAATTACGCGCAATATAAATGATTTAATGTTCCCGGCATCGTTTTCAAGACGTCATTATTAGCTGTAATTAAACAATTCATTAATTTGAGCCATGCTGGCATGAAAGCCTTTGGAGCAATTCCAGAGAACATTTACATCTTGTTGTCTAGAAGGCAGTCGAGCCAAGTTCAAGAATTTAAGGAAAAAAACTGCTATAAAATTTATTGGGATTCATTATTAACACACTTGCATATTCCTACTGTGTGTAGACACACGGTAATACAAAATCACACATCATTCACACAGATTCCATTGTCAAATATTGTTACCTTTTCCATTGACTTTAGTTTGTATTACCATTATAAAAATGTATAACTTATTTGTATCTATTCGTGCTTTATTATTGCAACTATGTCGAATTTAAGTAATGCTAGTATTTTTCTAATTTTCCATCCACGTAATAGGCATTGCCTAGTGTGGAGGTGCGCTAAAGTTGTGTTAAATTTATTTCTGGAAATAAACAATATTTATTTTTATTATTATATTGGTGAATTCTCAATGTAACTTGAGACTCCACTTGCAGATTAAGATGTACTTTCTTACGTTAGATTGCTGAGCGCCCCGTAAGGCGCATACGAGGGATCATCATCATCATCATATCAGCCATAATCGTCCACTGCTGAACATGGGCCTCGTGGGCATATGTACCGGTTGGAAGCGACCTGCATCCAGCGTCTCCAGGCGACCTTCATAAGGTCATTTGTCCATCTTGTGGGTAGCGTTGAAAATTCCGGAAAAAATCGAATGATTTTTTCATGATTTAATAAAACTTTCGGTTTTTTCCGAAGTTTTCGGGTTTTTTAAGAAATAAATAATGTCACTATCACTGTCACTCCTTTCATATGTTTCAATTGTTTCGTCCTCGATGTAATCAATGTAGCCCTGTTGTAGGTGTAAATTAGACCTAATATGCATTGATTTAGAGTTGAAAATTAGATCGGAAACTTTCATTGATTTTTTCCTAAAACTCCGAAAAAAAACCAGTCGGGGAAAAAATCGGATTTCTTCCGGACCTTTTCAACGCTACTTGTGTGTGGACGTCCTACGCTGCGTTTGCCAAGCCGTGGTCTCCACCTGAGCATATTTCGACCCCATCGGCCAGACGAGGGATATGGTGGAGATATTCGGGGCCACAGGTGTGGCCTCCAAAGCTCAGTTAGCGTGTATCCCAGAGGACGCTGCATGCCTAACCAGGATGCCAATCACTCATACTCAGAAGCGTATCGTAGTTATCTCTTTCTATCACTCTACCATATTAGTGTGACAATGACGGATCTATATCAGAATCCTTCGGGATCCGAAAGCATATTGTAAAATTGTACAGCATGAATTAAATCATTTGTTATTTTTATCAAATGTTTTGATTCATGCTTTACACTGACACAACTATATATAAATTATAAATTGAAAGAGATATCATATACTACAGAAAAAGTGACCAAGGTCCCCGGTGAGCAGGGCTGGGATCGAACTAGCGACCTCCTGCTTTCGTAACGGACGTAAGTCTGAGCTGTAGTTGGGCGGAATGCACCTTAAACGTTTAAAATAAGACAGGATTGCATATAGGTACTTAGGAAATTTCGGACTCTGGTTGCCGTGATCGGGTAGCCCAGTGGTGGTCGCTGGTTCGATCCCAGCCCTGCTCACCGGGGACCTTTGTCACTTTTTCTGTAGTATATGACATCTCTTTCAATTTATAATTCACGATATTGTAAGTAACCGAAACCTTTGGCTGAAACCTGATTTGTGGGCCGAAACCGGCAGAAATCGACACCGAAACTTCGGTCGGACCCTATACAAAACACATGGCAATTTTATCCCGCACATCTTTAAGCTCAAGCCACCCTATTTCCTCACTCGAGTCAGTCGAGTCTACGAAGTTTGGTGGCGTAGCGTCTACTAACTGAATTATAAGTCACCGTGCTCGTAAAACTTTTGATGACTTCAGAATGTAGAGTTAGTTATAGCAGGTTGACATGACACAACACAACATACTACACAGGAACTACATTATAAAAAGTTTGGGCGTTTTAATAATATTTTTTACTAGTTTTGCCCTCGGTTTCTCTCGCGTTATAAAGAGAAAAAGTAGCCTATGTCACTCTCCATCTGTTCAACTATCTCCTGTCAATTCGTCGCTCCGTTTCTCCGTGAAAGACGGACATACAAACAGACACACACACTTTCCCATTTACAATATTAGTTTGGATACCACGACGGTGGCAAACAAGCATACGGCTCGCCTGATAGAAAGTGGTCACCGTAGCTTATGGACGCCGGCAGTGGCAACAATTATAATTTGTTGAAGATTCGAAAGTGCTTGTTGCTAGGTCATTAAAGGAATTTAATTAAATTTAAAATTGAACTCAACTGTATTTTTTCAAATACATGCATGTTAGATGTAAGATGTAATGTTTTGAAAAGATATGCCCCGCCGAGTTTCTTGCCGGTCTAAAGTGTTAAATCTTCTCAGGTCTGTGGTGTAGGGATAGAGCCGGTGTAGCTTTATTTATTTTTCATTCGACGTTCAAAAGTGCACTGTAACATGTCTACACTATGAAAAATAAATATTTGGATTTGATTGACTTGACCCATTAAAATCATGTACACTCCTTTTTTGAAGAACCCCATTCTGTTATCTTTCGGTAAAACCTCGGCAGGGAGCTCATTTCACAGCCGGAGCGTCCGCGGGAGGAAATTCTCCTGAAACCGCAGTGCGCGACCATTTTGGTTGCAAGGTGTGTGGATGAGCGCCCTGACGACGGCGAGCGGAGCGATGGTGAAAAGAGGACGTTTTAATTTTTTGTTGTACCCAATTTGTTTTTTTCATGTGATTTCCATTCAGAATTGCGACCCTGGAGATAAAAAATGTCTGATTATTTTTTTCCATTTCGTTACCATTTTTTCGCAGGTAGCGCAATGGAAAGTTTGAAGAATATATGAAAATTTGTACCACAAGTAGAGGAAAAAATCCAGAAACCGTATAGTTGCCGGACACTGAGAGTTCCGTGCCAGCAGTATTTTTCAGTACAGTGGGCCAAGAAAGTGGTCTACCACTTTTGACAAAAGTTTCTGCGAGCTCTAACGATCGCTAAGGTTGACTTGACACTGACATAATATTATTGCCAGGGAAAATCGACCTTGTTGTCTCATGACGTTCAAACGAATCTCAACTTTAGGCTGGTAAACCACGTTTTTGGCCGACTGTACCTAAGGTAATAAATGGCCTAGCCTTTTTTGTACGGAACCCTCGGTGGGCGAGTCCGACTTGCACTTGGCCGGTTTTTTCATACTTTCCATTGCGCCATACTAAATCTATGAAAAATGGTGGCAAAACGGAAAATCTTGGGACACTTTGTTTCACCTACTAAGATCGAAAGCCTCCAATTCTTAATAGAAAACATATAAAAATTTTCAATTTTGCTAAACATGGTTTTTCTACAACAGAAAATAAAGACTCATAATCTTTCTTCTGCATTCGGGTAAACATGGTTGCATTTCCACTCGTAAATTATATGAGCTTACTTTACCCGCAACAGACGGCGATAAAGCATGGGTAATGAGCCGAATCCAAGCATGCACTGAGGAAGGTTGTCAACGAGGTTTTGATATTACTTGGATGCATTTTAGAATGTTCTCATTTAATCTGCGAGATTTTTGGACATGAAATAACCTGTTTTTCCACAATTCGTCGTTATCCCTCGAACAGTCAACCAACGGGAGCTACCGTATTGTCGCTCACCAGGCGGCGCCATTCATGCGTGGGTCCTGTGTCAGTATGAGATAATTGTCAAAGTGACATTTGAAATGTTCCCGCAGAACCCACGTTCCACTAGCGCCCCTAGCGGAAAATCGACTCGCGGTAATCCTCATTGGAACCCTAAACCACTCTAGAACCATGTCAAAATGACAAGCAGTAAGAGATGTTTTACAATCTGATTTTTAGCGTCACTATGACACACGTATTGCGTGAATAAAGCAACAGTTACGAATCCATTGTAGCCATATTGATGACGTCACATTTATCAACATCGCTGGAGCAGTTGAGAATTCACGGGAGTTTATAAAGGGACATACATACATAGTGGTTAAACACATAACCCTCCTTTTAATCTGCCTTAGTCGAGTAAAAACTCTAGGACGTAAATTGTCCGTGCTTACTTTACCCGCAACAGACTCTCGTGTGGAGCTGCTATAAAGCATGGGTAATGAGCCGTCACCAAGAATGCACTGAGGGATAGCTTGTCAACGTGGTCTGAATGCGTCGAGATGCAGTTTAGTTTACAACCGACTTCATGCGAAGGATGAGGATGACAATTTTTCCATGTTTTTTAGGGTTCCGTGCCCAACCGGTATAACGGGACCCTATTAATAAGACTCTGTCCGTCCGTGCGTCCGTCTGTCACCAAGTTTTATCTCGAGAACCATGACAGTTAGACGCTCGACGTTTTCACAGATAATGATTTCAAATACTGTAAAGAATAGAAATAATCTTTATGGCCCTCTCATACATCAAACGTGATTTATTTGCTTGACATGTTTCGTTCTTTACGAAGAACGTCATCAGGAGCGACCACCCGCGGCAGAGGCAAGTCGTACACTGTAGAAGATGAAGTAAGAAAGGTGGAATATTTTTGAACGAATGGACTTCTCCCAGTCCCTTGCATTGATGATGATACAAAACCTTAATTTTACCTTTGTTTCGTATGAAAAAGAGCTTACTGACGTAAGTATTAAGTGTCAAATTCATACACAGAACTACCAACACTGTTAAAAGTTTATAGGCTGTTGGCACTTACGGAACGTAAAAACTGCTGCACTTTTATGGCGTAATTTTTTTCAGCCGAATGGGTATCCAGTTATATTATCCTATACTAGCGACCCGCCCCGGTTTCGCACGGGTTATTATTATACTTGCCTACATAATAAACCTTCCTCTTGAATCACACTATCTATTAAAAAAAACCGCATCAAAATCCGTTGCGTAGTTTTAAAGATTTAAGCATACATAGCGATATATATATAGCGATAAGCATATATAGCGATATTTTTAGAACTTAAGTGGCGGACTTAATAATTTAATTCAATGAAAATGTAATTATAAGTGTAAATAGAGTTTTCTAATCGTATTGCATGCCATTGTCATTAGACAAGTTTTTGTACGGAAACAATTTAGATATAGGTCTTCATTTGCATGCCATTAGTGGCTAAACATGCATTGTCACATAATTATAATGTACCATCTTTTGTATACCATGTTTGTGCAATAAATTTATTTCATTTCATTTTATAGGGACAGAGAAAGCGACTTTGTTTTATACTATGAGTGATGATCTATGCAAGCGACTCAGTTTAGATCGTTAACTGAATCGCGTTAAGACGTCATAGTAAATTTCTATGTAAAAACAATGACAGGAATTAGAGGAATAAGGAATAAGTCAAACTTAAAAAAGCTGGTGATATTTGTAGGGATTTATGTCAAATAGTTGTGACAGGCGTATGAGTTGGCAGTAAAACTGTTGTACATTGTAGTCCCCTTATTGCGTCGTAAACGCCCGTTGAATCTCACCGTGTACGTCACAAGTATATGTGTTTTTAGGCCAATTTTAGAAAGAGGCAGCGAAACGAGCGAAGTTTTTGTGATATGAAATATAAAAAAAACTTAAGAATTTCGCCAAAATAAATACACACAAAATAAAATGAAAACACTAGTTTTTTAACCTATTGTGTGCGTAATATTTTCTTGTTACCGCGATTGTTATTCATTGAAATTAAACACTTTAGAACGTCATCATCTTAACCCTGTGAAAACGAATGCTGTAAAGGGCTCGAAACGTAGGGTCATGGTGTTAATAAACGCGATTAACCCGTTCTAAAGTGTTTAATTTCTATTGTGTGCGCTTAATATATAGAAAATACAACAAAATATTTTCTTAGTTAAAGGATAGGTACTCATTAATGTACAAATCTGGAGAGCAATACAACAAGTTGAACATTGCTGCCTTGACACCCTCGTTAAGCTCAAGATTCCATTTCCAGCTCGCTACGCTCATAGCTCAATCTTGGAGTCTTTTGCTTGCTCAGATCTATATAAACAACAACTTTGGCCCCTTGTATAATATATAACTATTGTCATATAGTTGTGACGGCCGTATGAGTGGGTAGTAAAACATTTCTACAATGTAGTCCGCTTATTGCGTCGTAAACGCCCGTAGAATGTCGCCGTGTGCATTTAAGACCTATTTTTTTATATTTTAATGTTATTTTATTTAGAGTCGACAGTGCAGTAAAGCAATATATGAATAGACAGATTTATTTATTTATTTATTGATACAGGTTTGCCAACAGGTGCAATACTATTACTAAAACACTTTAATCAAAGGTACAAAATCATTCCAGAGTATTCACCCAATTATAGGCAAACACAACTTACACATATCACACGCTTTACATTTTGTGACTACACAATCTAAGTTTAGATTCAGACAGATAGATATATAACTCTTTATTGCACACTTCAGTACAAAAAAATATTTATAAGGTAAAAATATTTAATTAACACAGAGGCAAGCAACAGCCGGCCTTATCGCTAAAATTTGATTTCTTCCAGACTACTTTGAAGAGTAGGCGTTGCTAAAGTAAGGATAAGGATAAGATTAAGTATGAATAGTATAAATAGCCATACATAATCTTACATATATAGGTATGTTATTATAATATCCTTATAACAGCAACATGCTGGGATTTTTGAGATTCGAAATTATCACAATACACCCTATCTTTTCCGTCGGGACTGGATTGTTAGTCTGATAGCATTGTAGTTTACCGACAGGTCAAATGAAATAGCAATACTAGATTTGGCGAATTATAATTTTCGCATCGCGTAGACATTTTACGTAGTGCGGGGGTCGTTAAAAATCTCAGTTTATTAGTAAACTAAGCTACTTGTATTTGTGTATTTAGCGTGGTATCTGATAATATCTTCATCACCATTTCGTTAACATTGGAATTGGAACACACTTCAAATAAAAATCAGACCGAGCGTCAGCGAATGTCCCCGTTTCAGCTTCGGTAAAAATGCTTTCGTATAAGTATCCGATTTTTCTGCTCTACAGGTGGCATTTCTGAAACGATTCTCAAATTTTGAGAGCGGGTTAACTATAAGTTTGTAGATTTATTTCGTCGGTATGTTTTGAGGGAAAGTTTTTTTTTCATTTTATATTAAAGCACATTACAATGCACTTACAAAAAATACAAGAAATAAAAGGCTTGTAATTTTTTATCGTACTATAAGGTCAATAAATGGCACCATTGGGTTGCTCACATTATAAAAAAAAGTATGATACAGAACTATACATCTGTGTAACACAACGATCCACGATCAATATGGCAATTGATTATTTTTAAATACATTTTGCCACCTGAAGCTTGCTTATGACTTCATTCGCAGGAATGATTTAGTTAGAAATAGTCAAAATGCCTATTGTTAAAATTCAATCGTCACCAAGGACATGGTCACACAAAACGCTAAAAGATCTGGGTGCGTAGCCAAGATGCCAATCTCTCACGCTTAATCGCTAACGAAACGCAACTGTCATTGTCACACTAATTAGTAAGAGTGATAGAGAGAGGTAGCTACGATACGTTACTAAGCGTGAGCGATTGGCATTTTGGCTACGCACGTACCCCTATATACTTCACCACGGGGACAAGTGTGACAATTGTCAGCTAAATTGTTGCAACGCTACGGGCGTCGCTTACTATTGGGCGGGATGTATGCTTGTTTGCCAATAGCATGTCATTTATCATAGTTGTCAAATGTTTTTCACAAAAATAGGTTTTGGTGATAATATAAACACAACACAAATATTAGAAAGTAATATAGTGTGTAGTGTTTTTGATGTTTTTAGTAATAGTTATTCTTTGTTAGTAATTTTAGTTTGTAATGGCTTTATTATAGTTTTAGGATAGTTTTTCGTGCATCGTCAATAATTACTCTTGCTGTGCATACTTATTTTGGACAACATTTTTGTATAAAACTTACCACTTTATTAATATATCAATGTACTGAATGTTATCTGTCTAGTATGCCTAATAAATAAAATAAAATAAAAGAAAATAAAATAAAATAAATATACCAAAATTTAGTACCTACCTAATTGGTAATATTTAGTACCTCTGAATGAGTTAGTTAGTTAGTTTCTCTGGGCTTTTTTCCGCCACTCGACATCCATTGTGCCTTTTTTGCGTGTACCTCTGAATGACCTATAATTCCTATAAATTTATAAATTTGTTTAGATACACCCGCCATTCTGACTCTCACCTTAAGACGGGACACTGCTGACATAGAAATCTTCTGTACTCCACATAAACCGCTTACCCATCCTGTACGCCTGATCACCACCAAGCCGTTAAATAAGATTTGTAGTACGGTCAGAAAAACTTAAACGCCAGTCAGTGATAAGTACGGACAGTAAAACAAATGGAAAGCCCACTAGTAAACGTAGTCGTAAAACCAGACATAACCGTTTATACAACTGGCCTCTAGTTCTATACGAAATCGTTTCTTTCTGTCGGGTTTACAGAGGCTTTTAACCCAGGTAATATACGGTTTTAACAAACATTAAAATAATAGCCTGATTATCTCAAATTACGTTAAATGTGATATTTACAGATAATCTTCTTCTTCTTCTACCTAGCGTTATCCCGGCCCTTGCCTGGGTCCGCTTTCCTGCATCCTCTCCTCCACTTTGCACGATCCTGATAAAAAAGCCTGATTTTCTCAAATTACGTTAAATGTGATAGTTATCGATAATATTATGTAAAAATCCTACAAACTTTTCTTCCGGAAGTCCCTAGGTAAATAGTAAAAAATATGACTTGACTAAGTCGATTTTTTTCATTTACGGTACTTACCGAAAAATATTGAGTACTTACTCAATATTTTTCTTATTTGTGAACATGACGACATATTTGTCTTCTATCTTTCAAAAACCGAAGAAAACTTATTCACGTATAACCGTTAAATCCACAAAATGTACGGCACGGGTGATAAATGTGTTATTTGGCTAGAAACAAATGGTAATAGGTAATAACTGGTCCTGACCCATTTTAAATGACTAAAAAAACATTATATACATAAAAATCATACAAGAAAAACTTTTGTAACATGTTTGTACATATTTGTGACGATTATCATGTAACGATATTTTGTTGGATTTTGTTGCCTACATAATACTGGACTCACGATATATCCGTTAGGCTAAAAAAGTCAGCTTTTCCCAAATTTTTTTATTTTTACACATTTTTATTTTAACAGCTTTTCACAGAATTTCCCAAACAATCAAAATTTCCATACAAGCTGTCAGTTCAATGACTGGATTATTTCTGTAGACGCTTTGATTGGTAGCGGTTTCTTTACAATTTCGATAGCTGAATGTTTTTATCTTGATGAAGTGTTGGTCCGCAGGTCGCGGTTTTTAATCCTGCCGGCTCGTAACAATAAGTTTATCCGAAACCCTTGTGCGAAATATATGATGACCACTTGGTGATATCTCGGTAGCTCAGTTGGAAGAGTGATGAGCAGGTATCGTGGTATCTCAGAATCCTGGGTTCGAGTCCCGCCCGAGGTCACAAATTTTTCCACTTTTCCTCTATCTGTAGGTAATATGGTCGGTAATTATCTTTGTAAACGATTCATAAGGGATGACTTAGTCGTTTAATATTTAATTTCTATAGAAAACGTCACGTGACATCCGAGGGCTCCGAGCTATCGCGAGATTCTTTTTAATTGACAGATTGTCCCGTCCCGTCCCGTCTCATCCCGTCCCGCCCTGTTCCGTCCCTTCCCGCCCCGTCCCTTCCCATCCCGTCTCGTCCCGCCCCGCCCCGTCTCGTCCCGTACGTCCCGTCTCGTCCCGTCCGTCCCGTCCCGTCCCGTCCCGTCCCGTCCCGTCCCGTCCGTCCCGTCCCGTCCCGTCCCGTCCGTCCCGTCCCGTCCTAGTGTGAATCATCTTTAATGTGGTATAATATGTGGCCTAATCAAATAACATTATTTCAAACCCCGAATTTAGGTACTTATTATCTATATCATCTATACATAAAATATTTAATATTCTCTTTTGCTCGTCAATTCTAAAGGAAGGCCCGTCCCAGATCGAAGCACAATGTCATTATAGTTAGCATATCTTATTCAATAAGCAGGTGACTTTGACACCGAGAGGACGGCGCTAATAATTTTCATGTAACATCCCATAGTACAGGGTCCCGCAAATAATTTTTAAAGGCAGTAGATACAAAAAGTACCTATATACTTAGTGTAAGTTATACATTATCACTTGAATTTGCATCATGAATAAAGGAAACATGCAATAAATTGGAGACTCACGCTACTCTTGCCGCGGATTGATCCATTAACTTTTAACTGTGTCTTGGATAAATATTACCTAAAGATAAAAAAAATAGGGAGCCAATTTTTGACTGCATATAAAAAAAAGAAAGATAGAGTCCGACTAAGCTAAGTTTCCATAGATTTGATATCACTGACTGGGAAAGTGTTTAGTCAAGATATAAGTATAACGTACAAAATAACACTTCAAATCTTTGACATTTACTTGGAAGAAATAACGCGATCTGTCTCTCGGACTACAAAGGGATAATGTCATTTAAAACTATTAATATATTCCGTTTTAGTACGAAACAAGTTACATACGACGCTAGCCTAAAATCGTCTAAAGGGACCCATACAATATGTTATTTGTATACAAAAGACGGGATAAAGGGAATCAAGTTGGGTCGGTATGGGGAAATTTGCAATTAAATTATAAGAATTAAAATTAGAATTAGAATCGTTTATTGCCAACCATGGTATATAAGGTTTAGTTGAAAGGAGACGCGGGAACTATCGAGATTAGATCTGCCGTGCAATTTCTAAACCACAGTTAAGAATGACTAATACTAGAACGGGACGGGACGCGGCAGGACGGGGCGGGACGGGACGGTTACGCCTTACTCTAGGTTACTTTTAATGTCAAATTAATATTATTAGTATAGTTTAAACTTTCGTGAGTCATACTGATATTAAATTGCAACGGTTAACACTCACGTATTTTTATCACAATAGGCGTGACATGTTTCGACTGCATCGGGCAGTCATCGTCGGACAGACAGAGTAGTTTTGTCACCTTCGCGGCATCAGACTCCCGCAATGATGGCGCCGGATTGTTCGAATCAGCCTGCTTCGTCTCGCGCGACCCGTCCCACGCCGGTCTCGAGCAGTGATGCCTAGCCTGAAGGCCTAGTATAAAATAGTACGACATTAACTTCTCGATCGCGTTAGCGTATCGAGAGTTCAAATTATGTTTGCCGTTTATTTAAATCATCCGGCAACTTTCATATTTTGACCCCTCGATACGCTAACGCGGTCGAGAAGTTAATGTCGTACAATTTTATACTAGGCCTTCTGGAGTCCGCTTTGTCAAAGGACTAATCCCAAGAATTGACGTAGGGGCTAGTTTTACGAAAGCGACTACCAATAATCTGACCTTTAAACCCAGAGTGTACCTAAACTAGGTCTTATCGGGAACCCGGTTTCTTCACGATGTTTTCTTTCACCGAAAAGCGATTAGTACATATGAAATGCTATTTAGTACCTTCATAAGTCCAAAAAACTCATTGAGTAAGAGCTTGGGTTTAAATCCGTAATTGAAAGTCACACACGTACCACTAAACCTATTATAGTGGAGTATTCATAATTCCCTATTATTTCTTCATTATTTCGTTATGCATAGGAAGCAGCAATGAATTGCAAATGGGTGTTAGTGAGTCGCAATGAACCGCGGCGCTGACGCTGAGATAATTACATTTGCTGTTTGAAGACAGGGCAATAAACGGGGTTCTGATTGGTTTGCGTTCTTTACTTGACAAATAGAAGAGAGGTATGGGCACAGCGGATGCATATCAATCAGTGTGGTAGGGCACAGCACAACGAATGTCGGCTCGCTCAAATCTGGAGCACAGCCCGTCTGGGGAAGCACCTCCACCTTACAGAAAACCGCAGTTTAATAACACTAGACTACTCATAGTATTGTGTTTCTGTTGGTAAGTAAGGTCGCCAGAGGTCCAAGAGGATTCACTGTGTTGACAGCTGGGGACCCACGGAGCAAAGCTTATCCCTTCAGTTGTTGACAACACAGCGAATCCTCCTTTTTTTATAGGGTCGGCAACGCGCATGAGTTGCAGGCATCCATAGGCTACGGTGACCGCTTACAATCAGGCGGGCCGTATGCTTATTTGTCACTGTTGTAGTATAAAAAAAAGAAGGAAGAAAAGTCCACATTCAACTGTGTTGGTAAATGTTTCAATTTTCAGTAATTTTGAATCATACACAACAATAAAATTGTACGAGTAAAGCACGAATCAAATCATTTATTATTTGTAATAAATGTTTTGAGTCATGTTTTTTCGATATCGGGTAGCCCAGTGGTTAGGGCGTCTGCCGCGAAAGTAGGAGGTCGCGGGTTCGATCTTAGCTAAGAGATCCAAAACCGGTTTTAATTGTATGGGAAAACCGGCTAAAAACCAGTTTTCCCGTACAATTAAAACCAGTTTTGGACCCCCTATTCCCAGCCCTACTCACCTGGTGGGTGGTCGGGGGCCTTGCAGACTTGGTCACTCTTTCTGTAGTACCTACGAGTATATGACATATTTTTTAATTTATAATTAATAAAAATAATAACAAGGTAGACCAGGGTCCAAGGTTGGGATTCTGGATTATAGGACGCTGAGTCAATAAAGTGGCAATATTATAGATATGTGTTTGTTTTTCATAGTTTTTATCGTACATAATTCTATTTTTCTTTTGATCCTTATTGCTTTGCAGCAGACAACAGCAATGAATTGCAAATGGGTGTTAGTGAGTTGAAATGAATCGTGGTGGCGCTGTTGCCGAGATAATTACATTTGCTCTAATTGAAGACAAGGCAATAAACGGGGTCCTAATTGTGTTGCATTCTTTACTTGACATAGAGAAGGAAGGATGTCTTAATTCTTAGTCTTTTTGATTGGTTACAACATTAATGTTAACGAAAATGAAAGGGTGTCAAACAAACTAAGCAAAACTTGTTCAGTTCAGTTCAGTTTTTATAAATATAATACACACACACATGAAACATAAAGTGTGACTTTTGTTTTAAAAGTACCTACATAACCAGACAAAGTGTTTTCTTATTTGCTGCAACATCTCAAGAGAAAAATCGTACGTCGCTGATGTTTATCGAACGCACACAGTTAAAATATGAAACCGTATTACAATACAAGAAACACTGCGCGTGTTTTCTCATCGATTACTTCGCTAAAAGGAAATAAAGCGCATGATTGCTGTGTCTTTTCGTCGATAAATTGTGAACTCCTGACATATTATAATTTGACTAGGAATATTAAAAACTAACCTAACCTATCCGTTTGTTTCTAATCTTGCGCGTTAGTTTAGAATGGTTCTTACAATTCTAATTCTACGGTGACATACTACGTGGTATTCAAAAATTAGATTCAGTAAATTGACGACATTGACCTTCGATATATAGTTAAATAAGCATTTCTGCAAAGCATAGAGTCTGACTATGCTGTTTCCTTAATAGCACAGACTATGAAAGTAAAAAGTCATAATTAGGCTGACGCGGGAACCGGGGCAGGGCCCAGGCTACCGGTGGTTAGGGCCACAAAGAGTCATCGGACTATGTCTAGGGTTACCGCCTTCTGCATCTGACCCTTGATCCTGCCACCTAGTGAGAGTCTCTCAAGATGTTGGTCGAGACTTCGCTATGAGACCGTTCGCTGAAACGACTATCGGGACAATGATCCTTCACAAGATTCTCGTCATAGGGGATGGTGACGTCGACGAGCACGGCCCGAAGCTGCGATCGATCAACCAGCGACGTCAGCCTTATTGGCTACAATAGTCCCATCCCAATAGAGTTATTATTAAGGCCTATAATAATAATATGATTTGTTCTAATGACGTAACAACAAGGTTTAATTTCAATGTCGTGAACGTCTAATTTGTTTCAATACCAAGTCAAGATTACCTTAACATAAACTTTAACAGCCACTCCCAACTATACTAAAGTGGGTTATGTTATTTTAACGAACGTAACGAAATCTTACCGCTGTATAAAGTACAGTCGGCAACATTTTATAACATGAGTTTACGACTTTAGAATGATCCTCGCTGCGCTCGCTGCCTTGAGGAGTCGTTAAACGGTTTAACATGAAAACAATCGCGACTATACTTTAGTTTACTACAGTTGTAGGGAATTAGGTATAAAATGTAAGTTTGATGTTTTATTTCGCTAGTTTACACTTTGTTTAAAGTAAGGGTAAACTTTTTAACAAATAATAAAATCGACTTCAACAAGTGTAAAATAAAATGTAATCATTTTTATTGACTGTTATTTAAGGTTCGGAAAGGATGAGTAATCAAACAAACGGAGGTGACATAACGCGCTACCAACTGATACGTTTTAAGTCAAAGATGAACATCAGTAAAATCGGAAAAAAGTTACCGGTAAATTACCGGTGTATCTCACGCTCAGAATTTATTGGCTTTTACATTTAAATAAATAAATATTTGTTTATTTGTTTATTTTTATACACACCAGCACTTACAGATAAACCTTACGTGCTAATAATGTTGTAAATACATTTTAATAAGTATTTTATACAATTCTATCCACTGTTTCATTAGTCATTACGTATCATGTCATTTAATAGGTACATACTCATTTTATATTAATTATGTCATTCTGAAATTACAGTAACTTATCCTAATTATTATGTACATATGTATGTCACATTATGAACAAATTTTTATACTAACAAATATTACAGTACAATATAATCCAAACGAAATTTTAATAAATTATCATTACTTATTTCATATTATAAATTAAATTTATCTTAAGAAATAAAATTACTAAATTGTCACAGTTTCTACAATAGAGAATATTTGTGGGACAATATTTTTTTACCTTAAATTGTAACTAATAGTCTACAAGCTAGCTCCGGAAACCCCTCTAGGTAATGTGCCATACTATCATTATTAATAAATCCGTTCGCTTGGCAGCTGTTCAGCGGTGGATGTGATGGTTGTTCTTTGTCGTCACCTGGCAGGGTAACAGTTGCCAGAGTCCCCCGAATTAATTTAAAAAAAAGCGACCAAGTGCCCAACAATGAGGGTTCCGTACCGTCATACTATGAAAATTTGTTCAAGTAAAAAGGCATAAATGCCTTTACAACATCAAGGTACTTTCGACCTTTTGTAAAAAATAGTTTTTTTGGCAAAAACTACAAAACGGCTTGACCAAATTTGTTAAGAATAATTTTCTTGGTAAGTTCGTCTTATTCGTGGTATCTTCCTGAAATTTTTCCCAACTTTTGGACCTCCCGTCCAAAAGTTAGTGGGACACACACACACACACTTTTTCTAACTTTGAAAGATTATATATGAAAATATTCAAATAATCAAATTTTTGCTCACGAAACCTTACTGTTATTTCTAATGACCTATCAGATGATGTGCCATAAGTAGATATTAAACAAAAAAAATAATACATTTAGTTACATGTCGCCCCCCTAAAAATATGGTTTTTCATAACTTATATGCAAAGCTAAGTAGCGGCACACTAAATATACCTCTAGCTGCAACATCATTACAAAATTCAAAATTCAAAAATTTATTCTGCAAGTAGGCCTCAAGGGCACTTTTACAAGTCAATAAGCATTACAGTAAAGCATTTGTATGTACAAACATTTACAATATATAGAAGTAAAATTATAATCTAAATGTTGATAATACAACAGCCAAAACCTGGGTAAAGAATATTAAAATAAATGTGTAATATGTGCAAGAGATGTATAGTCTCTATAGTTAAAAATAAATTAAGTGTGGGAGATGTAAAAGGTCCCCCCACGTCAAAATAAAATACGAATAAAATTTGGAGATGTAAAGGCTCCCCAAGTGTCAAAATAAAGACTGGAGATGTAAACGGTCCCCATTGTCAAAAAATAATACTAATAGGATTTGGAGGTGTAAAGGCCTCCAAACGTCAAAATAATTATAATATATTTATGATATAAATACCACAAGTCATCAGACTGTTAAGTAAACAGTCTTAGATCTAATGCTACAGAATACATAACTAATATGTATCCAAAAAGTCAAAATTATAGAATCCAACAGAGATGTAAAATATGCTATATAATATAGTTACTGAGTAAAACCGCTGTGACATACGGACAGACGGACTGGACGAAACTATAAGGGTTCCGTTTTTGCCATTTTGGCTACGGAACCCTAAAAATTATAGTATGCCATATTAACTATAGGGGTTTCGTGGCTCTACAAATTCTATACCTATTTCCGTCTCCGTCCATAAAAATATACTTTACAAACCTTGCCAAAGTTACCCCAAGTACCTTTCAGTTTACGACCGGAATATCCTCGCTGCACTTCACGAGATCGTTAAACGGTTTAAGATGGAAACGATCGTCTGACTGTACAGTTGTTGGGGAATAAAGGAAAATCCAGCTTTGATATTTGAAAGGTTTATTTCTGATTTTGTGAGCATTTGTGTCCGTTGGCTGTTTAATGCGCGCCTGCGGTTGCGTATGATAACGGGTCTGGCGGAGGCAGCGGGCGGGCCGTGCTACTCCAGGAGGTACCTGACGGTACCTTATCACTAGTGACTCATCATCATCATCATCATATCAGCCATAAGACGTCTCCACTGCTAAACATAGGCCTCCCCTATGGACCTCCATATGTACCGGTTGGAAGCGACCTGCATCCAGCGTCTCCCGGCGACCTTCATAAGGTAATCTGTGCATATTGTGGGTGGACGTCCTACGTTGCGTTTGCCAAGCCGTGTTCTCCACTCAACTAGTGACTATTACTTTATACCTGAGCCGAGTGCGCAGTGCCTCCCTGTTTATACTGAAAGACCCGTCACTGATTGTTACTATGAGTAGTATGATTAGATACAATTAATTATGTGTTAAGTGGAGTGTATAAGAGGGTAGATGTTTTGTCTGCCAACAAACTGTTCGGAAGTTTGGCAGATAAGTATATGGAGTCTGTACCACTGTTTATTGTAAAAAAAAAGTGTAAAAAACATCGGTCAAGTGCGAGTCGGACTCGCCAACCGAGGGTTCAACACAAATGATGCTCCCCCATTTATGACAGTACTTAAAAATACTGGTGGCACGGAACTTTCAGTGTGCGGCAATTTTGCGGATTTCGATATTTCCTGTAGTTGCGCTACAAGGTCTTGCTTTTTGCCAAATTTCGTGATTCTAGGCCAACGGGAAGTACCCTATACATTTTGATTCCCATTGAAAATGGATGGGAAATGCGACATAAACGTGTATCTTTTGATAACGTTGACGTAGAGGTTTGTTTTTATCACAGCTTCAGGGACCGTAGACCTGTGTAATGTGGTAATTGATAGTACTCGGTGCCTGGAGTATATTTAACTATGAGACATTATAGGTTTTACGATGTTGTTTTGGAGAAATATAAAAAACAAATTTGCTACATAAAAACAACCTGTCAGTGTGATTATAAAATCAGAAGTCATTGAACAGATTCAAGTGCTTACCTCTTTTAAATATTAAACAACTAACTAAGGGCTTTCAAATGACGTCTCAACGCGATTCAGTTTAGGTTCAGTTTAGGCTCAGTTGTATGAAAGCGAATTAGTTTAGGTCGTCAACTGAATCGCGTTAAGACGTCATGGTAGATTGGTAAGTCCCAGATGGCTTAACCCCTGAGATGGTTCCTTCTGATGGGTCCTTCGTGCTACGCACGACTTTCAATGTTTCTTTAAATAAGTTACTTTATTCGTTTGATAGTTGTATAGTTTTTAAGAAATAGGCATGTTAATCTCAAGCTTCGTTGCCGTGCAAATACCAAACACAACTAGTCTAATATTACAAAACGCACAAAAGAAGGCTTATTCGGCAACAAAAAACATATACAACAATTCTGTACCTTACTCCCTTAGCAATAAAGGCCAAAACTGTAAATGTGATACCTCTTCAAGCTTTAGTTGAACGCGCTCCAAATCCAAACCCACCTTTATTTAGAGTAACCGTATCTTCACATCGTCTTACAAAGGACAAATTTCACACTGGCCGCACCTCCTAACTTGTTTCGTATTCATATTTCCAATAAAACGACATAACTTCACTGTTTTCCAATGTAACATACGTCCTTCTGCTACTGCGCCATGTTGATACCTTTCTTATTTAAAAAAGAGTGTAAGCGACGGGGTGTTAGTAGTAAGTATTGATGTTTTAATTTCACTGGTTGGGTGGTCGTTTAATCTTATAGCTGTAAGCTCTTAGGGCCTCAGTTCTTTGCTAATTTTACGTAGCTAGTGGAATTTTATATTATATTTATTATGTAAGAAAGCTTGTAATGTGTTGAAGCTTAGTACTTACTGTTTTTTTTTTACATTTGTAAACATTTTCGTTTCGCGTGAAATACAAGAAATACAAGGACTAGGTATTCGCTTATACAAACATATACAGGATGTTAAGTGATAGGATGTGAAGCCGAAAGAGGGTGATAGTGATAGTTTAGGCCGTTTACAACATTGAAAGCCATAGAAAAATGTTATTAGTTTTTTTTATTAAGATTTTTTTGAGAAAACTTTAATATTTCAGAGTAAATCGACAATAGTACTACCTATTGATATTGTAGGTAGCATTTATTATTTACCCCATAAAAGTAATCAGAAACTTCTGTGTGTAATAAATAAAAAAAATTGAGTTTTCTCAAAATAGTCTTAAAAACTAAAAAAAAAAACAATATTTTTTTTCTAAGACATGTATGGCTTAAAAACTTTTATTGATAATAACAATTATTAACAAATCTAAACTTTAAAACTAGAAAAACAATAACTACAAACTTAATTGGCCTGAACTATCCCCTACTTTCGGCTTTGCATCCTGTTACTAAACACTCAGGATATGAAGAAAAAACATTTTTTTTACGTCATCTCGGTACCATAGAGGCCTGGACATTTGGAAGGCATCCATGGGCCCAAAGTCAACAAGAAAAATCCCTTTGTAAAAGACATCGACTTTAAAGGTGATGTCAGTGATGTGATACCAAATATAACCATCAACGATTTTAACTGAAATAATAAACACTTCGACTAATAACGACTTAACCCTTTGTCCAATTAGCCACGAAACATCCAATTATTATTATCATTAAAACCTATCAATCTGATAATAATGTACACTCCACGGGTAAATATTCTTTAGACAAACAATTCTCATAAATAGGAACTGCTGCCAAAACAAAATCGTAATTTCTAAACAACAATACACATTGTACCACTGCCACTGAACATACGAAAATAGACTCTATTCCCATGTTGAATAAAGTCTATTTCCGTTTTTTGTAATGAAAATAAATTAAGTAAGTCTCTTTGTCAATTACATTTATTGAAAATGTCAGTTAATTATGAGCTGTCGAGCTGGGTCGTGACGGTTGTCAATGGGGAAACTTTTACCGGAATTATATGTCCAATTTATTTTAATTAAAGATGGTACTTTAAAATGTCTTCAATATAATTGTTTTTACGTTCTTAGGCAATTGCTTTGTTCAGGGTTTTGTAATTTTAATTTAACACTCTTTTGTCAAGAGAACTTCAGATCTGTTTAACCGAGGAAAAAAACAAAAGAGACTGGGTAATTGACTTGACTGACAGTGATATATAGATAAGTAAGTATATATGAGTATCGCTAAGCGATGCTCTTATGATTTTCATACAGTACCTATTTTTTGTATACTAGTACGGAAAGAAACAAGCATATGGCCAGACTGATGGTAAGTGGTGACCGTAGTCTATGGACGCCTGCAACTCTAGGGGTGTAACATGCGCGATGCCGACCCTATAAAAAAAGGGAAGATTCGCTGTGTTGACAGCTAAAGGGGCAAGCTTTGCTCCGTGGGTCCCCAGCTGTCAACACAGTGAATCCTCTTGCAGCTCTGGCGACTTTACTCACCAACAGAAACACAACACTATGAGTAGGGTCTAGTGTTATTAAACTGCGGTTTTCTTTAAGGTACTGCCCCAGAGGCAGGGCTCTGCTCCAGATTTGAGCGAGAAGACATTCGTTGTGCTGCGCCCTACCACACTAAACGATATGCCTAGCGCGGTAGGGCACAGCCATATTTACTCCAATCAAAAGAGTTAATACATTAATTATAAAAGTCTAGAGTTAAATCATTACAAGTTTCTCCATTACTCTGTTAGGACTATCATTTGCATTCCAAAATGGCCGAATAACTTCTTCAACCTCTTATTTTTATCAACCATGCCATTACAAAAACATACTTGACGCTTTATAAATAAAATTCAAATTAAGACTTACGTTGGAAAAGATAATGAATGACAGTTAGTTGAGTCGGAGTCCATAAAATGTTTTAAATGCCTAGTTTCATGGTTTTAACTCGTGACAAATATCACGGACATTTACCCGTTGACCCTTTCAGGTTTAACAAACTGCGTAAATTTATCACAGACAATGTTTTGCAAACAATGGTGTTTGTCTTGTGTTTTCAACACAAATTCGTACTTAGATTCATATTTATTTATAAAAAAACGTCTAATACACTAGTATTCTCCATGACGAAACAAGGTATTGCTATCATGACGTGTTATGAAATACTACGATGGTTGGTCTAAGAAAGAAATATATAATTTTGGTATGGCGAATGAGACAAGCTATCAGTGACGTGGTTGCAGTGGAAGCCACTACGGGACATCATGCTGATATTAAATGGCAACGGGTAACACTCACGTATTTTTATCATAACGGGTCGGGGGGTTTAGCGGACATGGTTAGTTCGGTGTGCTTGTCGTTGATCCCATCAGACGATCCGACAATTCAGACTCTCGCAACGACGGCGCCGGATTGCTCGAATCAGCCTGCTTCATGGCGCGCGACCCGTTACCTACGCCGGTCTCGGGCAGTGATGCCCAAGGCGCAAAGGTGACAACACCACTCTCTCTGTCCGACGATTACTGCCCGATGCAGTCGAAATATATCACGCCTATCGTGATAAAAATACGTGTGTGTTAACTGTTGCAATTTAAATGAATCTTCATTAAACTTTAACTAAAACTGAGCCTAAACTGAATTCAATTTACTCATCCACTGCACCAAAAATGCTAGAAAATGTACGATCACTGCTAATTTAAGCGATCGTATTATAACCACCCAACCAGGTTAATATAACGGCCTCCTAGCCTAGTCGTTAGTGACCCTGCCTATGAAGCAGAAGGTCCCGGTTCGAATCTTGGTCAGGGCATTTATTTGTGTTTTTATCATGAATATTTGTTCCTCAGTTATGGATGCTTTCTAGTATTTAAGTATGTATGTATCTATCTATTATATATATCGACGTCTTGTACCCAAAACACAAGCCTTATTGAGCGTACCGTAGGACTAGGTCGATTTGTGTAAAATTGACCAATAATATTCATAGGTAAATATAAAACATTTATTTTCAAACTATATACAGTAAGTATAACTTACCTAACTCTACCTACCTTAGATCTAAAATAGGTCCCTGAGGCATTGTACCTAGGATGCTGGCGGCGTTTCCTCGTGGTATCGCAATGCTGATACCTTGTGTGAGGAAGCCACCGGCTCTTCGGTCACCAGTAACATCAATCAGACGTGTCGCGATTTATAGGTTATATATAATCAGAGATCGTTATTAACGTGCTGTTTTGATGGCAAAGTATGATAGACAAAAAAATAAATACACAAATATATATTACAACAAACAAATATTATGTATTTCACAAATCATGACATTTATATGAATATTTATAATCATTTATTCAAATTATACTGAAGTTTGTTCAACAGATTTGTCTGTCAGTCGTTCACGTCGGTTGGAAAAAATCCATTTTAAATAACTAAATGTCCTTTCTACGTTAACAGAAGTCACAGGAAGATAAATTAAGTAGATTTTCAACTAAAGTGGTATTTGTATGACTTAAATTTATATCATTTGACGTATATTGTTCTAAAAATATATTTTGGGCAGAAATGGTTTCATACCGTAATCCTAAGAATGTACGAATTCATTTTACAGTTAAGAACAAATATGAGTATTCAAATGGTTTTTTTTGCCAACCATCATACCCTTTCCCACGAAAAGTGCGCGTTGATATTTCAAGCTAAATCGTGTTTGCAGAGTATCCGGAACCCTTTGAGCTAGGAAGTAGTTCTACCCTCGATTCGTCATAATTTGGGTTCATTTAGATATATCACCGCCGCTCTCGGTCGTAGTCTCTGAATGCGGCTAAATTTGTGTAATTTGCGTTAGATTATTTTCGTAATGGGACTCATTTTATAAGTACTTATGGGGCTGACATTTGTCAACTCCTTTGCAGATCTTTATTATAAACAATAGACAAAACATAAAATGACATAATGTAAAAATGTTGTCCATACGAATATTATAAATAGTAAGTAGAGTGTGTGTTTGTTTGTTCGTCTTTCACGGCAAAACGGAGCGACGAATTAACATGATTTTTTAAGTGGAGATAATTGAAAGAATGGAGAGTGACATAGTGACTAGTATTAACTATATAAAGCTTATAAATATTGTTTACTAGTTATTTGCCTGTTTAACTTTGACTGTTACTGGTACCATAATTACAAATTACTGTAACATCTTGTAAAACGTATTATGAGGCAAATAAGTAATTTGAATATTAAGTAGACAAAGCATTGAAAAAAAAAGAAATTCACTTATAACTTAAAACAAAACTGAATACCTTTAAAACTATCTAAAATTAGTCCCGTTTTGAGCCATTCAAGCGAAGGTCCCCATCACGCTCCCAGCATTGCAAGAAGCCAAGATCCTAATTCAGGGTTTCTAAACATTAAAAAAAATATTATTATTAATTTGTATTAATACTGCAAAAAAGTTAATATTCATTACATTTAAAAGACCGAAGACGAAGCTGATTTTTAGATAGAAAATATTTGCAAAAAAACCCTAAAAGACGTCCTAACCACTGGGCTACCCGATTACCATGATCGGGTAGCCCAGATAATTTATATATAGTAGATAGATGATGATAATTTATATAATAGTATTGTGCCTACTTAAAAAAAACATGAATTAAAACATTTATCATAAATAATAAATGATTGAATAATCTAAATTAAATCGCTTATTGAAGCACTAGGTACATATTCAAATACTGAATGTTAATTTATGTTGCATAAAAGATGTAACCAGGGGTCGGGACCTATGTATGACCTTTTAATACTTCTGATGCAAACCAATTTCGCCCTAGACGATTATTACGTTAATAATATATGATTTAATATGAAGTTAAAGTGTAGTAATGTCATGGTTCAAAGTTTGAAGTATGATTCAAGTAGGGTTGACAATAAGCACTCATACGAGTAAGAGTACTTAAGTTTAAAAAAAAAAACAACTTGTATCTCTCTACAAACTCTCGCATTGGTCGCGTGTGACTATCAATTCGAAGGTCACAGATTCAAACTCCGGTTCGTACCAAAGTGTATTTCGGAACTTATATACTAAATATGATTTGTTTACCCTCTGGGTTGGAAGCTCAGATGGCAGGCACTTGTGTAAACCTAGCGCTTACGTCAAATCTTGGGATTAGTTGCCAAAGCGGATCCCCGAGAAAAAACTAAAAACTAAAAAAAAAAAAACTAAACCTGGGAAAACGCTAGGGTGAAGGAGATTTACCAATCGCTTTTCGGTGAAGGAAAACATCGTGAAGAAACCAGACTAATTCCAAGGCCTAGTTTACCCTCTGGGTTGAAAGGTCAGATGGCAGCTTTCGTAAAAGCACCTACGTTAAATCTTGGGATTAGTTGTCAAAGCGGACCGTGAAAGACTGAAACGTGAGCCGTATAATCAGCCAGGAAAACGCTAGGAAGAGAAGTAAAATGCATTTTTTGTAAATGTATCCGTTCTTTGATTTTGCGACTCGATCACCTAATAATCTTTAAATACATGTATCTGATTCACTTAATTTCAAAAAGTTGCGCATTTGGATGTAAGCCTCTTAATTCCTATCTTATTTAGAATACTTAACCATTAATATAAAACAAATACGGGCAAGAAAATAACCTTATTTTCTTGTACGGATAAAAGTCGCGATAGATTCTGCGGCGACCGTCCTCACAGTTATCGGACTGGACGCATTAGCTTCTAATAAAAACCGGCCAAGTGCGTGTCGGGCCACGCATGGAGTTCCGTACCGTCACACGATAAAAGAATTATGGGAGCAAAAAGGTGTTCAAAATAACGCGGCACTTACGTCTTTTTGTAATAAATAGTTTTTAAACAAAAACTCAAAAACGGTAGCTCAAACTAATTTTCGTGGTAAGACTGTTTTATATCCTTTCTTCCTGAATTTCTCATTTTTTGGACCTCCCATTCAAAAGTTAGAGGGGGGGACACTTTTTCAGACTTTCAGGGCGATTATTTCAGAAAATATTCGATCAATCAAATTTTTGTGTAAGAAATCTTTAAGTTATTTCTAAAGGCCAATCTGATGATGTGCCACAAGTAGATATTTGGCAATTTTTTTTTAAATTTCACATACCTACATGTAGGTAAACATATTTTTTTCGTAATTTATAGGCAAAACTAAGTAGCGGCACACAAAATACACCCGTAGTTGTAATATCAATCACCATATGCTGTATAGTTACTGAGTAAAACCACTGTGACATACGGACGGACGGACAGACGGACTGGGCGAAAGTATAAGGGTTCCGATTTAGCCATTTTGGCTACGGAACCTTAAAAATGGCTTCGCGACCTTCGCGATACGTAGGGTCTGAAAAATCTTTTATATGGAAACAAAGCTAAACTAACATTACATTTTTAGTGCCTCTGGTTAGTCAGTGAAAGATTAAGGATGACTCACACTAGAACGGGACGGGACGGAATGGGACGGGGCGGGACGAAAGAATCTGTCAATTTCTATAGAAAGCGTCACATGACATCCGAGGGCTCCGAGCAATCACGTGATTCTTTCTATAGAAATTGACAGATTTTCCCGTCCCGCCACGTCCCGTCCGCGATTTTACGAATGCTATACTATTTCAGTCACAAGCCAAACTCAAATAGATGAGCTTTTGTATATGCAAATTAGTCCACGAAACCTAGTCTATTTCAGTAAAGAATTCTCACTGAAATGGTATAGGTTTCGCTTAGACATTTTTCAAGACAATGTCCGAGCAAAACCTAGACGATTGTAGTCCTATCCGCCATATTTGGGTTACGTTGGACAGTAATAGGTGAGCAGTTTTGTTCTTGCATATTGCTTGCACACTTGCGCTTACTTGCATTGCATCTAACCCATTTCAAGCAATACAAAGTTTAAGGCAGAGTTATTTAGTTTTTAGGTATAATAAGCATTTACTCTTACACTCGGTATTAAAAGAAAAAATATTAATGAATAAGTACATAAGAATAATATTTCACTATCTCTATTTTGCTTTTAAATTCGACAACGCCAATGTTCTGTATTAAAAGATACCTTGATTTGGTGCAACTGGAATATATTGTGCTTGCGATGGGTTCATACTTACGTGGTTACACTAAACTCATGTATTGGAAGGTACCGCAAATTGACAAAACTCAAACGCGCTGCGATTGTTAAGCTTATTGTAGTAACTAGAGATACAGGATTACGCATAAATAGATACTTAATTAAAAATCAGAGTTACAGAAGTTTGGCATATCGATTATTTGCAAAGTTTAAATGGAAAACATTTTTTTTTCAATGTATATATACAAAGGCACTATTCTGAATCGAATAAACCCAGTTAAACCATACTGCTGTATCTCAAGATACGTGAGTTTGGCTTAACACGGCCTGTCGTACTTAATAACATCTAAGTAACTAAATTCGAAAGTCGAGACTTTGCCGAATGAAATCAACAAAACTATTAAGTACCCCGCTAAAGAAAAAATCCCATCATATAATATTATAAATGCGAAAGTAGCTCTTTCTGTCTGTCTGTCTCGCTTTCACGCTAAAACAACTTATTATATTTTATTGCAAGCCTAACTCTCCCACTGCTGGGCAAAGGCCTCCCCCACCTTCTCCACTCCTCCCGATCGAGAGCAGTCTCTGGCCATCGTTGCAAAAAGGAGTCCAACTCGATCGTCATCAACCGCCTTTCCACCACTGACCACCTTCATGCCCTTAATCAAATTATTGAAGAATGTCACGAACACCAAACTTCCACTCTATCTCGCATTCGTCGACTATTCAAAAGCATTTGATAGCCTCAAACATAAGTCCATTTTTACAGCTCTGCAAAACCAAGGTATAAACCAAAACTATATCTATATATTGATATCCCAGCCGTAATAGCCCAGCCACAATAAAATTACAGTCTTCTGGTCCATCGTTCGATATTCAGAAAGGAGTCAAGCAAAACTACTGAATCGATTTAAATTAAATTTGGTAAACAGATAGTCTCAAACCTGAGAAAGGACATAGGCTACTTTTAATTGCGAAAAAAGGGCTGTAAGCGGTTAAAAAGGGGGATGAAATGTTGTATGCAAGTATCGTCATTTTTAAAGCTATGTACCTAATTTAATGTCAACCCTAGAAATCCCGCAAAATATTATGTTTTATGGTTCACATTTTGTGATGACTCAGTAAATATTACATCAGAATAGCTGTAAAACACTTTGTAAATGACGATACTTTCATTCAACATTTCATCCTCCTTTTCAACCCCTTACATTTTTTTTTCGCAATTATTAAAATTTGCCTATGTCCTTTCTCGGGTTCTAGACTATCTGTGTACTAAATTTCATTTAGATCGGTTCAGTAGTTTTAGCTTGAAAGCGAGACAGACAGACAGAGTTACTTTCGCTTTATAGTTAGGAAGTTATAATTGATATTAATTAGTCATTTTGGAAACGGTGTTTAGTAAGCTACATGAGTGCTAATCCTAGAATTGAATAAAAATCGTGGACGTAATCGTTTCATATACCCAAAGCACACTCGTGAATTTTTAAAACTTTAATCTATAATCAGCCCGCATACTTTGAATTTTTTTCTACAAAAGGTTTCAATAACTTACTTTTCACTAATTTAAGTGTACAAAAAAAAACAAAAAGAAAGAAACAAGTTAGTAGTTATATAATTTAAACTTTAATATAAGTTAGTAGTTATTGGGATTTGAACCTGGGTTCTAAGATCTAACCAGCCGCGCACTTAATAAGCAAACCATCTACGACGCAGCGGTGTTAAGGTTAGTAAAGGACCTTTTACAATGTAATATCATTGACTTTGTATGAATTAGGAAAAAAATATTTTTTTAAATTTCGACTAAAAGCGATATACCAAGCAGCTTCATTAACCTAACACAGCAACCTGTCGCATTGAACGAAAAAAAACAGCCTGTATTAATCTACATGCTCTACATGTTATCATTTTTGCAGTTTGTTTTTGAGGTAACAATCTTGAGACATGACGTACCTATTCGTTGCATCATTACTGTGTCCTTACCATGAGCTTTACGTAACTAGTATACCGACAACAAATATATACGGTTAAACCCATGGTAAGCAAGAGCAAGATGCGCTGATAGTGAGTGACGCAGATGCGAGTACAGTGTACTAAATTATACTACAGTATATTTAAACTCGTGGCAAATGCACCATATATATTGTGTTTCAAAACGCCCTTCGCAAAGTAAGAATATACTAAAGAGGTACCTATGTAGTTACTAAGATTGTATGAATTGGTATTTAAACTGATTGTAGTCATATGTCGACTAAACGACTGACTATTCAGTGTACCTACTCCGCCTACTCACAATATATTTAGATACCTGTGTTTTAAGTAGGTAATCACTACCTACTTTATATGAAACTGAAACAAAAGCAGTAAAGGATTTCATTTAAACTTTTCAATCACATTGATTACTAAAATAGTTTACACTATATAGTTAATGAATTTGCATGAACAATGGCTAATGACTACAATCGGAGTCTCTAGCAAAATGTAGTAACGTAACCATAACAAACTAGCATTTTTTGCTAAAATGTCAGTATAAATTCAGTTAAAAAGTCTATACGATTTCAGTCAGTTAATGGACCGAAATAGATTAGGTTTTTTTCAAGTTTTGTCCCCAAAAACCCTCAACCATTTCAGTTCACGTTTGAACTGAAATAGTATAGCATTCGTAAAATCGCGTCCCGTCCCGTTCTAGTGTGAGTCATCCTTTATGAATAATTTGGATTCCTTGTCTAAGTCCTCAATTAAACTAATACGGCATTTTTTCATGTGTATGTTAAACACCTACTACATTACATATTACTATTTAGGGATAAAAGTTGATTTAAATTCTATCGTGTGTTTGGATTTGAAGTTACACCGCCCAGACATGGATAATTAATAATCAAACGAACTTACCTGTGAAGTTTGATTGAAATTATACGAGTATCCAAATCGAAGATTACATATATTTACTAGCAGCAGTACACGGTTATGTGCTGTCCTTGTCACCAAAAATGTCTTTGTTACTTTTTTGATTTAAATTTAAGCGGACTGTAGGACTGTAGAATCAGTAGGGCTCGAACAGTTAGCTGAAGCACTCACCTGGCGTACTGCTGTTGGTGGCACAGTACTCGGTCACGGTGGCTGGCGCAGGCTCCCAGAACTCTCAGATTGTCCGAACTCACCTTGAATCCCGGTTACCTGTTACCAGCTCCTCACCGATATGCAGCAGGAACCGTACTTCTCGCAAACTGGTCAGCCCTTCCTGGGTTCACACGCGGGTTAAACGACAAGGGGTATTTAAAACTAAAGCGACACGATATTCCTTAATTTTTACGATAGATTTGCGCTGCAAAGCTCGCGCCGACACGACATGACCACATTTTTCAACGAAGTGTCAGTTGACTATTTTTTTTTTTAATTTTTAAAACGAAGAATGTTGCCAGGCGAAATATTGAGAAAACTATGATCCTTAACATTTCCGCTCACCGAAAATACAACTTATTTTCAGAAAGCTTATCCAGTTTTACTGGTTGAGAACGAGATTGATACACTATGGCTTAAGATTACTCTTATTTTACTATTTGAACGACATTCATGTTTAAACGATAACAAATCTTAACAACTAAAACAGGTATATTCTAATAGTTTATTCCTGTAAAGGCAAGGGACACAATTTAACTATTGGTCGCTTAAGTTCGCCAGATTCTGTGCGAACCGTGACGACACGACAAATCCCGTCATTCCCGGGATGGAGTTGTACCACCCGGCCAATTTTCCACTTCATGGGGCTGCACTGCTCATTAACAATGAGCACCAGCGTCCCGACGACGAAGTTTTTCTGGGCATCGAACCACTTATGGCGCTGTTGCAATGTGTGCAAGTATTCTAGGTGCCATTTACGCCAGAAATCTTGATGGATCTTTTGCAAGAGTTTCCATCTTTGAAGTGGACCTAATTTCGCATCGACCATATTGGCTTCAGGTAATATGGTGAGCGGTTCCAATGTGAGGAAGTGACCAGGGGTCAACACCGACAAATCGTTCGGGTCTGAGCTCATCGGAGTCAGAGGCCGCGAGTTGAGCATCGCCTCTAGTTGGGTCAGCACCGTATAGAACTCCTCGAAGGTCAGACGCTGCAAACCAACGACGCGTGACAGGTGAGTCTTTACCGACTTAACACCAGCCTCAACTAACCCGGAGAAGTGCGGGCTACCAGGCGGGTTGAAAACGAATTCAATTTGCTCTGCACGTGAGGCTTTAGCCATGAGTTCGTGCAACATGTTGGATGCACCGATAAAGTTGCGACCCTGGTCCGAGACCAGTCTAGAACAACGGCCACGGCGTGCGATAAATCGACGCAGGGCTGCCAAATAGGCTTCTGACGTGAGCTCTGAGACGAGCTCCAAATGCACTGCCTTAGTGGCAGTGCACACGAAAACACAAATATACGATTTAAATGTGCGAAGACCACGACCGCGAGCCAGGCTTGTGTCGAACGGACCCGCGTAGTCTACCGCCGAAGACGAAAACGGTTTAATTTGGTTTATCCGAAAGGATGGTAAGTTGCCCATCATAGTTTATTTGGAGTTATAATATTAAAAAAAAAAATGTTCTCGCTCTCGCCCGCCGGGTAGGTTTCCGGCACGACCGCGCCCCCAGCGGCGTGTTTTATCATTATTTTAGAGCACCTAGATATTTTTGTGTTAGGACCAGAGACTATTTTATTTTCATTTTTAGGGTCTGGGAGGGTCGAAGATTACATACTCCCAAGTATGCGTTCCATTCAGCGTGGTAACGCGGCCAGTGTGATGGGCACTTTTGCGCCAGGGACGACTCGTGGGGGACTTTTTGACTAGGCTTAAGCTTAGTCTTAAGTTATTTTTTGTGTTTGTGAATATTATAATGGAATACATAAATAAACATATTTTATCTTCGATTTGGATACTCGTATAATTTCAATCAAACTTCACAGGTAAGTTCGTTTGATTATTAATTATACTTCGTATCCAAATCGAAGATTACATATATTTACTAGCAGATGTTTAGAGAATTGTAATACTACATATAAGTAGGAAAAATAAAATAAAATATCGAAGTCAAATCCGTACGCTCCTATGGGTTCCTGATAATTAGCTTCATACATGAGTGCCTAATAAAATAAAACGGTACTATTATGTAAATATTATATGAATATTTTTATTAGATTGGACTTATGCATGACATGCTGTGCGTGTCCAAGTGAGGAACGACATTAATAAAGAATGAAATTACTTTCAATAACCTTTTAGGTGGAGCAAAACACTGAAGTGTGTATTATCGTCGATATAATTTTAACATTACTTGAATATTATACTACTACTAAATTATACTTCGTTCATTTAATTGAACTCTACTGACGAATCCCTGCATAGTGATTGTATACTTTAGATATGCCTGTATTTCATATCGAAGTAAAAAAGGAAGACAAAAACAAGTTGTATAATTAGTAAAACAAGCTATCAGTAGTTTCTTCATTGCAAGATTAGTACTAAAGAAATCTTGTTATAAAATATACATACAGATTTATACTGAGACCCAACAATAATTCAAGTGGTTGGTAATGGTTAATACGGTAAGTTTTTCCTTTTTGAGTAGAACGTTGTAATAAAAAACTTAAGTGGCAGGTGCCTTCGATTCTACTGTAGGATGACGAAATATTGACCAGTACGCTACAGCAGCAAGAGAATTACTATTTTTGTAAATAATTGTTATAATAAAGAACTGACACGTGGAGTATTTTTATATCTTGATAATCGGAATGCTACTATTGAAAAGAAGTCTCATCATGGTAAAAACAACCTGATGGAGTAAAATTTTATTACATTCTACAAAATTCCTGTAGAATATGTAACACGAGACGCCGTTAATGCGGAGCAAAGTTGTACGATCCTCAACACGATTTTATTAATGTGAAGAAACTCAACGCTGTTAATGCGGAACAATGTTGTACAATCATCAACAAAATTGATGTAGAGTAACTCAACGCTGTTGAAGCGAAGCAAAGATCTACAATCCTCGACACAATTAATGTGGAGAAACTCAACGCTGTTAAAGAGGAACAAAGTTCTACAATCGTCGACACAATTAATGTGGAGTACCTCAACGCTGTTAAAGCGGAGCAAAGTTCTAGAATCCTCGACACAATTAATGTGGAGTACCTCAACGCTGTTAAAGCGGAGCAAAGTTCTACAACCCTCGACACAATTAATGTGGAGTACCTCAACGCTGTTAAAGCGGAGCAAAGTTCTAGAATCCTCGACACAATTAATGTGGAGTACCTCAACGCTGTTAAAGCGGAGCAAAGTTCTAGAATCCTCGACACAATTAATGTGGAGTACCTCAACGCTGTTAAAGCGGAGCAAAGTTCTAGAATACTCGACACAATTAATGTGGAGTACCTCAACGCTGTTAAAGCGGAGCAAAGTTCTAGAATCCTCGACACAATTAATGTGGAGTACCTCAACGCTGTTAAAGCGGAGCAAAGTTCTAGAATCCTCGACACAATTAATGTGGAGTACCTCAACGCTGTTAAAGCGGAGCAAAGTTCTAGAATACTCGACACAATTAATGTGGAGTACCTCAACGCTGTTAAAGCGGAGCAAAGTTCTAGAATCCTCGACACAATTAATGTGGAGAAACTCAACGCTGTTAAAGCGGAGCAAAGTTCTAGAATCCTCGACACAATTAATGTGGAGTACCTCAACGCTGTTAAAGCGGAGCAAAGTTCTAGAATCCTCGACACAATTAATGTGGAGTACCTCAACGCTGTTAAAGCGGAGCAAAGTTCTACAACCCTCGACACAATTAATGTGTAGTACCTCAACGCTGCTAAAGCGGACGATCCTTGACATCATTAATGTGTTAAAGCTCAACGCTGTTAAAGCAAGCTTATTTGACACAATTTTGGTGGCATAATTGTTGAAACGGAGCAAAATTATACAAATTTACACGCGATTTATGTCACGTAACTCGGCGCTGTTAAAGCGGAGCAGCGTAGGGTATTTAATAAGATTAAGCCTATTTCATCGATATAGCTTACGAAAAGATATATATTTTCGTTTCGTATATATATACAGGGTGACTTCAAAATGGTAATACAAAATCAATGTTTTACACACATTTCCCCTAAACTAAGCCTCTCAATTAAGTATCATGCTTTCAAAATAATCTTAAGAATATTTTTTGTAATTTTTAATTTATCCCATTTTGTTTGACTTAACATGGTTAACCTACCATAATAATTAACAAAGAAGTTTAAAAAATCACTTTCCTCTTTGGTTGTCAATCACCTACCATGGTATTTATGAAGAAAACGTGTTTTGATTAGTAATTGACACTTGTCAAAGAAAATAAGATTGATTTACGGTAATATTTTGATTTCACTATTAAATGAAATGCCTCGACCTTATCCTTATACTAATATTCAAAAGATGGATATGCTTGATTTTTATTTAACATCGCGAAGTAAGTACTGTGCGAGCTCAGGTATTATTTAACGAACGTTACCCTGATTGTCCAACACCTACACGTGTGTTAATAAACATACCATCCAGAATTTACGAGACTATGGTCAGTTTGCAGTTCCGGTGCATGCTCAAGCTCGAGGCCGACGATCGCGGTATTCACAAGCTTTTCGGAGACGAGTGCTCGAGTATTTTAACCACAACCCAGAGGCTAAGCACAAGGGACGCTGCTGCGAAATTCGGCACGAGCCAATTGTTTATTTGGCGGCTAATGAAAGCTGAAGCAAAACATCCGTTTAAATTTCAAAGGGTTCAGGATATCGTATTAGCAGATTACCCTAGAAGAGTTATTTTTGGTCGTTGGCTGCAGCAAAACTTACACTTAAATATCTTATGGACCGACGAGGCAACTTTTACAAGAGTCCGCATGTTTAACGTCCACAATGAACACTGGTGGGCTGATCGTGATGCAAATCCTCATGTAACTCGCCGAGACTCTTACCAGACTCGTTTCTCTGTAAACGTTTGGGCAGGCATTCTGAACAATTGTGTAATTGGCCCATATTTTATTAACGGGAACTTAAATGGACCGAAATATGAAGATTTCCTGAGAAACGTGTTACCGATTTTGCTACAAGAGGTGCCGGAGCGAAATTTGGATAATCTTTATTTTCAGCAAGAAAGTGCGAAATTGTTTGGACAGACAAATCCCTGAGAGATGGATTGGACGCAATGGTCCAGTCGCATGGCCGCCTCGACAGTCCCGATCTGACGCCACTCGACTTCTTTTTGTGGGGCGAAATCAAAAGGAGAGTGTACACACGGGAATCTAATACCGTCCATGAACTTCGCCAAAAGATAATTCAGGCGTTTGATTCAGTAAAAACCAATGAATTTATTCTAGGCAGACTCAAGATCAACCATAGACGGCGGGCGGACTTATGTGTCCGGGAAGGCGGTGGTCATTTTGAACACATCTTAAATTACGTTTAGGAAAAGTAGGTTCACACTTATCTACTTAAACGTAGACATTTTAAGCTTGTAATTTACGGTAGTTTAGGTAAATTAATAAATGATTTTATTTAAACTAGCTCCGTTTATTATTTTCACAAATTTATCAGGGTACTTAAAAGTAAACAACAAACAAGTTAATATTGTCTTCTGTTACCGCGATAGTTATTCATGGAAATTAATCGCGTTTATTAACACCATGATCCTACGTTTCGAGCCCTTTACAGCACTCGTTTTCGCAGGCTTAAGATGATGACTGAGCCCTTAACCCTGTGAAAACGAGTGCTGTAAAGGGCTCGAAACGTAGGATCATGGTGTTAATAAACGCGATTAATCCGTTCTAAAGTGTTTAATTTCAATGAACAAACAAGTTAGTTATACGAGTGTCGCTCATAGTGATATCGATAATAACTTGCTTTGATGATAACATCGAGTGACAGGTATGACAGTTAGGTATTGAATGTAGTGTAACAACACTTCGGAACTTTAAATATGTGTTTTGTTAGAAAATTTGCGATAATTAAATACAGCTAATTTTAACGACGGGGTGCATGTATTATATAGTTTGGCATTAACTGAGCCACAACCAAGTGTTTTGTATTACCATTTTGAAGTCACCCTGTATATTATGAAGTTTCTCTAGGAAACTATAAATCAAAATTTAAGTCGTTTGTATTACTTCAGTATATATTGGTTCATCCTTTCAATAAACAGGAATATTAGTTTCGTGATAATTCAATTGGGTTAAAACCATTTACTCTCCAATGAGGTTTTTGTTAGCAAACTCACTCAGCTTCGTAAAATTATTCCTTTTTAGTTACCACCTTCCTAAACGGTGAGGCTTTAATAGTAGGTACGTACGACAATATTAATATCCGACTTAATTTTCATTAAGTCGTGTTGAGTCCTATTATCGTAAAGGTATCATCTACATTTTATATGTAGGTATCATAAAAATGTGATCCACAACATTCACTACCTACATATACAAATTACAATACATCTATTATAATATGTATAAGTAAAAATCATATGATTTATATAATTTCATGCATTGCATTGCATTGTAATTCGTTTTTACTAAACGCAACAATTCGCAAGACTGCGCCGTCAGATATTGGTTCAAATTCCGGAACCAAACTATCCTTGTTTCGTGATGGGGATACGTAAAGTTGATAAAGAAAATCAGTAAGTATAGGTATTATTGTTATACAAAAAACCACAAAAAACTTTAACTATTTTGTGTCTTCGATCAGTGTGTGTTGCCAGTGATGACATACGGTACTGAAACGTGGTCGCTTACAATGGGCCTCATAAGAAGGCTCAAAGTCACCCAAAGGGCAATGGAGAGAGCTATGCTAGGAGTCTCTCTGCGAGATCGTATCAGAAATGAGACCATCCGCAGCAGAACCAAAGTAACCGATATAGCTCTCCGAATCGCTAAACTTAAGTGGCAGTGGGCGGGGCACATTGCACGTAGAACCGATGGCCGTTGGGGCGGAAAGGTTCTCGAGTGGCGACCGCGTACCGGAAGGCGCAGCGTGGGTAGGCCCCCCACAAGGTGGACTGATGACCTGGTGAAGGTCGCAGGAGTCCGCTGGATGCGGGTGGCGCAGGACCGGTCATGGTGGAAATCTTTGGGGGAGGCCTATGTCCAGCAGTGGACGGCTTTCGGCTGAATGATGATGATGATGATGATTTTGTGTCTTTAACCAGTTTTCTCGTTATTCGCTCCGAGCATGCAGGAAAGCGATTGAACACCTTTTAGGTGTGAAATTTGTTAACGAACCACCAATCATAATATTAAACTGTAATGTCCGCATATTATGTAGGTATTGTATTTTGTCAATTTTTACATAAACCAAAATATCATATTTTTGACCTGGTTATATCGTTGTATATTGAACGGTTTACGTTATCTAAAATATGAGGAAAAAAATAATAATAATAAAAATAACCTCTTTCGAGTCTTTGAACAAAACAAAAAAGTTATTCTTTACCTTAAATAACTTACCTATACTCAAAGAATACAACTCTGAACATAAATTATCCTACTTTAATCGTATAGACACTAGGTCGCAAATTAAACCCCTGCAGCGGCTACAGCAAGCATTCGCGCTATTTAGCGGAGCAAGGTAATACGGCACTGCCGCTGCGGTTACACTTCCCTTTAGTTTAGAGCCTTAACTGACTCAAAATCGCAATGTCATAGTATTTTGACTTCATTAAAACATGATCAAAATTATATATTCCGACTCATTAAAGTAGTATTTCCTTGATAGAACCTGAAATAGGCTTACTCGTAAATAGGAACGTACTTTATACGAAACCTATCTTATTTTTATTTTATAATTTTTCTCTGCAACAACATTATGATGATAATTATTGATTGTAGTCATTGTTACTTATTTCAGCGAGCTCATGATTCTTTATAAGCGAGTATATTTTTATGACAGTTCATATAAATGAAGTAGGTAGACGACGTACAAGAAGCGCTATAAGTATGTGTACTTCTTAGCTGACAAATCGGGGCTGTCTTTCACGAATAATACAAGACAAACATGAAGAATTGAAGAGGTCATACCTCCCTTTTAGGGATAAAATGGGGAACCTCTAAAATACCTATATTGCCCCGAAGGTTAGACGATAGTCGGAACGGCAACATCCGGATCATAAGCTAGCTTTTATTAACAAAACTATAGATAAATGAGGGAACCTCTATTTTACTTTAAATTACTTTTGGATGCCATTTTGTTAACCGAATTTACTACAATTTGTGAAATTCATGTCGACTTTCATAATTTTTTAGCATTGCATACTTCAATACTTATTACTATAATTATCTCAGAACTCTGGAAAGGTAGATGAAATCATTGCGTAGATGAGATTACATTTGTTTTCGTTAAATACCAGGGTTAGAAGTAAGTGTCTAACCCTCGAATATGGCGTGTGGCGCAATTTTTAATATACGGTCTGGTACACAAACCTGATACGAAGTATAACGCGTAAATACTATAACGCGTAAATACATAACGAACCTTAAAGTTCTCTTAATTACGTTTAAATTTGTATGTTAATCTACGAGTAACAACCCGTGCCTTTAACATGTACCTTACTTATATTACTTAGAAAAAAGAAGGTAGATGTAAAAGCATTATTTCGAACAAAGTACAGATTCCTTGATCTATTCTTTTAGTTATTATATGATTAATACACCACACTAACATTCGTTTTTAAATTGTAATCTACCACACATATATTGGAAGCAAAATCAAACATTTGGACAAAATCACTTTCCGAAAGAAGATTCGTTAATCGGCAACTAGGCCGCGGTTTTATTCTGTAATTTGAATTCATCGTTCTGAAGATGTTTAAATCACTCACCCTAATCCTTCAATCTGAAATAGATATACACTAAAACACAATTTTTGCGAGAAAATACGTGTGACTCGGACAGACACAAAAACATGTAAATGATAAAACACGCCGCTGGGGGCGCGGTCGTGCCGGAAACCTACCCGGCGGGCGAGAGCGAGAACATTTTTTTTTTTAATATTATAACTCTAAATGTGTGACAAGGACAGCACATAACCGTGTACTGCTGCTAGTAAATATATGTAATCTTCGATTTGGATACGAAGTATAAATGTCTGCTACCTTCCTACAATTAACATTGCTTATGTAACAAACGCCCTTATATGGTTTTCTGCGTTGTTAAATAGATTTTTAATTCAACCGCGCGTTCAAATTTTAAATTACACCAGCCTAAATGTGTGTTTGCTTCATAAATGTATCATTATTTCTTGCAATGAAATGAAAATTCTTTATTTCGGACAAACATATGCATCCGTAGAATATTAGTAAACACGCAAATATCTTTCTTATTATCAGTATTATTAATTATATACACATCATTTTAAACTAACTTCCTATATACATAGGTACCTATATAAAAAAATGGACTACACTTTTGTTCAGTCCAATGTTTTAGGATCGGAGAGTCAAATATATTGGCAATATCTCTTAGGCTGCGTTTTACCAAATTATTATTCCGAGAATAACGCTTGCTCTCAGATAGTAATGTCAAATTACTATGGGATTTTGACATTAGTATCCAAGAGTAAGCGTTACTCTTGGTTAAAAAGTTTGGTCAAATCCAGCCTTAGAATGCTGTTGGTACTACATCTCACACGACCTAGAATTGAGACTATATTTTTCCACAATACAATAAACATATATATAAAATAAATACGGGCTAAGTCGCAAAAGATTCGGCGATGCGTACCGTCCTCACAGAGAGCGAGACGTCGACAGCAAAAGCCGAGCTTACTGAACGTATTAGCTTCTAATAAAAATGACTTTGCGATCGTTTCGTGAGGAGCCCTTGTATTGATTTATTTCGAGTGTGATACCATAAGCAACATTATCACAGTGTAGAAAATACTGCTACACAATATTTTTATGTTACTAATACTGTATGTACCTAAAAAAAAGTATCGAAAAATGCGGTTTCTGATGGAGCAAAATCGAGCGGAAAGTATCATTTTTCTGCACGACGGGGCCCCCCGGAAGACCGCGCCGCACGCCATCGTCGCTACACACTGCCGCTGATAGTTATTATTTAATTCCTTGCAATATACATAGTAAAATATTGTATGAAACGTGTGCGTAAAGATGATTTCCGACTCGTGTCAGCTTATACGCTCGGAAATCTACTTTCCGCATTTGTTGCATGAATATTTCACACCATTTGGAGAAGCGGTCTTTCTTCCCTGCTGAGAAAGTCTTTATTTTACTTGACTTTTAGCCACTCAATTACTTCTGGTAACTGTGGTTACCAGCTGTAATTCTTAGTACCTAATGGATGTCGTTTTGTACAAAGGTAAAGTTAAGCGCTGAAGTGTCTATGGCAAGGGTACATAACTCAAGGACTGCCGTGCAAGGACTTGCTCCAGCAAGAAGGTTCTCGAGTGCAGACCATGAAACTGGCAAGCCCAGCGTAAAGAAGATGGTTGAATGACCAGGGGCCTATGACGTCTTAACGCGACTCAGTTTAGAAATAAGAAAGAAAAGAAAAAAAAATTCTCGAAAATTTCGAATTTCTTTTCTTACTCAGTTTAGGTTCTTAACTGTGCTCATTTATATGGAGTGACTTAGTTTAGGTCTTGAACTGAATCGCGTTAAGACGTCATGGTGAAGCCTCTGGTTAGGGTTGCAGGGTCTCGCTGGATGTGGGTTGCTTCTATCTGCCCAATGTGGAATCCATTGAGGAGACCTGGATGTCCTATGGCTGAACTGATGATAATGATAGGTAAAAGTAATATTTACTCATTCATTCGCTGATAATGAGGTAGACCTTCTTCTCGGCGTAGGCCACGGCTCAGGGACCCTGGGGTTCGCTTTGGAAACTAACCCCAAGATTTGGCGTAGGCGCTAGTTTTACGAAAACGACTGGGTTGGAAGGTCAGGTCTTCCAACTAATAGGGTAAACTAGGCCTTATTGGGATCAGTCCGGTTTCCTCACGATGTTTTCCTTCAACGAAAAGGGATGAGTAGGTAAATATCAAATAATACGACGTACATAAGTTCCGAAAAACTCCTTGGTACGAGATAGGATTTGAACCCGCAACCTTCGGATTAAACGCACGCTCTTACAGCTAAGCCACCAACACTTACCGAATAATGAGGTAGATACAGGATGTAACGAAAATGTAGGTGATCCGTTTAAGGGCATATATATATATACACGTGGATAGTAGATAAAATATAAAAATAAAATCGCTATAGATAAAATCAAATCAAATCAAAATATTTTAATAACAATTGTTACATGTCCCATTTACAGTTCATAATAAAAAGTAATTAAGGTTTCTTTTTTTCCTTTAAAACTTACTAATTCACGAAAAGGTTTACGATCTCTTACTGGAATCAGCTGATTCCGTGGACCTACTCACCAATAGGCTGACCACACTATCGGGTTTTTGCACTCTTTGCGTTGTGTTCCAAATTCCTTTTCAATATTTTGCAAGTATTTTTAAGTCTTCCTAAGAAGTACTGGTAAACGTTACACCCTGTATACCAGCATCTATTTGCCTGAAAAGCGGTATGCTGGTATGTAGCAATAGCAAATCCTCACCTTGGATGATAATATTTGAATCATTCACTTCGCTCAGGTTACAATATACACAAATCGAAAATTTTCGGTCTCTTGTGGCAAAATCAATATTTTTCCTCTGGTTCTGCTAAATGGTAAAACTATTCTTCATATCCATCGTTTTTTTTTTCAACCAATTTTAGAGCGGCTATCAGAAGTTTAAACTGAATTTTCGAGGGTGCGGTATTTTTGCATGGAACATTCCATTTACCTTGCATTAATGAAGGAAAATATCGATTCTTTTATTCATGAACCAGACTGTTCGTAATCTTTTATGTTAGTTAAATTTTTCTATAGCGATGAGAGGGTAGAAATGTTCCTAGGTAAATAAATTACGTTAGAGAAAATTGCGAATGGACACGCACTACGCCCGTTAATGTATTGTAAGACATATTGCTGTGTATTATTACTTAAATAATGTATTGCAAATTCGTTATTTCGTTTACATATTATCATCTAATATATTTTTATGTTTTGGAGGCAATTACTACATTCAAGAATATATGATTAAACTAACATGGTCATGTCTAAAACGGGATAATTACTATGTAATGTTTGTTTTATTGAGCACCTGATATTTTGACACTGTTGCAAGTGTCATGTTAACGGAGTAAACTGACAAGCTGTGAGTCTCACCCTCTTACAGGTTCGCTTATTTTGTGTATTGTCACTGGCACTACTACCGCAAAAACTCCCAGCTCGTCAGTTTACTCTCTCAACATGGCGCTTGCAAGTGTCGAAATATCGACAAATAAATTGAATAACAACAAATTTAAATAAAGACCTTAAAGTCAAACTTACCTAAATTAAAATTAAAAAGTAAACTTAAAAATAAAAGTAAAAATAAACTACCAATACTTAAATAAAAAAATCGCCTCAAATCGCTGCCTAGTGGAAGTGTGCCCAGAATGCTGGCAGCATTGCCACGTTGTATGGCAATGCTGATCCGCTGTGCTTGATATGACCCAGCCCTCTGGTCACGCGTCACTTCGAATATCCTGCAGCTGCATTCTTTAAACACTCTGTGGGCGCTTTCCCCCCAGGGCCCCAGAGTCTCGACCCCAAACGGCTCAAATATGCATCCACTATTTATAGATGCATACTTGCGCCGCTTGAGGGACTGGGCCGAATTTGCAGCTGAAACGGCCCTAACTGCAGCGCCTCGAAGATGGGACAGCGCCAGAGAGGCTTAAGGCTGCAAGGGTTTCCTGGTTATTGGGGGCCAATACTGTCTGTTGAAAAAAATAGACGTGCAGCTCCTCTGATGTTGCCTTCCCCGCAAGTGTCCCCCTGAGCAGGGGAAGAAGTTTTATTTTTTGCATTTAAATAATTTCATATCGGTGTGGTTACTTTTGGCTAACCATCCACTTTAATTTTTTAAAGTGATTGTCATAAGTGAATATTTCAGGACAACCTTACACAAATCAACTTAGCCCTAAACTAAGCAAAGCTTGTATGCTTGTAGGTACATCGGGCAGTCATCGTCGGACAGAGTTAATGTTATCACCTCCGCGGCTCGAACAGCACGTCTCACCCACTTACTGACGAAAGTTTAAATTGTATCCAGTATGTAGTCTAAAACTCAATATATATGTTAGACTTGTTGAGCATTGCGTGGCTACATCTACCTAATAATCACAGTCTTATTATATACATACTTACATCCCGTACATGCATAGGTACGCATACGACTGTGATTTGATAACGACAGGGATAGCGAGGGCAGCCTCGTTGCGAACAAAACAACAACTGTCTTTGTCGCACTAATAAGAAAGAGAGATAAAGAGAAATAACTACGCTACGCCTCGGATCGTGAGCGATTGGCATCCTGACTACGCACTCTGGATGTCTGAGTAGCAGGGGTACTTGAAAAGAAGCAAGTCAAACACCTCATAGATTTATGCTAGTTAGTTAAGTCAGAATCTTATAACGCCTTGATCTATACTGTATGTAATGTTACATAAATTATGATTCTAATAAATAAATAAATCTTTTACTCAGGAACAAATACTTTGCAAGATAACGCGTTATTTTCACGTTTCCCCTCCCTAATGAAACTGAATTCTAAACTCGCCAAGCCGATACCGAGGCTAATTTCACATTCGTGTCCAATTTCACCTCGATCAACAGTAATTGTGCAAACTGGCGCTTTGACGGCTTTCTAACTTCGTGTACTTCAGCGTAACTTTTACTGTAAGAACCATTATGTTCGTTTAAGTACAAAATTGCCAGCTTCTTTTATTACAATGGTGGCAACTGAGGAATCAGCTCTGCAGCTTCTGCAGCTTATGGACTATGGCTTATGGTAACTCTAGTGGCTCTTCCAGTATTAAATACAAGGGTGTGCTCTGTACTTGGTTAGTTTACTCAGTGAATCTTTGGAAGTTTTAGGAGTTTTAACTAGACTTACATTACCTAGAAGCAAACAAATAAGCCCATCTGAAGACCAGAAAAATAAAAGTCTTAGCTGCGATATAATTTATTATATTTATTTAGTAATGTCACTTGAAACAACTCAGGAGCAGGCGGCGGCAATGCCCTGGACTCGCGAGCATAGCCGTCGCGGCTTATATTATATTATAGACTATGATAACGGTTTAAAAACAATATTTTCAACATCCTCTATCGTATGTACTGATATATTTACAAACTCTTATACTTATTTACACTAGCTAACAATAATATAATATGTCTAGCTAACAACGTTTAATATATTTGAAATATCGTACACGGAGGATAATATAGTCCATTGTCTAGCAGCCGAAGCCCTTCGGCTTAATTATATACATAGTAGGGGCATTTTCGTTAGAATTTTTTATTGCGGCCTCGCCGATGAGTGCCAAAGAGGATCCTAGCGAAGGCCTGACGGAAGTCTGGGCTGAAGATCGTGTAGATAACCGGGTTTAGGGTCGAGTTGAAGTAGCCAAGCCAGAGGAAGAAGCTGGCCAAGTAATCACTGATCACGCAAGAAGAGCAGATGGGCATCACTAGCGCCATTATAAAGAAAGGTAACCAGCAAATCACGAAAGCGCCAGTTATAATCGCAAGCGTCTTTGCCGCTTTCCTCTCTCTCTTTGCTTCTAGCGATTCCTTCTTCTCCCTATGCGAGGGAGCAGGAGCGATAGCGCGCTCCGCTTTCGACCCATTAGTGACGGTCGAGGAAGATTTCTCTGGTGAAACGGAGGGTGCTTTTTCGTTGATCGTGAATGCAGTAGTGCGAGGTTCCTCGTCCAGCGTGTCTACTGTTGAAGTGCTTTGACCTTCTGTGAGGAGGAGAGAAGCGGCGAGAGCTTCAGTCCTCGTGCGTTGATTACACTTCTTTAAGTTGAGGAACCTTTTCTTTACAAAGCGCCGATCTCTAGCGGATTGGACCGGTCTGCCAGGTGTAGTGGTGCCGTCTGCTGAAGTCGGGCGCGGCGGTGGAGGTTCAGTCCTTCTCCTGATTCGTCTCCTAGCTGTCTGGAAGATCTTCCAGTATAGGATGAGGATGACAGTGAGCGGCACGTAGAAGGTGGACATGGTGGCGAAGATTTGATAGGCTAGGTCTTGGCTGACGAGGCACTTCTGCTGCTGGGTGATGCGGGCCAGGTAGTCAGGGTCCTTCCATCCCAGCTGCGGGGCGAGGGAGACCACGAGCGCGGCGCCCCACACCATCACGATCATCGTGAAGATGCGTCGCTCGTTGCGGTTATGGATGTAATCCAAATCTGTCACAGCCCAGTACCTGATAAAAAACGAGAACTTATTTATTTATGAAATAAACGATAAAATTACTTGTGTCTCAATCAAGAAGTGTTTGGCACAGGTCCAATAGCTGCCATGTTTATTCTTATGCAGTTTTACGTCTTATTATTTTTGTACTACCAACGTTTTAATGTAATTTCTCAGGGAGGCTCCAAATATCTTGTCTTTTGTGGACTGTCTGATGTTATAGTTAGAACTTAGAAGTAAATACAGGATTTTATAAAATAATATTTATTTTGTGCAAACAGAGCCGACTCTGTAAAAAAGGTCAAGGAACTGAGTCGGCGGTTGAGGGAGAGGGATCATGACCCCCGCTCTGGGTTTTGGCTGGTCCAACAGGTCTCCGTTGCTGTGCAGAGTGGTAACGCAGCCAGCGTGATGGGAACTTTTGGACCAGGCATGGCACAGAATGGATTTTAGTTTATTTTTTAGTTGTAATATAATTTATTCTGTAATTTTAATTTAATTTATTGTATTTTATATGTATTTGACTGATCTGTATGTGACATTTTCTTGAATAAAAAATAAATATGCTTGCTATAAAAAAAAGGTGGAAGATTTTGGGTCGGGAAGTTAAACTACCTGTCTGTAGCTATAGCGACGAGATGAAGAATGGAAGCGGAGCTGCAGAGCACGTCGCTCGAGGTCCACATGTCGCAGAGCTCAGGGCCCAGGATCCAGCCCTGGCTGACCTGGCAAAAGAAAAATATGATTAGTATCGTCAACCTAGCATGGCTTATATCAGACCTATGTAACTCCCCACGCGAACTCGATCGTCTTTTGTCTTGTGTCGGTGCCAACGGGCTGCCCTCACACCCGGCGCCCGCCGGTCCGCGCCGCCGGCAGTGTTATATAATATTTGTATTCGTAGGGAAGCCTAGCGCTGTGTGAGGGGTGCCGAGAGACAATTGCTTTTTGCGTAGTGTTCTCAACGATTTGTACCTATTTGCTTTTACTATGAATGATAAATCTCTCTTTTTAGGAACTGTTATGAAATGAGTATACCGACAGACTTTAACGGTTTAATCGGAGCCCTCGGATATCACGTGAGGCTTTCTATGGAAATTGATAGATTTTCCCGTCCAGCCCCGTCCCGTCCCGTTCTAGCGGGAGTCATCCTTAAACAAACGAATGAACCTGATATGTCATATGATTATTTTTTGCTATGACTAGCGTTGTGTTTGGCTTAGGTAAAATTTCGAATTCCACATTCCGGGTTTTGGAAATCATAGCGGCATTAGAATCGCATAACATTCGCATCAAAACCAACATTACATAACTTTATTCGAAACCCGACTTTCAGTCATATCAGAATAACAAAGCACTTTAGAATATCGCGATATGAACGCCGGCCAGTATGGAATGCATTGAATAGATATTGCATTACTGGCGTACCGGCTGGCTAGTCGGGTGGAAATAGTGGAAACTCGGCTTTGGACTATTCGTATTTTAAAATATCATTTTGGCTTGATAGCCATATGATAGGTATACCTATACCTACTCATATGGCTATGAAGCCATAGCCAAGGTATAGCAAGCTTATTGATTATTCATGCATTGATTGCTCAGCTTGCTTCATGGCCATATACGACATGCTGAGTACATACATCTTTGAAGAGGAATGGAATTGGACACAGTCTTCAACCTGGTCCAAATTGGGTTAAATAATTCACATACAACATTGATTTTCTTTGCAGTCCTATGGTAAGTACAGGTTTACAATTTTATAATTGAAAGAAAAATTTAAAAAGTCACCGCAGGTTTCCTTTTTATACCTATGTATAGAATAAAAGAACCACTACCTAATCAAACGAAAAAATACGCTATAAAAGTGCTGCAATTGCAGCACTTTTCATACAGTCTTGTTTGAAACGTGACGTTACATTAAGTGCCAACAGCATAAAGTCTTAACAGTGTTGGTAGTTCTGTGTATGAATTTGACACTTAATGCTTACGTCAGTAAGCTCTTTTTCGTACGAAACATTTATCACTTGTATCATCATCAATGCAAAATACGCTAATGTCATTTTGATCCACATTTTTTGACGGTTTTGTTCTGCTTTGGGTCTCTATTTATTTTAATAAGTCAATATCCCGTTTAACTCACGATATATGTCTTTGCCGAAAAGAAACCTAAATGATATGGCATTTCGTTCATAAGTTCTGTATAATGCATTATTTCCAGCCGAAGTTAAAATACGCGAACGCCCCCTACCCCCTTCCCTTCTCTCGGATTTAATTTAAGAAGTGTCTCTTATCTGGACAGTAATCCGTACGTGTAGTGGGCAGGCCGACAAATCTATGTCTAATTCTCGCAACAACGTGTCCCAAAACTCAACGATAAGCCGGCACCACAGGATGGAGCTGATTAGAAAAATAAAAAAAATAAGAAAAAATATATCTCAAATATTTTAGACATTGCAGAAAAAAAAGAAATTAATCAATAATCGACATCCCTAATTGTATTTTTAACGACCATGTCTACAAATATTGAAATATTTCTGTTTTTATTTTGTTTTTGGAAATTTAAGTAGCCCTGCTATCTAACACAGCCCTTACAAATACTATATTACATGTTGTTTTTACATAAAAAAATAATCGGAATTCATTTTGCAATTTCGAACGATTTTTTCTTTCATTCCAACTTCAATTATCATGGTGTAAATAAATAGTATTGACACCATTATGGCAATTATTTTCAAACGGTGGCGCAACTAACCAAGATTCCAAAATGGTATAATACTTTAGTAAACGTAGTCACAAAAAACATTTTTAAATTTTGATATTAATCACTTTTGAAAAAAGTTCTTGTTGCAAGTTTTAAAATTACAATGGGAAATGTGGGTAGTTAATATAATTTTCAAGTCAGTACACTCTGATCCTTTGTTCACTGTGCACCGTTCCGTAAGTTTAATAGATGTGGCTCTCATACTAACAACGCTCCATCCTGTTATCATGGCTTATCGTTGCGTTTTGAAACACGTTGTATATGATTGACAGTTTTGCCCCATAGACAAAATGGCTGGATATATCTGCGCGCGTAGCCAAGATGCCAATCGCTCACGCTTAATAACGTATCGTAGCTACCTCTCTCTATCTCTTCCTTATTAGTGTGACAATGACAGTTGCGTTTCGTTAGCGACTGAGCGTGAGCGATTGGCATCTTGGCTACACCCCCTTTGCAGTAAAGTTTGTCCACATAAACATCAGGCAAGACAATGGCTCACGCTACGAAGCCTATCATAGTTATCTCTCTCTATCACTCTTATTAGTGCGACAATGACAGTTGTGTTTCGTTCGCGACTAAGCGTTAGCGATTGGCATCTTGGCTACGCACGCTGATGTCAATGTGCACAAACTCATGCAACCCCGTCACGACTGTCACGAGCCATGATTCTGACCGCTGAGCTAGTGGTCCGGATAACTTGGTCGATATTGAGTAAGCGCCTGAGGCGTTATTTGCTTGTCCACTTAAGTTCTCCCTAAGCTTGAGTTCACAACATGTGATGATTTGTAATGTTGGCATCAAATAGTAGCTAGATCGTTTTTATATATGTAGGATTTAAATAGATCTCTAAATAAAATACAATTGACTTTTTTTTGCTTCTACAAATCACATTTAAGTATTTATCTACCCACATATCATTGGCCCTCAATAATGCGTTCAAAAACCGCATATCAAGTCCCCCATGATAATAAAATTTTTTGTTACAACATATTACTTATCTGTGACAATGTTATTATATTATTATTATCGATTTTTTTTTTTCAAATTTCGAACACATCTGACACAAGGAAATTTGATTTGACCTCTATTCTAATATCAGTCGAGATGACGTTTAGTTTGAAACGAGTTGTCTATTGCATACAATGACGCACGCAAGTCACACGTTATTTTGATATCGAACGATATAAAAAATGGGGCCAAGTCTAGTTTGTCTGTGAATTTTAAAAATATAAATGTCAAAACTAGAATGTCAGAAAAGTTTTCATTCGATAGTCGTAATGGCGGTCGATGTATGTGCGCTTTGCGCATCACGGAGCGCTCATCGCTCATGATATGTGTGTATATAAAGCAGTGTATGTAATTGTAAATAATTAGGCATTAATAAACTCGTGTGATGTTATTATAAACCCACACTCAAGTTTTAATGCCTTTTATTATATACAAAAAAAAAACTAGTAAGAGTTTTCACAAGTAACTTTTTTTATTGACGGGGAGAATTCGCATTCTCTCAGTCATCATCTTAACCCTGTGAAAAGAAGTTCTGTAAAGGGCTCAAAACGTAGAGTCATGGTGTTAAACGCGATAATCCGTTCTAAAGTGTTTAATTTCAGTAGACTGTATCATTCAAATTATTAATGCCACGCCTTGGATATTGCTTGGCCATCCTAGCATGCCAGTCAGTCAGTTGGAAACCTCGTATCAGCTTTGAAAGCCTCAGGCGTCAGTGTTTGCTTGTCCACTTAAGTTCCAGACCCGTGTTTACAACATGTTACGCACACACTACTAGTGAATTAACACGTTTCGTGTTTCTGAAGGCTAACGGCGGGGAATAATCTAAAATACGTGTACGTAAGTAGATTACCGACTACTGTGGTCGGTTTTTTCAAAGACAAGAATTTATTATTGCTGTTACAGTAGAATCTGTTTAGTACGACTCCGCTTAAAACAACCAACCGTTATTAGCGACTTAATTAAAGACATTTGGTTGGTTTCATACAAGGCACCATGAAAGCGCATCCGATTAGTACGACCATGCTTATATCGACGGACCGCTTGTAATGACGAGCATTGTTACCGAATGAAACTCACAAGATAGAAGCTTTGTTCTAAGTTAATGTTTTAAAAACTGTTTTTCAGAACACAACCCATTGTAGAGGCGATAGAACACACATAAGAAGGCAAAGTCTCTCCTTAGACTTAAAAGTGCAATGGCTCCAACGATCTGCAGCAATCATCTCCCAGTGCGATCGCCATGTGGCGCTTCAGCACATCCTTATACCCAAAAAGTGCTACTTACTTCATATACAGCTCCTAAAGGCATAACCAGACATGCCACCATCAGGTCGGCGACGGCGAGCGACGCCACCAGGTAATTGGCCACATTTTGGAGGTTCCTCTCGATTATTATTGCTGCTATCACGAAGACGTTACCTGGAAACAAAGGTTTATATTTAAAATTCTCATCGCAGATACCACAGTGCCTATTTTTTTTCTACTCCAACACTTCTATCTGTCAATTAGATGACTGACAGCGATATTAAAGAAGTATACATTATAACGTTGTCTATGGTATTCCATAACACTGCTCCTATGGATTTTCATACAATACATGAGCACTGATGTTGTTTTTTTTTAATTTCTATAGTGGGCACAACATCTTACCCATTCTGCCATGTTTCTAGATTATGCTTTTTACGCTATTTTAGCTGTCGAAGAAAAACTAGCGTATGCAACAGCTCGTAATTGGCTATTCCCTCATTATATCACTGTTGCATAAACTACTGTTGTGTCCTACCAGTAATGAATTATGGAGCTGAGACGTGAACACTAACATAAATAATTTTCATAGCGCTATGAAGAATATTTCGTGTATTCTCTTGAAAAATATATTAAAACATAAGATGTATATATATTTATGAACAGCATGCAAAACGCTCTGTTTTGATACTCCGTCCATAGGGTTTGGGTCATTTATTATTATTTGCGTTTTTATTGTATTTTGAATAATCTCGCTAAACTAAAATAAATTACAATCATATAAATCATATAATATTATTATATATTCATGATCCATTTTCAAAGATCTTAATTTTGATACTCTACTCGCTAAGTTTGTACGAATTTTTTTTTTGAACAGCTTTTTTATTTCTATTTGTATTTGTTTATTTTATTGATTGTAGGTATTGTTATATGGAATTTTATGTTCTGAAATAAATTATTTGAATTTGAATTAATATGGAGTACAACATAGTCCGCCATATTGTTTTCGTTACGTCGTCATATAGCCTATGTTACTCGCGGTACCTAACATAGGATCTAACGATATGTAATTTGTAGAAATCGGTTAAACCATTCCAGAGTTATGGTGGCACACAGAAACTCACAAACAAATTTTGGATACATGAACCCCTAATACATAACACTCTTTTTTGTATAGGGCAGTCGTGTAAAAAGTTATTACACCTATTCAAAATATATCTTGAAGTGTTTTCATTAACGTTCACTCATTCATTCCATTCATTCATTTTATATTTAATCAGTACTTCATGTAGCTGTGTCTAAAATCTTAAGTTGAATCTGCAACATGCATGTTTTCATAATAAAGTTATTTAAATATAAGAACGAGATTTAAACAACCAGTTTGTCCCATTGGATATATTCACCTCACTAGCTCGGAAGCCCCTTTGAGTAATTTATTAAATCAGGCGTTACTTTGCGGAATTCCGTATTAATCACGAAAATAATTTTACTTTGCTATTCCGCCAATCGTGCTAGTCAATTAGTGCCAACCCGTTATACTTACTTGCGTATTTTTTGCATGCAATTAATGTTCCCACCCCCCCGCCGCAAAAGATAAATACCTCAATAGCAAGGTTAAGCGCTCTTTTATCCTGTAAACTAGTGTTAAATACACAATTTATCCACTAGTGGTGTACGGTCAGCTGCAGAGTAAAGTGACCCCCCCTGCATAGAAAGTTTGTATGCAGGGGGGGTCACTTTACTCTGCAGCTGACCGTACTAAGTAAAAATTACTTTCCCTCCCTTTAGTTTTAAATGGTTTCTTCAAGTTAACTGGTAGCATTGCTTTTAAACGATAGTTTTAAGTAATTTATATCGGATAACTTGTATTTGAATAAGATTTGTATTTGTAAGTATGTCGTTTTTTGTTAATAGTGCGTTGAAAAATGTTGTATTACACTCAGCGGCAAAATTTGTTCAACTCTCGATCTCGTGCTTTGAGACCCTCGTCAAGCTCAAGATTCCAGTTTTTTGGAATATTGATTGGAATTGAAATTTTGGAAACTTTCGCTTGCACAAGTCGCAATATAAGCACGAGAGTTAAATAAAATGTTGGAACCTTGCTTAATAAATAACTGTTAAGCAGTTAATCTTAACACACAATGTATGTAGTCGAAACTTGTCAGGATATGGAAATACCGCCCCAGTCAAGGCTCCGGTTCGGCTCAGTCCGGAGTACCGCACTCAAGTCTTTCCATACATTACTCTGACGCGCCGGTCGACCGTGCAAGTAACACTGGCATTTAAATTACAATAAAAATACGGGAGAGGCTTAGATAAATCCACCTAGTCCATAATACACTCATTGAGGCTTGTATTATTGGTATTAGACGATGATCCATATTTAATAAATAGGTACACAGATAAAATTATTCATAGAAAATATTATTATTCGAGGACCTATTTTAGATTTAAGGTAGGTACAGGTAGATAGTTAGCTAAGTTACACTTACTGTGTATATTTTGAAAATAAATGTATTTATATTTTAGAAGTAAAGGTAAGTATAGGTAAAAAACTTAAGTAAATCACTTGTTGTATGTAGTAGTGAGCTATTCGAACAGGGATAAAATGGGATTTGTTAGGGGGGTTGGAATGTTTATATCGGGATACAAGATTAATTAGACTATTTTGTTTGAAACCCCTAAAAGAGTAAATGGGGTGAAAGATTCTCAAAGTAACCTCTCATAACCTGCCAATACTGAGATAAAAATGCCGAAATAAAAATTCAATGTTGTTGAAACAAAAAGCTGTATTATTTTTAAACACTCGCAATTCCTGAAAAGCTTTTAATCGAGCGCTCATAATTACACTTTTAGGTTCATTTATTTTCCTGGTACCGGTAATTTCAGAGCATTATGTTCGTGGCCGAGTAGGACAGCATTTATAAACCGTGTTTTTTATTTGCGTTCGTAAAATTTGACACGTTGCTTGGTCCGTTAATAAGAGCTATGAAGTCTTAAAAAGATTCAGTTTAGTCGGATTTTAAGTTAACAGGGTCATTTACATTATAATTACTATTTAAACTGAGATATTTACCATGTATATTTGTTTTTGTGAGCTCCCGATATTTCGGCACTGTTACAAGCACCCATGTAGCGATTGCTACGGCGTGTGGGTAGACCACAAATAAAAACTCGCAGTAAATCTGTTACACCGTGCTTGTAACAGTGCCGAAATATCGGGAGCTCACAAAAACAAATACCTATACATGGTAAATATCTCGTATTAAATAGTAATTCAGTTTAGGTTATGGCTATGCTCAGTATGGCAGCGACTCAGTTTAGATCGTCAACTGAATCGCGTTAAGACGTCATGGTAAGGCCCCTGGTATATTAATAGCATTTTGCTGAAACAATTTTTATTTAAATTTTTCATATTTGTTAAATGAATATACATTGTAAAAAGTCCTTTAGAATTACAGATGTCAATTATGCTTAGCTTTTAGTCTGCCAAAACACGGCTAATGAAGAACCTCTTAAACTGGTTCAGCAAGTAAATTTATTAATAAAATATCTCAAAAACCCTAAGACTTAAAACACTAGTTTCTTAGGCCAACTTTCACCACCCCGGGTTATCCGCTAACCCGGAGTTAAATTGTCAAAAACCATCAAATAAAACGCTTAACTCCGAGTTATGCGGCTACACCCGGGTGGTGCACGTCGCCGTTAGATAAATTAACTAGATTTAACCTGAAGAATATTCCCTTAAAGTTAACGGAAATAATCAACGGATCCATATCGGAATCCCTAAAGTTTGTTAACCTATTTTTGCTTTTTTTAATACTGTTTAACCTAATTATCATTTGTCCTAAACTCATATATGCTAATAGTGTTTTCCCTAATATATTTTTAATATACTTTTCGTTTTTTGGCAATAATTCTATTATGGTAAATAATCGTTATGAAAATTTTTCGTTAGGGATTATGATCATTAGGATAAAACAGTTAAGGCAAGTGATTTTAGAAACTATATTTATAACTTATAAGGGATGTCGAGGGAGATCCAACAAAAATACAGTGCACTTCAGGATCTAAAATAAAGGTAGGGTTCTCTAGACACACCATCAAAAATGGCGAAATCATTTTATACTGGTTAGGGTGGAGTTAGACCAATTGACATGTTAAGTTATGTTATATTTCAGATTTTGTTTTTATTTTTTGTTTTGTAGTTGATTATCTCCTGTGATTATGTTTGATATCTATTATGTTTTATTACTTATATTTCTTCTTTCCTGACATAATGTTTAATTATTTCTTGTGATATATTTAAGTCAAAATGTACCTACTACTGCATAATGTGTCTATGTACTGCTGCATGGTTTCTACCCTATTTGCAATAAAGAATTCATTGATTGATTGACCAAACTTTTAACCAAGAGTAACGCTTACTCTTGGATACTAATGTCAAAATCCCATAGTAATTTCACGTGACTATCTGAAAGTAAGCGTTATTCTCGAATAAAATTTGGTAAAACGCAGCCTCAATACGATAATTCGCCTACACACAAACAAAGTACCTAAATGTGCACAGATATGCATACGCTGGTACACTTTAACCCAGGATTACGGAAAAGTTTCGAAAGGGTTGTCAGTGTCATGTCATAACGTAATACGGCTTAACGTGCAAATTGATATGTAAACGTGTTATTAAATATGCAAAGCGGTAAATTACTAATTAGGCATATACTTCATAGTTGGTCTACGTAATTTAATTTCGCTGAGCAAAAGCCTCCTCTATTTTACGCATGAGTATTTTGGAGGATGTGCTCCCGTGAGACTCATGCTTTTAATAAGCCAAGTATTTATTATACTTAAGTAACGAGTATCAAAATTTTCTTATAAATACAGTAAAGGTGGGGAATATTGAATGGCTTATAATATAATAGCTTATCCTTGTAAAATGAAAAAAAACTATTTGATTCCTTTTGGTTGTCTAAATTAGAAGGCTATGCCATGCCTTCTAGGACTATAACACATGACACATTATGGTCTGTCAGAGAATGCTTTAAACTTAATGTCCTCATATCTTAGCAATAGAACACAAACTGTTGTTGTAAATAAATCACAGTCTAGCGGCGCCGTAGTTAAACTAGGAGTGCCACAGGGTTCTATTTTGGGCCCATTCCTGTTTTTAGTTTATATAAATGATTTACCAAGTGTCGTAGAGAACCGTTGTGATATAGTGCTTTTTGCAGACGATACATCATTAATATTTAAGGTTGACCGGAAATCTACCGATTATAGTGTAATTAATAGCACACTAGTTGATGTACTTAACTGGTTTACTATTAATAATCTGCTACTTAATGCTAAGAAAACTAAATGTATTAGATTTGCTTTGCCGAATGTTAAACCAGTGGATACTAGAATACTTTTAAATGGTGAATGTTTAGAGATAGTTGATAAAGCATTGTTCCTAGGTTTAACGTTGGACAAAAATCTACAATGGAGTCCGCATATAACAACACTCGCAAATAGATTAAGTTCGGCTGCTTACGCCGTTAGGAAAATCAGACAACTAACTAATGTTGAGACAGCTCGCCTAGTTTATCATAGTTATTTTCATAGTGTAATGTCATACGGTATTCTGGTTTGGGGCAAGGCAGCTGACATACAGACTATATTTGTTTTACAAAAGAGAGCCATTCGTTTTATATATAAGTTAGGTAAACGTGCATCAGTTAGGGAGCTATTTAAAGAAATTAATATTTTAACTGTAGCATCCCAATATATCTATGATAATATAATTCATGTTATTAGAAACTTAGATTCATTCAATAGAATTTCTGATATCTCTAGCTATAACACTAGAAACAAAAATAAGCTAGCTATCAGAAAGTGTCGTGTCCGTAAAGTATATAAATCATTTTATGGACAATGTATTCATTTCTATAACAAGTTACCGGATGAAGCATTGCAATTGCCCCTTCCCGCTCTTAAGAATTATTTGAAAAAATCTTTGATGTCGAAGGCTTATTACACAGTAGAGGACTATTTAACAGACAAACATGCATGGCCCATACCAGAAACTAAGGAAATCAGCAAAAAATTAAATTGAATGTACTGCTTATAGAGTGAAGGACACAGTTCACGAAAGAAATCATATCAAATGTTGTGTATATCGTGTAAAACCGTTTAATTTTGTTTTATTTTGTTTATTCTTTTTTTTTGTCTTTCTGTTTCACTATTTTCTTTTGATATGGTTTCTTGTAGAACCACATATTGTAAATAGTTTTACTACTTTTGTAATTTCTTTTGAAAAAATAAGTCCCGCCGAGTTTCTTGCCGGTAATAATCTTCTCGGGCTGTGGTGTAGGGATAGAACCGGTAGTAGCTTTTTTTTTTTTGACGTTCATAAGTGCATTGTAATGTGCCTAAATTGAAAAATAAAGATATTTATCATTTATCATTTATCATTTATATGTTTCTGTTGGTAAAACTCGGCTTCGCCTATTCTAGTACATACAAGTAATAAATTAAAAAACATTTTTGTCTAAAAAGTAGACGGGTTAAGATGCAATGGTCGGGGGTTAAGATAAAAAAAATTAAACTCTTTATTATCACATACTATTATTACAATTTTTATTGCTATCTATTAGAAATAATCTTTTATTTTCATTGTGGCTCTAAGAAAGTATATAGGGCGGGGATGCAACCCCTTCTAAATTATGAAATTAATTTAATTACTTTGACAATTTATCAATTTTCTTTCAATTGAGATAGTGTCTAAAATCGCATGTACTTTATTTATACGTATTACGGGTTATGATTGAAAATCGGCGAATTTGCCACAAGATGCTGACCCTCACAAAATGGCACATAACACGTCTCTACACACTCCGGGCGGTTACTGTCGACTGAGCGGCGGATCGCATCAAAATGGCGGCTTGAAGGATGATTATTAGTTTAAAAAATCATTAAGCTTGAAACTTTCCAAATTTTATTATACTTAGCATTCGCGAGCGATACAGGCGGTGAAGCGAAATACTTTACTACGCTCGCTTGCGTCGTCACGCACGGTATTCGGTGCTTGATAATGGCATCATAGGATCTTCGAAACATGTCCCGCATAGTTACTTATAATACATGAAAGAAAGAAAGAAAGAAAGAAAATACATTTATTAGCACACGTAAAAACACAAGATAACAATCAGAATAAAAATAACATAAAGACTAATTGTGCGCTAAAAGGTCCTCGCTCAGCTTGATGTCACCGAATGAGCCATGTGATATGGCACATTCGGCGACGCTGATTTTCAGCGAAGCCCAGCAGGTAGTCTAGGTGACACTATATACATACAAACAAACAGAACACTACAAACTATAGACATGAGTGTTATCTGTAACTTTACTAATTTTATTATAAATTGATAATGTCATTAAATCCGTCTGGGATATTTAATTAAGTTCTTTTTAGCAAGCCTTCAATTATACAGGGCTATTAAGATGAAAGTCCGAAAGATTGGTTAATTAGTGCCATCCCGCTTTGATCTCGGGTTTACTGTGTAGGTATTCTATTCAAATGGTAATCCTGATTATAATTTATCAACTGACTTCGACAGAGGTTTTCCATTTGACTATATTTGTTATGGCGCCATCTATACGTACGTACAGTCAACCAATTGGAACCCTAGGCCACTGTAGGACTTTCATAGTGACGATATAAATCAGATTGTAAGAAATCTCTTACTGCTTGTCATTTTGACATGGTTCTAGAGTAGCCTAGGGTTCCAATGAGGACTACCGCGAGGGAATTTGCCCTAGGGGCGCTAGTGGACCGTGGGTCCTACGAAAAGAGATTATATGTCATTATCAGTATATTTCTCAATTGCACGTTCGGCGTTCCTCGAAGCAGCAACCACGGCTAAAGATGACACTCTTAATTTCGTTACTCTACTAGATATCACGTAGATAATACCTATGTTTTTCCTTTGCTCAATTAAATTATCCCAAATTCAATTTCCAAAAAATCCCAAATAAAATTATTCATTCGATGAACTACTACTTTCGTTGTTTTGACAACTTGCAATCCACATAAGCGCATATGCAGGATATCATCAGCCAACCTATGTCAATACGAGCAGGCAATGTTTGTTGCGTAATTACTATGTCAATAACATTAAGTCAAATCCCATGGAGACGATATCGTATATGTCAGACATATTAGTCAGACGTATATGACAAACTAATTTGTCAAAAGAATAAGGCGTGAAGTAAAAAGACCTATAGAAGGTCTTTTCGCGTCTAAAATACTCAAGTTTTTCGTCTTTTCTTAACAAAATGGACTGTCTCTCTACAAGTGCCACAAAAATGTGAAAATATTCAATTTCACTGGCATTCAAAGCCTAAAGCGAATACGACATCGTTAAATGAATACTTTGATGTTAAATCCACTCAATCTTTTCTCAAAGCACATTTTTGATTCTAATCCTCGTGTAAACAAGATATTTCACAAAATCAACAGCAAGTTACAGCAAACATTTACAACGTGTCCCGGACCGAAGGCCTGTTCAAATTTTAAAATCTTAACTTGATTTCATACCGACTTGAGATGGCTTTCAGTGTCTAAGCAAAAGCACTTGAGGCTGCGTTATCACTGTTGATGGGGATTCGAAAAGAGGGATGTGTTTGTTCGTTAAGATAAATATACGCTACGCATCCTCGCATAACCTCAAGACTTCCTGAGTCTTGTCAACACCGTTTCATATCCAAAACAGATCTTGCAAACTGCGAATTGGCTTCTTGAACTTTGTTAATATTTATTTATGTAAATATGTCGATGGTGGGTCAAACGGGGAGAGTTTAGGAATTGGAAGTTTTTGTATATCGAGAGTTTTGGGCGTTATACTTTTGCCGATGAGATTTATGCGTAGGTACCTACCCTTATTTTAAAAAGAAAAGTGCTATTTGCAGTTTTGCCGAGGTTCGCTAAATGAAAAAATACCCAGTTAGCTGGCTTATCTTTAAATAGTTTTCTTTTCGGAAGGTTTCTTTGAGATAAAGAAAAAATGGAAAAAAAAAACATAATCTCGGGCAGGGTGTACGCTCATCGCTCTGCTACTGAGTCACCGAGGCCACACCCATGGCCTCCAGTTTCGCCACCATATACCTCGTATGCGCATTGGAGACCCTTAGCAACATTTACGGTAAGAAAGTACTTCTTACGTGGAGTCTCAAGTCGGGCGTTTTTATTTTTTGTTGTACAAAAACCATTGTTGGAAAATTTAATTTTTTTAAATTGTTTTCTATTCAGAATCGCGAGCTCTTTCAATCCTAGTAGGAGAAAAAAAGTGTCCCAAGATTTGTTTTCCATTTCGCCACCATAATTTCATTGATTTAGTATGGCGGTAGCGTCAATGGAAAGTTTGAAAGTATGGAAAATTTAGGACAATTAGTTCTTCTACTAGGATTGAAAGAGCTCGCGATTCTGAGTAGAAAACAATAAAAAAAAAAAAAAATTTCCAAAAATGGTTTTTGTACAACAAAAAATAAAAACGCCCAGTTACATCCACGTTTTCTTTATCCCTTTCTTTCTTAAAAATATGATATCGTTCGCGATGTCTTTGCTTAAAAATAATAGTGAGTTTAGTTTTGTCTAGACGATACTAATATGAATATAATTTTCTATGTACAAAGAATTCTATTCATGTATGTTACAAATCAATCAATCCTTTTTGTACCATTCGCGATCGAAACTCTAGGTCCATGGGGTCCCAGCGCACGCAAATTTTTCGTAGAAATCGTGAAACGTCTGGTTGATGTTACTGGTGACCGAAGAGCTGGTGGCTTCCTCGCACGACGTATCAGCATTGCGATACAACGAGAAAATGCCGCCAGCATCCTAGGTACAATGCCTCAAGGGCCTACTTTAGATTTAAGGTAGGTAGAGGTAGGTAGTTAGGTAAGTTACACTTACTGTATATATTTCGAAAATAAATGTTTTTTCCATCAATGTGATAGACATTACGGATCTTTATGTCACTGTGGTACACGGTACGAAATGGTACATAAATCAAACTCTTTCCATAACGCTTAGTAATAATAGGACCGTGATCTTTAATAGAAATTGACACGCCTTAGAACTTCGCTCATTATCGTTATTCATTCGCACTCACTCTCTGGGCGTTGGTGGCCTAGCGGTAAGAGTATACTTTTAATCCGAAGGTCTCGGGTTCAAATCCTGCCGGCTCGTGCCAATGACTTTTTCGGAACGTATATACGAAATATGATTTAATTACAAATAACAGTATTGACCCTTTTTAATTTCTACCTTTTTCTGTCGCATTATACCAATCGCTTTTCGGTGAAGGAAAACATCGTGAAGAATCCGTACTAATCCCAATAAGGCCTAGTTTACCCTCTTGGTTGGAAGGTCAGATTGCAGTCACTTTCGTTAATCTAGTACCTACGCCAAATCCTGGGATGCAAAAACGGATCCCAGCATGCGTAGCCAAAATACCAATTGCTGGTCATGCCCAACTCCATTTTAATTTCGTGATGAAGTCTTCAACGTCGTGCAACTTTGTGCAACGTCGGATTTAGACATTCCTCGGTCTAGACGACTGATGCTGACTTTCATCATCATCAGCATCATTTCAGCCGAAAGACGTCCACTGCTGGACATAGGCCTACCCCAAAGATTTCCACAATGACCGGTCCTGCGCCACCCGCATCCAGCGGACTGCTGCGACCTTCACCAGGTCATCAGCCCACCTTGTGGGCCTACCCACGCTGCGCCTTCCGGTACGAGGTCGCCACTTGAGAACCTTTTCGCCCCAATGGCCATCGGTTCTACGTGCAATGTGCCCCGCCCACTGCCACTTAAGTTTAACGATTCGGAGAGCTATATCGGTTACTTTGGTTCTGCTGCGGATGGTCTCATTTCTGATACGATCTCGCAGAGAGACTCCTAGCATAGCCCTCTCCATTGCCCTTTTGGTGACTTTGAGCTTTCTTATGAGGCCTATTGTAAGCAACAACGTTTCAGTACCGTATGTCATCACTGGCAACACATACTGATCGAAAACTTTCGTCTTCAGGCACTGCGAAATAAGCTGACTTTACACAAATAAAAATATTGGATTGATTTTATATTACACCGGCTATTTGATTCCAAATAAGGCGAGCTTCTCTCGTCATAGTCGTCCGTGACACGAATTGAGAATTCCATCATAAAGTGTCAAAGTAGCCTCCGTTTGACATATTAGGCGGAATCGAGTGCTTCTGCGTTAGACCATGCAACGTCTGCTCATTAGATGAGGCATACATGTAGACACTCAGTATCTGGAGTCCGTCTATGCTAAGTTTCCTAGATTTTCATAGTGGAAGTGGCAAGTAAACGTCACTTTCATAGAAGTTTGACGTTTAAAATAACACTTTAAAATTTGACAGTTCATGGTTTGCGGTGGAGCGTTGGTAGCCCAGCGGTATGACGTGAGACTTTCAATCCGAAGGTCTCGGGTTCAAATCCTACCGGCTCATACCAATGAGTTTTACGGAACTTATGTACGAAATATCATTTGATATTTACCTATCGCTTTTCGGTGAAGGAAAACATCGTGAGCCGGACTAATCCCAATACGTCCTAGTTTACCCTCTGGGTTGGAATGTTAGATGGCAGTCGGTTTCGTTAAACCAGCACCTACGTCAAATCTTGGAATTAGTTGCCAAAGCGGACCCAAGGCTCTAGAAAACGCTAGAAATAAGAAGATGAGATAACGGGTTTTTGAGTGACCCACTTCACAGCATGCCGCCATTCCTCCCGCAGGGTAGCTTCACGACTGCATTCGTTTATGGTCGCCCACTTTGATCTGGTCGGTCCACTTCATTGGAGATTTTCCTCTTCTTTAGGCGGAGTACGTCATTTTTGTAGAGAGTCATTTTTAGGATAGGTCATGTTCTGAAGATTCCACTTTCTAAAGACGCCACTTTCTGAGAGTACGTTCTAAGTACGTCATTTTCTTTAATCACCTCTTTCTGAGTTCGTCATTTTGACTTGGTCACTTTTTGCATTTTGCGGCTGTTCTGTACATTGCCGGAAGTTGACCCCTAAGAAACTATTGAAACAGGACAGGTATCAATTACACGGTTTTCGGATTTTTTTTTGTACTTGTGCTACAAGCTCTTGCTTTTTGCCAAACTTCATGATTCTAAGTCAACGGGAAGTAAGGTACCTTATAAATTTTGGTTCCCAATGCAAATGTATGGGACATGCCACATAAACGGTCCCTATCTGTTGATTGCGTTGACGTAGAGGTTTGGTTTTTTTACAGCTTCAAGGGATCGCAGACTTGTCATGTATGTGGTATTCAACTTGCTATCTCTATGAGTTCTTGAGATAAAGGGTCTTAACAGAGAGTGGACGGACGGACGGACAACAAAGTGATCCTATAAGTGTTCCGTTTTTTTGAGGTACGGAACCCTAAAAACGAAGGAGGAAACGGTCAAGTACGTTTGTAAAAAATTCTTATCTTGCCTCTTAATATTTAATGTGACAGGCAATGCCTGGTGAGGAGTTCAGACAGTGTGGAGGTGGTTTCATTTGTTAAAATTTTCTGGGAATAAACAATTTTTTTTTCATAATAACGCAGGCTCTACTGGGAGGTTCTCTGCGTAGTGAGAGACTTGACCTACTCTAGCTAGAGCGATTCACCGTTGCGAATGGATGGGATACGTTTGATGTCTGTCGAGTACGAATAAAGTGATTATATAATGATTCCGATAGTGTTTGCTTTGGGAAATGCAATTCGGTGTTTGGCTCGATTTTAATTGGAAAACGGTTTTCGGTTATTCAGGAAAGGAACATATTTGGACATATCGTTTTGTCGATCCGAAATTCAGATCGCATTATGCGATCGCAAAACGAAGCCACTCGTTAACTCGGAGTTAATAAGTTTAGCAGCATAATGTTTGCAAGAGTGCCAACGTAAGTACGTAATACGTATATTTATAATAAAGCGCCCTATGATTAAAGTATTTTCAAATTTGGATGATTTTAAATACCACGATGATGGCAAACAAGCATACGGCCCGCGGCAAAGCGGTCACCGGAGTCTATGAACGCCTGCAACTCCAGAGGGGTCACATGCCCGTTGCCGACCCATTAAAATCTTATACACTCCTTCTTTCAAGAACCCTATACTGATATCTTTCGGGAAAACCTCGGCAGGGAGCTCATTCCACAACCTGAGCGTCTGAAACCTGAAACCGCACAGTGCGTGATCATTTTGGTTGCAAGGTGTGTGGATAAACGCCCTGTCAATGGCGAGCGGTGTGATGGTGAGAAGTGGACATTGGGATCATGTCAAACAATTCTTCAAAACACAACCCATTGTATAGGCGGTAGAACACACATAAGGAGGCAAAGTCTCTCCTCAGACTATGTCTCCTTTAAAATAAAATTTAATCGAAAATTCAGTGTAAACTTGGAAAGAGTTTGTTGAAAAACTTTGACGTTTGAATTTATCTCCTACAGAACAACTACAAAGATACTTCTAACTCAACAAAAGTTTCCATCATCATTTGGATCGCATGATGCAATCGCAAGATGAAGCCACTCGGAAACTCCTAACAAGTTTACAACTCTGCGAGACCGAAAACGTTCGAGAATCGGGAATTGAATTAATTAGGTCTTCTGAACTGTGAAGTCTCGGTTCATTCACTTCTGAACGTTGTTACTGCAGTTAATTTTAAGATTACAGCCATGTTTATTTGTTGAAGATAATGCAAATTGGAGATTTACTGCTGAGCGAAATAAAAACTCACGGTATTGGAACATCAGGTCAACGCTACACACATTTAGGAAATGATCCAAGATGCCATTCGCTAACGCTCAGTAACTTAGCTTCGTTGTCTTTCTCTCTCGCTCTTCCTTATTAGTGCGACCAAGACAGTTGCGTTTCGTTCGCGACTGAGCGTGAGCGATTGGCATCTTGGCTACGCACCCTGGGTCCCATGACGTCTTAACGCGATTCAGTTTAGGCTCAGTATGGCAGCGACTCAGTTTAGGTCGTCAACTGAATCGCGTTAAGTTATGGTAAGGCCTGAATTAATTGGGTGTGTAATGATCGGTATAACTTTTTTTGGTATAATAACATATATATTTAATGGATATAATCACTCATAATACATAATGAACATTTGGTATAACAACAAAATATCTACTATTATTTCGTATATTTACCATTTCATATAACACTTATTTCTAATAACCATTATATGGTATAATTATCCATTGATATACATCTCAAATAATGTAACTAGCAAACGGTATAAAAAAAATCGCATCGCCAGAAGTCGCCTGAAATTATATCGCTTGAGACTGCTGGCAATATCGTGATTTTTTAAAGGGATCACAGTTCTAACCTAACCTACTTTCCTGCTAAAAGTACATATGTTTAGGGGTCACAGTTTCTAACCTAACCTAACCTATTATTTAAACATTTTATAATAAAAAGTTATTCTAACTGTGCTTTAGATTAAATTAGCGTTATAGCATTTATTTTTATCGGAAGTAAGCATTATACTCAAAGGATGTTATAAAAAATGTTATTCGAAAAAAATATCATTATAATTAAATAATGATTATACCATTTTTAAGTATATTATTAGTTGTTATATGATTCAATAATTATATCAAATGAGCGTTATTACGACCAACATCATATCAAAAAAAGTTATATCGATCGGTACGCACCCGAATTAATTTAGTCTCGCGAACTGTAAAGTCTTGGGTCATTCACTTGGGTACTTTATTACTGCAATTAATTACGGAGTGATGATTCATACGAATGAACTGTCTTACATAGCATATGTTAGCCCCACTTATCCCCACCAAGGGTTAGTTAACCCGGAGTTAAGATGTCAAATTATTAACACTCCGGGTTATCCACCATGTCCCTCGTTGCCGTTTAAGAAGTACTTTTTTCATATGATATGGTGGAAAGATTCAGGGCCACGGGCGTGGTCTTGGTAGCTTGGAAGAGCGATGAGTTGTTATCTCAGAGTCGCGGGTTCGAGTCTCGCCCGAGGTCATGATTATTTTCACTTTTCCTCTCTGAGAATTAAGGTATCGTACGCAGACATTTCTGCTTAAAAATAGTTTAAGATCAATATTTAATTTTTTCCCGTAAGAGGGTAGATCGCTATGGCGTGTGGGTAGATCACAACTAAAAACTCGCAGCTCATCAGTTTACTCCGTGAACATGACGCTTGCAACAGTGTCGAAATAACGGGTGCTCAATAAAACAAACATACATGGTAATTATCCCGTTTCAAATATTAGTTATAATTATACCTAGATATTTTTCTAGCACGAACGATATGTTGTCAGTGCTTGACAAAATAAAAACATCGACAGTCCTGTTATCGACAAATAAATTTGATAGTTTAGCACCTAGCACCCGCTTACAGAAGGAGTCTTATCGATATGTGCCAAAACTATTTTAATAATAGAGTGAGATATCACGTCTTAAAAATTTTATATCTTTTTGTTCTTAAACAATGAAACCAAACAGTTTTACAATTTTTAAGAAACGCATGTTCACTCTATAATTAAAATAGTATCGCAAGATACGAATACTGCTTACTGGAGCTGTATTGCGAAAGCTAGGGTGTAAAGCAGTCAACTTATCGATAACAGGACTGTCGATGTTTTTATTTTGTCAAGCACTGACAACATGTCGTTCGTGCTAGAAAAATATCTAGGTATAGTTATAATCAATATTTAGGTTTTTTTGCGGCCTTTTTAAACATATTGTTTAATTTCAATGAATAACATGCAATAACACAATACGTATTTCAGGAAAATTTTACACTGATCATTGATCAAACTAAAGTCAAACCACGTTAGTTCTGCCGAGCAAATGAATCGTCAAACTTTAGTGTTAGATTAAACGTCAAACTTCTATGAATAATGACGTTTACTTAACACTTTCACATTCTGTGCTATCGAAATCTAGGAAACTAAGCAAAGTCGGACTCTAGCCTCAAACTAACCAAAGCTTATACTATGAGTAATAAATTATAGGTGAGGATATACATACTTAAATAAATAAATACATACTTATATACCTAGAAAACATCCATAACTCAGGAATAAATATTATTGATGAACACATATAAATCAACCAATCTGCCAAACTATATAACTATGTAAATGAACGTCTAAATATCTATCCGCAGTTGACTTATACCTCCAAACAAAGTATTACTCAGTGGTTAAAAACAATATCTTATGCCGAAATTGAATCCCTCATGTAATATGATATAATGTAATAAAAAATAATGAAAATAATAATATAATATAAGAATTGAAGTAAATAAAGAGAATATAATATAATAATAATATATGATAGAATGTAATGTAATATATAATATAATATATGATATAATGTAATGTAATATAATATCCCTCGCTCTCAAACTCAAACACACACATACACACACACACACACACACATACACACACACACACACACACACACACACGCGCGCGAATTTTGTATTTCGAATTTTGTATTTCGATACGATAATTAGAATTAGTAAATCTTGTATATGAAATAAGTATATATTACTCGCCTTATATGCATGTATAAGCAGATAATTATAATAATAAAAATTGTAAACTTTGAATTAAACGTTATACATTGGTTTATAACCCACTAAATTTACTGAAGAGCGGAGCCTTCTGACACAAGTAAAATTATTACTTAAAAGAAGACTTCTGTCTTTGTTTCTAGTAATGTGTTAATGTGTAACCAATAAATAATTTTTCATTTTTTCATTTTCATTTTTCATATAAATGCCCTACAATCGGCTTTTATTTTATTTTATTTTTTTATCTATTATTTGAGTTTTGAGTTATAGGTCCTTGCCTCCAGTACGGGCGGCCTAAAACTCTTAACACGTTGTTAAATATTGCACATTTCCTACAATCGACTAAGCTCAAAAATTAAAATGCCCTTACCAGAATTCGAACACGGGACCACTAGCTTCGTAGGAAAGGTCTCTACCAACAAGGCCAGTGAGTCGTGAAGGTTAAATCAATACAGCTACGTGTAATAACGACAAGTTAAACTAATTCAATAGAATCCTTACACGCGTGTGGAGGCAAAAATCTATTTCACTAAGTCTAGAAATTCCAGACCAGTTCACTCAATACATATCGCTCTTTAATCGCTCATGTGAATATACTGAAATCAAAACGGTGTGCTGATGTTCTGTGTAGCCAATTATTCCCAAATAGGCATATTGTAGGTTCTAAACCGTTCGTTCGAATACAGTTCAAATCAGATAATTTACAGCCAGTGTTACCCGTGTAGACAATTTTGGTTTAAACTGTTTGACAGACCGTGTAGGTAGATAATTTAGCTTCAAACAATAATTTACAAGAAAACAGATGAATGAACATGTTAGTGAAAATGTACTTAATTAAGATACAAACAAGGTAATTATAGTATGTAACAACAAACAATTATATGCCACAGTAGTTTATAACCACAAACAATTATATTTGTAAATGTAAATGTCGCTACGCGTCTTCCGAAGACGTGAAACCACATTTGGTTAAGGAAATAGTGAATATATTCACTCGACGATGAGGCGTCGATAGCTCAGCAGCGCTTGGCAGAGCGATCTCACGGTATTCAGAGAGGTCGTGGGTTCGAATCCTGGTCGACGAAAGGAATTTTTCCATTTCTTTTGCAATTATAAAATTGAAAATTTCGTTCGGAGACATACATATCTGTTTAATATAAAATTAAATAAATAGTACACAATAAGTCTTACCATCTAAAACTTAAGTTTTTCTTTTTGTGATAAAAGCTGTAAGTGCAAGCATTCTTTTATAACCACACGCAAAAACGCTGTATCCGCCATATACATCATATTGAGAGCGCCGTAAGGACCATTGTAGGTAAATTTAGCAAAACTTGAATTGACGTCATTGGAATTGATTAAAGAAATACCATTATTTAGGTGTTTACAACATTTAAGTGTGATCAAAAAATGCGTTCGTTTTGCTACGATGTCCAGTTTTTCTAATCATCGCAGAGCATCGAGACCAGACCAAATTGATGGAGTATTCAGAACCTCCTTTGTTTTGCGATAATAAGCGACAATAAATTAAATAATACAACACAAATACATTAATTCAAAACATGTTTTACAGTGGTTACTTTTAAAGACTAAGATTTATTATTTATAAGGAAAAAAGTATATTACGAATACCTGAACTAGATTTTCCTGTGTTTCAGACGAAAAAAGATTGTTTTTTCCTAATTATTTCCTTAAATAAATAGTACACAATAAGTATTATCATCTCTTGACGGGCGCGTCGTAGCTTATACTTATTTTTCTACTCCAGCACTTCTCGACTTCGTCTCGTTTTGTAACGGCGGCCCTCAAGTTTTAAGAACCCTTATTGTATACTGTTGCATAAACTACTATTTACTCGCAACAAGCGTAGCTTAGCGGATTTTATGTCTAATCTTGCATTTAGCCTGTTGTACAAAAATAAACCCAAAATTACAAAAAAATCTAGACGAATAACCGTGCTTTTAGCTTAGCTACTCTGAGAAGTAATGCAGTATGTATGTTAGTATTGATTGACACAATGCCAAGTATACTTACTTGGATTTGGATAGCTGATTGAATAAAGTTTTTTGAAGACAGATATTAGCTTTCTAACTCTGTTGCAAAAAACTACAGTGTGATTTTGAAAAGAGGGCGTCTCGTAATGATGTGTCAAAGCACAATACAAGAACCATCGTTATATAACAAGGGATGGATGTTTCTCGGGCAGTCGATGCGGAAATACTACTATTATCTGAAGACAACCAAACGAGACCGTTTCTCTATCGGCCATTTTACGCTTTGGAGTTTATTGTCGGATCGGAGACTTCTGAGAAGCTATTAGGTCGACTTTCGTTGCGCATTTATGCTCTGAAGTTACTTGTTGGGATTTTGTGAGCTATTAAGGTACCTAGCTTGAATATTGGAGTTCAAAAGGTGCATTTATAAACTACCCGTGCAATTTTCAATGCAATCCTACTAATATTATAAATGTGATAGTTTGTATGGCTGTTTGCTACTCTTTCACGTAAAACTACTGAATGGATTTAAATAAAACTTTACAATAATATAGCTTATACATCAGAATAACACATAGGCTACAATTTATACTGATACTGCGCAGACGAAGTCGCTGGCACTACCTAGTAGTACATATAGTTTACATTTTCCGATGGATCGATCCCAGCCTTGCTCACCGAGGGTCTAAGTCACTTCTTTGTAGTATATGACATCTCTTTTAATATATTACATTCAAAACTTCTCAGAAAGAAAAGCAAAATGAAAAAAAAAATACTATTAAGCAAATTTGGTATTCCCAGACGTTTTTGCTTAAAAAAAAATAGTTTATTATATACCGTGTAAATAAACTTACAAAATTTTACAGTGGCTAGACATGAAGATTATTACATAAATAGCGTTTTAACTTTAATATCAGCTGTATATTTTTCATATATTCAATTTAACATTAAATCTTCTGTTCAGGCAAAGTTTAAATTATATGAAAAAAATCGACACTGTTCAACGTTATACTTGCGTGAAATTGGAGAAAAACTTAACGTAGGTAGGTACACAAAAAAATCCTTATAATAAATATCCACTATCAGCTACAGGAAATAGATTCTCTAATCTAAAAAAAATATCGCGATGTTGACCGTACGAAATATCTGTATCGTAGCTATTTAGTACCTCTCTGGCTCCCTGCCAACCATCAGTGCCAATTCCAGCATTCATATACTTGATTAGAAATATAGCCAGGGAAGTACAAAATAATGTTTTGTTCGCTTACAAACACATTGTTTGTTTTGTTAGTCATTCAGGCCTACATATTTTGATTGTGTCGGCAAATAAAAGATCAAAGTGGGGAATCGTGTTCTAATAGAAAACAAAAATGTTGCGTTTACGATCTCTTTCGGCGTTTAGATATAGCAGAAATAACAAATACGCAGCAGAATATTTTCATGAAATGACAAGGAGTTGCTATGTTGACCGCCTGAAAAATCAATATTTAAAAAACCTTCATGCAATTTGAATATAATAAAAAAATATTAAAATGGGTACTCACACCTACTCACATAATTTTAGTCTTTTGCTCAACATAAATGAAATGTGTCGAGTTTTGAATGTTATTGAAAATCAAAATTTGGCCATGAGGATCACCCTTAAGCTGCCTCAGAGGTCCGATATATTGCTTCGTCGTTAATGATGTTAATAATTATCCTAAACGTGTCCATCCAAAGTACAGGTACAGGTAGCAGAACCAAATATCGCTTTTGCTGGTTCAGCCGCCGTAAGCTGAGGATCAGCACTATCAGCAGGTGACGAGAGCATATCTGGACTAACTAACTAGTCGACGTCCAGTCGGTCGACCAAAGTGCCGCTGGATAGGTCTGGTGGAGACGGATGGACGTAACTGGCGAGAGATGGCGCAGGATCGGGTAAAGTGAAGAATATTCTTGCTGATTGCTATTAATGGAGTCTCAAAGTTTTCAGCAAATACGTCTACTTAGGACAAGCGCTGCAACTGGGCATGAACAACTTTGAGAGGGATCTCAGTAAAAGAATACAGCTATGCTGGGCAGCATTTAGGAAGCTTCGTCAAGTATTCTCGCAGATACCACAGTGCCTAAAAACGAAGTTTATAACGAGTGTGTCCTACCAGTAATGACTCATGGAGCTGAGACATGAACACTAACAGTGCGATTGGGTACCCGATTACTAGTAGCTGAGTGAGCAGACTGCTCACTCAGCTACTCAGATATCGCTATTATGCTTAGCAGCTGCTATGCCAGTGTCTATCTAAATGACCAAATCCGGAATGATCTGATCCGAGAATTAAAGTCACCGACATAACCCAAAGGATTAGGAAGCTGAAGTGGCAGTGGGCCGGTCACATCGGCCGCAGAACCGATGACCGCTGGGGTAAGCGTGTTCTAGAGAGACCACGGCTTGACAAGCATAATGTAGGACGCCTTCCAGCTAGGTGGAGCGATGACTTGCAAAAAGTGCACTTGGAAGCAAAAAAACTCAAGACTAAGCGCAGTGGTATGTCAGGTTCGAATCCTGGTCAGGGCATTTCCTATATATCGTCGCCTAGTACCCACAAAACAAGCCTTATTGAGTTTACCGTGGGACTAGGTCGATTTGTGTAAGATTGTCTCACAAGATTTATAATTATTTATTTATAGGAGAGGCCTATGTCCAGCAGTGGACGGAAGTGGGCTAATGATATAAAGTGGAGTGTCTTTGCTCAGACCAACATATTTTTTGGGTCGCCAAGCTAGCGCAGTTACTTCAGCCAGCTGTTACCAAAAGCAGAAGAATTACTTACCAACTATAGTAGCGAGAATGACCCCCGCCAACACCACAGAAGTGACTGCCATGAGGACGAGCGAGGTGACGTCCGTGTCGGTGGCGTTGGTGGTGCTGGTGCCGTTGCAGCCCCACGCCACCGCGTCCGCCCACGAGCAGTTCGCGATGTACCATTCCGTCGTTGCGTCTGTGATGTCATCTGGAATTAATAGAAGACATGTAGGTATGCTTATGTGGATTATCAAACTTAATGGCAATCGGCGAACGAATAACACGTATTTTATCAGAATAAGCGTGGCATGTCTCGACTGCATCGGGCAGTCAGTGTCGGACAGACAGAGTGGTGTTATCACCTTCGCGGCTCGGGCATCACACGAGTACGTGAATGCTAACCGTTGCAATTTAATATCAGTATGACTCACAAAAGTTTAAATTATATGGTCACTACCAACTAGGCTAGGAGCCCGTTATTCCACCTAGCCTAGTTGGTAGTGACCTGCCTAAGAAGCAGGAGGTCCCAGGTTCGAATCCTGGTCAGGACCTTTTTTTTATATACACTATGACGGTGACAAACAAGCATACGGCCCGCCTGATGGTAAGCGGTCACCGTAGCCTATGGACGCCTGCAAGTCCAGGGGTGTTACATGCGCGTTGCCGACCCTTATTTGTGTGCTTATCACGAATATTTGTTCCTGAGTATGTTTTATATGTACATATTTGCTCACCAGTTAAGCCCGTCTATCCTAGCGTCTGCAGTAATGTACTGTAAACCATTATTAGTAAAATATAATCATAAAATAATATGAATTCTCCCAGATGAATTACAAATCCATCCATAATATTCTCATTACCTTTTCCTAGAAAATGCTAAATCCTCAGATTCCTTTATAAATACCAACGTAATATAAATCGTAATAGTTTTCACAGATCCGTCGCGATGCGTTATTAGCTCCAACAGTTCAAAGGAAAAAGAGCCTAAAGAAATGTAAACTAGTACATCGTTAAGGCGTGTTTCCTTTGGATGAAGCTTTCCCGCGGGAAATTAGATCTTAGTTCAAAAGAATCCTGTTGCGGAGAAGCCCTCTGTTTTAATAACTCAGCGGAACGTTTGCGTGGATTATTGCTATGTTCATTTAATATTATGTTTATGTGTGTTTAAGCCTTTGAGCAATATGGCTTCTCATTCCGACACGTTTGAAGGGAGAAGGAAAAGCGACATTTTACTGTGCAAATTATTATAACTAATATTTGAAACGGGATAATTACCATGTTAGTTTGTTTTATTGAGCTCCCGATATTTACAATCTCATGCCGTAGCACATTCGGGCGTTTAAAAATAATGAACCTCGAAAATCGGCAATCGCTGAGCATCTTTTAGAGGCGGGAACAAATCACTGGATTGAGTTACATAACCCTCAGATTCTCTCGACGGAAAAGCACTAGGTACATTCCTAGGATGGTCAAGGAAACCATTGAAATCCTTAAATATAAAAACTTTAACAGAGAAGATGGTTTTCAGCTTCCGAAGGTCTGGTATCCAGTGATCCGAAAGTTCGCAAATCGAAAAGAGACTGTTCCGGTAAGAAATGCACGGGTTGATACTGTAAGTGTTGTGTGTCGTGAACGTGATCGAGTTTCAAGTGATAAAGCGGACGGTAGTAGTGCCAGGGACAACACACAAAATAAGCGAACCCGTAAGAGAGTAGATCGCTTTGGCGTGTGGGTAGATCACAACTAAAAACTCGCAGCTCATCAGTTTACTCCGTGAACATGACGCTTGCAACAGTGGCGAAATATCGGGTGCTCAATAAAACAAACATACATGGTAATTATCCCGTTTCAAATATTAGTTATAATGCAAATGACCATGTTAGCTTAAAATAGTATATTGAGCAAATTATTCTATCACTTTTGCGGAGGGAAACGCACACACAGACGCACTTGAGTCAAACACGAAACTATGTTTGGAGTATAAGATTTTAAGCTAACATGGTCATTTACACTATAGTTACTATTTAAAACGAGATATTTACCATGTACATTTGTTTTCATGAGCTCCCGATATTTCGGCACTGTTACAAGTGCCATGTTCACGGTGTAACTGATTTGCTGCGAGTTTTTATTTTATTTGTGGTCTACCCACACCCCGTAGCGATCTACCCGCTTACGGGTTCGTTTAATTTGCGCGGTGTCACTACCGCTACTAGCGTCTACTTTCTCACTTAGAACTCGATCACGTTCACGACACACGACACTTACAGTATCGACTGGTGCATTTCTTACCGAACCAATAACTTTTGGATTTTTGAATTTCCGAATCACTGGATGCCAGACCCTCGACAGTTGAAACCCGTCCTCTCGGTTGAAATTTTTGTATTTTAGGATTTCTATAGCTTCTTTAACCATCCTAGGTATGTAATGCTTTTCTGTCGAGAGTATCTGAGGGTTATGCAACTCAATCCAGTGATTTGTTCCTGCCTCCAAAAGATGTTCAGCGACTGCCGATTTTCTAGGTTCGTTGTTTTTAACCGCTCGTATGTGCTCCTTTATATGGCACGCGATTGTACGCTTAGTTTGTCCTATGTAGGAGCTACCACAGCTACAGTCAATCTTGTAAACGCCTGGATGTTCAAGTGGAAAACTGTCCTTCGGCGTCCGTAAATGTTGTGACAGTTTTCTGTAAGGGGTGAAGATAGTTTTTACCGAGAACTTCTTTAAAATGTTAGTAACCTTATCTGTCACTCCCTTTACATACGGTAAAAAAGCTGGTTGTCGTTCCACGCTGTAGTCCAGGCGCTTCGTCGTATCAGTGCGTCTATGTGGCATGGTCCGCCCAATATAACCGTTTCTCTGCAGAACGTCTCTTAAGTGTATAAGCTCCTCATTTAAATGTTCCTCGTCACATAGGTTATATGCGTGGTCGGTAAGTGACGTCACTACAGAGTGCAGTTGACGGGGGTGATGATGTGAGTTAGCATGCAGGTAACGATCAGTGTGGGTGGGCTTTCTATATACAGAGTGAGTAAGAGAACCGTCATTCCGAACTCCGACTTTCACATCTAGAAATGCAATAATCCTTTCCTTTTCCATTTCATAAGTGAACCGCATTTTCCCATGGATACTGTTCAGATGTGCCACGTAATTCTTTACATCATTCTCATTTCCCTCAAGTATACAAAATATGTCGTCCATATACCTCTTCCAAACTTTCACGGCTTGCGGAGCGGTGGCAATGGCTCTTTTCTCAAAGTATTCCATCCAGAGGTTGGCTACCACTGGAGCTACAGGACTACCCATCGCCACGCCGTCTATTTGGAGGTAGTATTCACCCTGGTATACGAAGTAATTTTTACCATATGTAAAGGGAGTGACAGATAAGGTTGCTAACATTTTAAAGAAGTTCTCGGTAAAAACTATCTTCACCCCTTACAGAAAACTGTCACAACATTTACGGACGCCGAAGGACAGTTTTCCACTTGAACATCCAGGCGTTTACAAGATTGACTGTAGCTGTGGTAGCTCCTACATAGGACAAACTAAGCGTACAATCGCGTGCCGTATAAAGGAGCACATACGAGCGGTTAAAAACAACGAACCTAGAAAATCGGCAGTCGCTGAACATCTTTTGGAGGCAGGAACAAATCACTGGATTGAGTTGCATAACCCTCAGATACTCTCGACAGAAAAGCATTACATACCTAGGATGGTTAAAGAAGCTATAGAAATCCTAAAATACAAAAATTTCAACCGAGAGGACGGGTTTCAACTGTCGAGGGTCTGGCATCCAGTGATTCGGAAATTCAAAAATCCAAAAGTTATTGGTTCGGTAAGAAATGCACCAGTCGATACTGTAAGTGTCGTGTGTCGTGAACGTGATCGAGTTCTAAGTGAGAAAGTAGACGCTAGTAGCGGTAGTGACACCGCGCAAATTAAACGAACCCGTAAGCGGGTAGATCGCTACGGGGTGTGGGTAGACCACAAATAAAATAAAAACTCGCAGCAAATCAGTTACACCGTGAACATGGCACTTGTAACAGTGCCGAAATATCGGGAGCTCCTGAAAACAAATGTACATGGTAAATATCTCGTTTTAAATAGTAACTATAGTATGTTTGGAGTCTTTCCTGTGGACTTTTGAAAAGTGACGGTTGATTTTCTTATTGAACCCTTATCCACATTGAAAAGTAATCCCCTTCTATTGAATTGCATGAAATAAATCATGAATATATGCTAAGCTGTTAACTTTTGGCCACAGGAAAGATTGGCTCTACAGTTCAGCGAAACACACACTTTTGCTTTCATGTGACCAATAGTTAACAGCTTGTGGACATGTAGTAATGATTTTTATCATACATTGCAATAAAAAAGGAGTAGGTACCTCTTAATGTTACACGGCATATATAAGAAAATCAAGCTTAATATCCCTTAACTGTTGAATAGTTCACTGGAAAGAATCCGAACATCGTTTCGTATTTGACCCACTTCTCACACATTGCATACAAAACACAAGCTGTAATGTCGTCGTTTCACTAACACAGAAACTTATACAACTACACTATCAAAGCTCACACACTTCAATCTATTTTTGTGTACGGACTAGTCTCAATACAGACCCGCATTTGCCCATTTGGTCTTGCACTTTGTCATAGGGGAAACAGTACGTATGCCCACTCCCCTTCCTGTATTACTTGAACGTTTAAGCCAATGATGTATTGTTGAAGTATCGTTCAGGACTTTTGTAACACCCTGTTTTTTAGTTCATCATGCAACGCGATTGTCAAAATAAGACGACTTTAGTACGGGATGGGACGGGACGATCTGTTAATTTCTATAGAAAGAATCACGTGATAGCTCAGAGCCTTCGGAGTTCACGTGACGTTCTCTATAGAAACTGACAGATCAACTAATCCTTAAATCGTCCCTGCGTTTATCCGTTGGAAAATGAACTTGCTAACAACATTCGGACCAACTTAACTGAGACTCAATGCGCGTTCATTTAAGTTACGGACTCTTGGGAACTTACTTACAGCTCCCATTGGGATTATTTGTATGAATCTTGATTTTAGTTCATTTTGCAGAGGTTTATTTTGTTTATTAATATTGGTCTAAACTATATCATATATGATACAGTACTATACTGCCTACTCACTTTTGGCTTCGGTTTAATGAAACTTCATTGTCTAAAAAAATACAGGAATTTCACTTAAAAATAGTAAACGTATCTAAAATCATTACAAGTTACGCAAGCAAGTATTTTTGACAATGGTTAGCAAAAGTTTTCTAAATTTAAGGCACCTTTAGCCACTGCAGAAAGTATCCATAAGATTTTCCACGGGCATCGCAACTTATCTGTGATAGACCCTACAGGTCAATGATGATGATCAGGAAATTAAAAGACGTAGGCGACAGTTAAACCAAAACCTACATGACTTCGAGTCTTCAAAAAGCCACCGTAACTACAGTCTGACAACAGTAACAGTAGGAAAAAAAAACTATATCTATCCCTTTTTTCAGGGTGGTAATACAAGCGTAAAAATAAGACAGTATGATGCTCTCTATCAGTGCGACAATACGTTTCCTCGTGCCCATGAACGCACGTGACCAGCATGAACTATGAATACGTGTGTGGTGCCAGAGGCAACTTGAATTTCAATTCAGGAAATTACGGGGACTACCTGTCGAAATTGACTGGGACTTCCGCAATCACAAAGGATTATTTCTTGGTTTACCTTTATTTTTCGCTTTAGTTTTTTCGTCCACAATTTTCTGTAAATACAATTACATTAGTCCAACTATGTGGAAATCCGACTTATGGTCTGTTTCACAATGCCTGAATAAGCTAATTGCCACTAATTTGTTGAATAAAGTCATAGATCGCGTTTCACAATCTTCAAATAAGCTTAAATGTTAGATAAAGTGCTAAGTAAATTATAGTTTAGTGTCAGATAAGAGGTTTGGCGGTTAAAGTTAGTTGATAGCTAATTTTCAAAGCGGAATATCGTTTTGGCATGTACTGAAATCGAAAAATGTTTAAAATGGATTAAAACGATGCGTTTTTCAGACAATGTTTGAGGTAAAATATGAATAAAATAATGAACACAAGATGATAACAGACGACAAAAGCCAAACAATTTTTTAAATCCTTCTCTATCGCATTTGCGTAGAAAGAGATGCAGATACAAAATTTATTATTTTTCAATGTCAGCGGTAGGGTCTCCGTGTCCGCCGTGCGAAATAACCACATTTGCATGTCAGACGATCCGTATCACTCCCCACAAACATAATATAATGTAAAATTATTTAAATTATAGATATAAGATATCGAGACACAAACTGAATAAGCTGGTTGTCAACCGTTACGTTCGTAAGAAGTATACCATATAGAGGAGACAAATAACACATTAGAACGGATTAATCGCGTTTATTAACACCATGGCCATGTTTCGAGCCCTTTACAGCACTAGTTTTCACAGGGTTAAGATGATGACTGAAAGTCAGAATCAATAGTTACTTATGCAAATGACCTCCATACGAAGATGTAAGAATAATAAAAAGAAAACCAATGGTTAGACTACAATGCTCAGATGTATAAAACTCTCGTGAGACTCGAACATATTAAATAATATTTAAAACGGGTCACTCACGTAATTTAGTCGATTTTCGCTCGACATGTTTCGTTCTTTACGAAGAACGTCATCAGGAGCGACCACCCGCGACAGAGGCAAGTCGTACACTGCGGGCTAATGCCCTATCTGCTCTGGTACTTGCAGCTGGCGGTGGTAGCGGCGCGGGGGCAACATGTCGAGCGAAAATCGACTAAATTACGTGAGTGACCCGTTTTAAATATTATTTAATGCTCAGATGGGCTTATAAAGGTAGTAATACATATCTAGTTGGCTATTACTATCAAACAAATACGCAAAACAGCCAGCTGCGGAGCTAGTGGTATGCATGAGCGAGAGTTCCCTCTCGCTGAAAAATACGTTTGTGGGGACCACGTCAAACTAAATAGACTCCGTCTATATTTTTAATGTCTATGCTTTCAAGCGTACTTCAAGACGCAAACTCGTATGTTACATAAACCATGGTAAAAGCGGCCAAATAATATGCGAAGTTGGCTTGTCGTCATTTGTGATTTCTGTGCATCGGTAAAAATCTTTTTGCCTGCCAAACAGTTTGTCTAATTATTATATTAAAAATCGTAATTCCAACACTTGAATTTGGTCTAATACTGCAGTTCTATTATCAAAAAATGTAATAGTCACTCTCTCGTGTCTCTAAGGAATGAATACCTTGACTTAATAAGTAAGTAATTCAGAAACAACAACAGGACATTTCTATAAATAAAACTTAACCTTTTTTTCTAATAGGTAATTGTGCTCAAAACATTGACGAAACGCGAACACGATCAAACTCCATCATTATTAATTTCTCGCTCATTTTATTTGAAACGTTCCAATTCTGTGATTGGCCGATTTAGAGACAATAGTAGCTCAAAGTTACCTTTGCTATTTCCATTGTAAAGTCGGAATTAACGGTCACGAACGGTTTGATATTGAGATCAAACGCCGTCGTGGCTCGAGCGGAATGCTCTGAAGTCAGGAAGATGACCACGATTCAACTCAGTTCGTCGAGTCATCGGGTCTAATGAGTTAAGAGTATTGTGTATGCGTGAAACGAAACGTAGAGGGCTCGACGCGCTGGAGAACGTGAACTGAACGCAGATCTTTGATATAAACAAAATGACATGCATGAAATAATATATAATGAAATTATAGTCCATTATGAATAGAAGATTAAGATGAGTATTAAACATATTAATAGACTTATAGCGCTTGCGGCGATTGCTCTGCGCACACTCACAGAGCAATCAGAGAGAGAATGTGCGCAGAGCAATCGCCGCAAGCTCTTCTCACTCATGATTATGGGACGCGGACTGTTCCGAAACATGTCGAGCTATTTTAGACTTTATAGACGTGAGAAACCCGATATAAGTATATTAAGTATCTATTTTTTAACAATAAAGATGGCATGGACTGCTTTACACACTGTTGGAACACAATACTAAACGGAAAAGAAAAACATTCTTAAATGAAAACTAATACCTGTCAACTAAATTGGCCTTAGAAAAGTATAACGAAAATAGAAAGAGTAGAGTGACGAAAATAAAAAGAACTTTCAGTTTACTTTATATTCCTATAGGCATTGTCACGCTGAACTTTCATGTGCTTGAATTTTATTTACTTATTGTCATCTATCAACTGTCAAATAAAGTTGAACAGGTTGTCTTATATCCGCCGAGTGGGCGTCACTGATGCACGGCAAATCAGACTTTACCGAGCATGGTTTCTAATATATAACTTTGCAATCCTATAAATATTTTTTTGTTTTGGTCTAACGGAATGATTTTATTGCATTTTTTTAACTTACGAGTTACCAATCTATATAAACTTAAAAATTAATTAAAACTTGAATACAAATAATTAAAAAAATAAAAAAATAATCGACTATTAAGCAATCTACGAATTTAAAAACAACTTTAAAACTACCTTAAAAATGTTAATAATACCCATAAATTTGTCGATACATACAGAAACACAGCAATATGAGTAGGGTCTAGTGTTATTAAACTGCGGTTTTCCGTAAGGTGGAGGTACTTCCCCAGATGGGCTCTGCTTCAGATTTGAGCGAGACGACATTCGTTGTGCTGTGCCCTACCACACTAAACGATATGCATCCGCTGTGCCCATACCTCTCTGAGCTCTATAATAGCAGAATTAAGACGTGGCACTATTAATCCGATGGTTGTGAGTGCGAACCAGGCACAAAGATATTGATTTCCCAAATCTCATAATGAGATCAAACGCCGATTGTAAATGGAGCGGAATGCTTTGTAGTCAGGGAGACGGGGAATATTTAGATGACTTCGTGGATATTCCTCGAACCAACCTATGATTAAATATAATCGAGTTTAACCGTGCCTGCAGTGGTATTTGAAATTTTTAAATGTATTTTTTATAGTTGTAAAAAGAAAAACCGGTTAAGTGCAACTCGGACTCGCCCACCGAGGGTTCCGCACAAAGGATGCTGGGCGATTTATGAACTTATGTACTTAAAAATACTGGTGGCACGGAACTCGCAGTGTGCGGCAATTAAAGGTACGGTTTTCAGATTTTAACCTGCACTTGTGCTACAAGTTCTTGCTTTTTTCCAAATTTCGTGTACGTTTTGATTCCCATTGTAAATGTATGGAAAATGCAACATAAACGGTCATATCTTTTGATTGCGTTGACGTAAAGGTTTGGTTTTTTTACACCTTCAAGGGACAGCAAACTGGTATATGTGGTATCAATTAAAACTTGCTACCTTCACGCGTTTCCGAGATAAAGGGTCTTAACAGACGGACGGACAACGAAGTGATCCTATAAGGGTTCCGTTTTTTCCTTTTGAGCTATGGAACCCTAAAAATATGTAGTGGATTTATTAAGTGCACTCTTATGGAAGGCAGACAGAACGATCACATAATTTGTATTGCCGGTACGTACATTTAAGTGCCGAAGTTAAGCGATGAAGTAAGAAAATCACTTATAAATGCTTCATAGCAATTTACAGGTATCCTTTTTGGGTCAACGCAGAAACGGTGTAGGTTTACGCGCTAATACCCTTTGGCATCCCGATATTGGGTTCTAGGGAGAACCCTTATGGCAGGTGTAATGTGAGCCGTTCTAAGAAGCATATCAAGGGAAGCCGAGGCAATACGGTGGTACTTGGAACATGTAAAGATATCATTTTAATGACGTGGCATTTCATGGAGGCGATAAGCGTACATTGTTAGATAATGCATTTGGTGATAAATGAGTGATTGATGACTGATTTTATTTGGATAATTTCGCGAGCTGGGAAGGTATCGAAAGATCAGGAAATTGCTTTTTTGTGTTTGAAAATCGATGCGTTTGTGGATTAAGTACCTGTACACAGGTAAATGTTACAACATATTCCTATAAAAATACCGTTTAAGGACATGTCTTTAATATGAATCAGTACAGTTGGTGATGAAGTAGCAGCCCTTAGGCTGGATTTGACCAAACTTTTTAACCAAGAGTAACGCTTACTCTTGGATACTAATGTCAAAATCCCATACTAATTTATATTCTATCTGAGAGTGAGCGTTATTTTCGGAATAAAAATTTGGTCAAATCCAGCCTTAGCGTTTTATTCTAGACGGAGTAGCAATCTGCTAGGCCTACCCCTCTGCCGAATGGGTATGACATAATATCCATTCAGTTGTTTTTAAAAGAATGGCTGTTGTGGGACAATTTTGCCAGTGTCAAGGTACATTGCTCCTTGGGCTACAATGTATGGGGAGTTAAAAAAAATTGCTCTTACAGCGACGTTGTACGGTGAAGGCTTTGGTTGAAAGCTTCTTTACATAGGCACAAGGTAGCACGAAGCAGTTTGAACTTGGAACTACGAGTATCAAGTGATGATAAAACAATGGTTAGAGGCGTGTTAAGAGTCATTATTAATAGCTTTGCTTTAAATATTACACATTAAACAACTAAACGGACAGAAACAAACAAATTCGCCATCTTGAGTATCAGCAGGAAGTCCGAATTAATAAATTAACAGTTAAAAATATGTTTTGTCCCTTTTTAACAAACGCAAATGTATAACGGACAGATAGGGAACAATAAATTAGTTAACGGAGGTTTGAGAAACGTTTATGAATAACGGCAATCATTTCTTACGGGTGAAATACTCAGGCCAAAGATAAATAGCAATAAAATATACGGAATACCAATGAATCAACTCGTTTCTTGCCCATTGCGGCGAAAAATATGGATGAAATCATTAATCGAAGAGGAAATCGGGATACTTGTGAATTATACGCCCATTATTCCATAATGCCCACATATGTAGAAAAAGGGTGGAACAGAATTATATTCAATTTAATAAATGATTTGATTCGTGCTTTACAATTGTGGCAAACGACCAATTTTGCATTATATATTTAGTATATGATATAATTTATAAATAATTTATCCATGTTACAAGAATATCCAGTATCGTGCAACTTTTTGAATCGTCTTTCTCTCTCAAATAAGCGCCAGGAAATTGGGTTTCCAGGAAAATATCACCTGGCGTTGATGGAAATATGTACGATACGCAAATTTATTGGAAGTCGACAACACATGTATCGATTTACTTCGCTCCATCCATTAGGTTTTTTTACGAGACCTGTAACTCCAGTCATATTATATAGTATATATTATAATATCTCCTTGCTAGCGTTTATCCCGGCTTATGTCATGGCTCAGGGACCCTGGGGTCCGCTTTGGCAACTAATCCCAAGATTTGACGTAGGCGCTAGTTTTACGAGAGCGACTGCCACCTGACCTTCGAATCCAGAGGGTAAACTAGGGTTTATTGGAATTAGTCCAATTTCCTCACGATGTTTTCCTTCACCGAAAAGCGATTGGTATATATCAAATGATACTTCGTACATAAGCTCCGAAAAACTCATTGGTACGAGCCAGCAGGATTTGAACCCGAGACCTTCGGATTGGAAGTCTCACGTCATACCACTGGGCCACCAACGCTCTATAGTATATAAAATAAATAATAATAAATATTCTGGGACAATCTTACACAAATCGACCTAATCCCACGGTAAGCTCTATAAGGCTTGTGTTGTGGGTACTAGTCGACGATATATATAATAGACAGTTACATAGAAATACTTAAATACACAGAAAACATCCATAACTCAGGAACGAATATTCGTGATAAACACACAAATAAATGCCCTGACCAGGATTCGAACCCGGGACCTCCTGCTTCGTAGGCAGAGTCACTATCAACTAGGCTAGGAGGCCGTTATTATATGTATATATCATCTCATCATTATATATCGTTATTGACAATAAAAGTATGCTCAGATATATGTGACCACCTTGGTTGCTCTTATATATCTGATGGCGGCTGTACATTATTGGGATAGTTACTTTTTTACAGAAAATACATAAGGTACACCAAATTAACCGCTGATTAAACACAAGTTAGCGGACTAGCTGCTTTTCCATACAAATACAGTACCCGAAATTCCCGGTACTCGCTCCACAAACCGTACCGGTAACAATACATTGGACCGTATGACAAGCAAATGATTATTCCTCACTGTGGAGTTTGACTACTTTGTATGCAAGACGCAAGCAAGCTGTATACAATCGCCAATAAACGCTTTGCTGCTGACGTCTGGTCTACGTAGCCAAATAGCGTAGAATGAAATTGGAGCTACCGTATTGTCGCTCACCAGGCAGCGCCACTCATGCGTCCTGTGTCAGTATGAGATAACTGTCAAAGTGACGTTTGAAATGTTCCCGCAGGACCCACGTTCCACTACCGCCGCTAAAAATCGACTCGCGGTAATCCTCATTAAGTTAAACACATGGAGATGGTGTCTAACTATTTTCCTTCTGCCAAAAGAATATGCAGAAAAATCATGTCACTGTATGGGCTGACAAGTCTATTACCACGAACTCGTACGAATAGTCATATTAGCCATACACCTCTCCCCCCATATATTTTTGTATAGGCAATGATGACAGCTCTATAGCTAACCATTACTTTCGGGCGTAACCGCGCAATCTACCAATTATTAATACCTCGACGGTGGCAAACGAGCATACGGAACGCGTTAGGACGCTTTGAAATGTATTACTTTCTTAATGTAGTCGTATAATGTGATTGCATACAAACTTACATTTACCCTTTATGAATACAAATATTTAGGAAAATGTTAAGGAAAGTGTAAAAACAATTTAAGTGAAAAGACGCATTCTTCCTCAACTTTTCTTTTGTTAACAAAAAAAATCAGCAAAAACTCAAACACAGTTTTATTGATAGCTTTTGCCCGTGGCTTCGTTCGCTTTAGAAAGAGACAAAAACTAGCCTATGTTACTCTCCATCCCTTGAACTATCTCCACTTAAACAAGTCAATTAGTCGCTCCGTTTTGTCGCGAAAGACGGACAAACAAACAGACACACACACTTTAAATAATAATAATAAATAATAAATATAATAAATATTGTGGGACAATTTTACACAAATCGACCTAGTCCCACGGTAAGCTCAATAAGGCTTGTGATGTGGGTACTAGACGACGATATATATAATAGATAGATACATATAAATACTTAAATACATAGAAAACATCCATAACTCAGGAACAAATATTCGTGATAAACGCACAAATAAATGCCCTGACCAGGATTCGAACCCGGGACCTCCTGCTTCGTAGGCAGGGTCACTACCGACTAGGCTAGGAGGCCGTTAACAATTTATAACATTAGTATGGATGTCTAAAATAATTTTAGTGACATGATCCTGTTTATAAAAAATCAGGGGAGTTAAAAGAGGTATCGCGTTAGGTTTTCAAATCGGTTATTTTCAAGAATTTTACAAAAAAGCTTTTTAAAATAGCTTACAAGAAGGCGAGGTTTATTACTCGTACGTCATTTCCCTTTTCGTCCCAGGTAGGATTTTTTTCCTACTTGCGGTCTCCAGTGACAATCTAAACTCTTAACTCAATTTATTAGTTGTCAGAATCTACAACTAATTGTTCATTCAGCGCAAATGATGCAGAAACTTAACTAAACCGTCCCCAAACTCCTCGGTAAACGTAATTAACAAGAGTCCAAAACTACACTTCTACCAAAATGCAAAACAATCTTAACAACCATTGAAATACTAGTTTTAATTTGGAATCTATAGCCTTACAATACGGTTGATATTGAATTACTTTTCAAATGGATATACGTATTTTACACATGGTAGAGTACAGTAGCGTAATTTCTTTAGTTTGGGGTCTTTCACCAAGTTATTTGCTGACATTGACAACCTTGCTTCTTCGATTTAAGGTCGATTATCGTTTGGCCCGAACACCTATTTGTTTCTCTTGCTAAACCTTACTCTTTTGAAAGGACGTAAGTGGTAAGGCTTCGTTACAGGTATAGGACGTTTTGGTGATGTGATATCGGTAATAGTATGCAGATTGATTCTGCAAAAGGATAACAGATTCTAATAACGTCGTCGGACGGTATGGATAAGCGATATTGGGAGAATATCGTCGGTTATTGAATGCTTACATCGTTTTATGTTACTTTCATGGAATATGTTGATGGCAGTGATATTTATTTGAGCAGAAAGAGAGCTGTGGCATGTTTGCGTAACTAATTAATGCAGGGATCTGATAAATGTATAACTGCTTTTTAGGGTAGGGTAACATTCACTATTTAAAACGAGATATTTACCATGTATATTTGTTTTTCCTTTTTTTTTTCGAGCTCAGCAAGTGTTACACCGTGAACATGGCACTTGTAACAGTGCCGAAATATCGGGAGCTCGAAAAAACAAATACATATACTTACATGGTAAATATCTCGTTTTAAATAGTAATTATAAGGGTAACATTCAGTGCGGGTAGTTCGTAAAGCCCGCGCGGCTAGATGTTGCCTCAGCCAGTCTTTCTCCGGGACCACGGGGACAATGTCGCCCTTCAAACGTCGGGGGTTAGTTTTCAAAGTTTTACGCAATTAAGCCCTGTTTTAGTAAATTTATAATGATTAAGTATAGCTACTGTTTGACAGATGTTTGTTTATGAAAATAATGTCAGATTTGACAATAAAACTGGTGTTACCACTGTGGTTCCACTTTATTTATGTTTTACTTTACTCTGTCATATAGACAAGTATAGACATATAAAGTTATCACCCAAATTCCAAAATCAAGAATTGTTAGTTTTTTCAATTCGTTTGCGTAGAGCTAGCCTCGTTGAAACTGGAAATGGCTGTAAAGTGATAGCACGTGCTTCGGACAATAGCGTTTCAACACGTCGTCCACAAGCGAGCCACTTAGAGCTGGCTTCTCTAGAGAAGCCTAGGCTTAGCTTAGTATACATTGCTGGTCTGTTGCTAGTTCAATTTTCTTCCATATAATAACTATTAATAACATAGAATTTTATATAATTTAAACTTTCGTGAGTCATACTGATATTAAATTGCAACGGTTAACACTCACGTATTTTTATCACAATAGGCGTGACATGTTTCGACTGCATCGGGCAGTCATCGTCGGACAGAGTGGTCTTATCACCTTCGCGGCTTATAATAAAGACATAGAATGTACTTACTTTTTTTTAAACAAATCAAATTATTGAATTTAATATTTTGTCTTGCTTGTCATAAAGATTGCAATAAATTCGTCAATATTTATTGAGACCGAAAGGCCTAGTGGTGTATGGCGTTAGCCTGGAAGACCTGGGTTCTGGGTTCTGGGACCTGGTTCGATCTCCGGCTTGGTCTCCGATGGACTTGTTTTTGTATTGTTATTTCTATTTATAACGTAGTACTTCTTTACCGCAGTATTTCTTTTCTAAAATCTGCTCGAGTTAAAAATATTATGTATACTTCTGCACTGCAGGGACAGTGCAGAAGTTATGTCGGACTCTCACTGACTAAAAACCCATTGGTGCTCTCCGACGCAATCAGGGACGCATACCTGGGATAACTCGAGGCATCTATACGAAAGTGATGTAGCAAAATATTGTATTAATAAATATAACTTATTTTCTCCTAATTATTAAAACAAATTAAAACGTGTATTTAAGCTACAAATTGTACTAACTAAAATTATAGCTGGTAAATTGTCATTTTGATTGAAATTACATCCGCATACCTACTTTTATTATATTAATTAAGAGGCTCGATATCATATATTGTCATATATATATAATAGTAATTGAGAATGTTCAATGAGCACTTGTATTTAATTATATCGACGTCTTTTTATCGTTATCACATCCCTAGAACTTGCCTCGAATTATCCCAGGTATGGCAATCATGGCCTTCCTACGCTCTCTGAACATTGCTCCTGAAGTGTTGGACTGGTTCGGCAGCTACTTGGTTGATCGTCGGCAAAGAATAATGGTGGGCACCTCTAATTCTTCTTGGTGCAGCACGCTAGCCGGCGTTCCGCAGGGTGGTGTGCTGTCCCCGCTATTGTTTTCCATATTTATAAATACAATTACTCTTAATATTTCTTCTTTTTATCACATGTATGCTGATGACCTCCAAATATATTCTCAGGGCGCATTAAGTGACCTTCCATCTGTCATTGATAGAACGAATGATGACTTGTTGCAGATTTTAAATTGGAGTCGCGATTATGGCCTTAAAGTTAATCCACTCAAAACTCAAGTCATCATAATTGGCAGCAACAAACTTATTTCTAAAGTCGATTTCGGAAATCTCCCTAAAATAGTTTTTGACGACATTCAAATTCCTTTCTCAAACCGCGTCAAGAATCTTGGCCTTATTATGGATCAATGTTTGTCCTGGGTACCGCAAGTGAGTGAGGTGAGCAGGAAGGTGTTTGCCGCTGTAGGGTCTCTCAGACGGCTCCGTAATTTTCTGCCTATTGCTACTAAAATTGCACTTGCTCAAACTTTACTTCTTCCCATTCTTGATTATGTCGATGTCTCCTATCCCGATCTCTCTGTGGAGCAACTAAACAAGCTTGAGCGTCTTCAAAATGTTTGCATCCGGTTCATATATGGGTTACGCAAATATGACCATGTTTCCAGTTTTCGTTCTCAACTCAAGTGGCTTCCTATCCGCCATCGTCGTAACTCTCATATACTCTCTCTCCTTTACTCTATACTTTTTAACCCTGCAACTCCCCGCTATCTCAAAGAACATTTTACTTACTTAAATTCTGTCAGATGCTCTCATAACTTACTACTATCCGTTCCTTCTTCTTCTACTAAGTTTTTTAATTCTTCGTTTACTTTCCAGGCTGTTAAACTGTGGAACTCTCTTCCCCTTGACGTAAGACGTGCTCAAACTATAACTGCCTTTAAGTTGAAACTCAAGGAATACTATCTGTCTCTTCCTTAGCTTTTCTTCTTTGACACTGTAGTTTCTCTTCTTCACTCATCGTTATGTATATATATATTATGTATGTATGTTTACGTATGTATTTATTATGTATGTATGTTTATGTATGTATGTATTTATGTTTTATCGTATTATTATTTTGGTATGTATATTTATTGTGTGTGTTGTTTGTGTGCTTTTGTTAATCTCTGTGCCACCTAATACATTTTTTCATTTGATCTGTACTCCACTACCCAAAGGTTGTCTGAAAGAGATCGCTCTTTAGCGATAAGACCGCCTGTTGTTACCCCTTACTGTTACTGTTCTGTATTATTATTTTCTCTTGTAACTGTATTTCATCTGTGTGAGGTGTGCAATAAAGAGTATTGTATTCTATTGTATCATGGCGACCCAGTGGAACGCACCAGTGCCCCCTTGCGTCACGCCTCTGTGGGACCTTTTATTTTGGACGGTAGCAACTCCTGATCCTCCGCCTGTGACCGCGAAGACTCCTATTAGTCGTCTTTCCCGATTAGTCGGCTTTCACGTTTACATATAACGTAAAAGCCGATAAAATGTCGACATACTAGCACATTTGACGTATTTTGTCCTATATATTGATAGAATTGTATGATAAAAATGGTATGTCTACTTACTGTTAGATTCATTCAGTCGTTGTATGAGTAGCGATCTATTCATCGCGGACCCTGTCGCTCGCCCTCCTGAAACAAGGAAAACAAAATATTCTTATAAAAACCGGCAAAAAGCATGTCGGGCCGGGCCGTAGGGTTCCGTAGTTCCGTACGATAGACAACCTTAAAGTGTTATAATAGATACCATGCTCAATATGCTTATAATAATTAAAAATACCTATCCAATGATATGTCACACTCTAGGGTACAAACGAAAAAAAAGATCACCCCCCACTTTACGTGTACCCTACCCTAAAAAAATATAATCACTTTTTATTTTACCACTTTGTTGTCGTGACCGATATACATATTCGTACGAAATTACAGCTTACAGTCACTGAGATTATCCACGGACGAAAGAACAGACAGACAAACTTGGCGAAATTATAAGGGTTCCTAGTTGACTACGGAACCAAAAAAATGAAACTTAAAGCTAGGTGTTAGTATACATAGTAAAAAAAGTATAATAATTTGCGCTCCCCGTCACAATACTGACTCAGTATTTGAACATAGGACAGTCGAGGCGCTCCGCCACCATTCTCAAGATACTGTTATCGTTATCGCTGCCTCAGTAAGGCTACCCTTTTGCGACTGATGGCATAGTAAATATCCCGTTTAAGCTTGTAGTTATAATCTAAATGTTAATGTTAGCTTAAAATCGTAAAGAACTTTGTTCACATGTGGCAAATGCAACTGAAAATGTAAGTAATTGAAATGTCTCTTAATGTACAAATACAAATACAAATAATATATTTCCTTAAACAAAACAATGAACATAGGATACAAAATTAGGCACTGACAAAGGAAAAAGGTATGGGCACAGCTTAGCCGGTTTTAAACACATCCAAGGTCAATCAAAGAGGAAAAATTTCAATTTAAGTATAATAAGGTAATGAATAAAACATAGGTACACGATAATTTTAAAAACAAATTGCGACAACTACCTATTAGAGACTGAGAGCGGTTGAAATCTGTCCTTCGTGGGTTTTCACATTTTTAAACCTTAAAGGATGACTCACAAACGGGACGTGACGGGAAAACCTGTCAATTTCTATAGAAAACGTCACATGACATCCGAGGGCTCCGAGCTATCACGTGATTCTTTCTATACAAATTGACAGATTTTCCTACCCCGTCCCGTCCCGTCCCGTCCCGTCCCGTCCCGTGCTAGTGTGATTCATCCTTAACTGAATTGATAAATAAAACTTCATTATTTTTCTCCTAAAACTACTCAATGATATAGGCCTAATCTAATGGGGTTTGTTAAAATATCTTACCGTTGTAGCCTAGAACATTGAGCATTTAGGTGACCTTATTCCTAATGATAACCATATTAATAAATTTTTGGAAACTCACAAAGAAAATGGAAGTGAAGACTGGACTCTCAGTTAGTGTTAACGGCGTTTCAGATGCCAAGGGTATTGCTGACATGTTTGGAAACCATTTTAAGAGTCATTGTGATAATAGTGTGTCACCTGCGGGGTCAGAAGAGTTGGGGGTGCCTGACGATGAGGTAGGGAGTGACTTGCAGATATGTTATAGTGCAAGAGATATAACTAAGACACTGCGGGACATGAAAAGGGGAAAGTCTCCCGGTCACGATTGCCTAAGCGTCGAGCACCTGCAATTTGCTGGCCCTCACTTGCCTAGAATCCTAGCAATGTTTTTTAATCTATGTATCGGACACTCTTATTTACCGAAGCATATGACAAAAACTATAGTGGTACCTATTGTTAAAAACAAAACTGGCGATATATCCGATGTGACGAACTATAGACCTATTTCTCTGGCTACAATCGTAGCCAGAGTACTTGATAGTCTACTTGGCGTGAAATTGGACGAGTGCTTGCATTTACATGACGCTCAGTTCGGCTTCCGAGCCGGCCTGTCGACGGAGGGTGCAATCATTTGTCTAAAAAACACTGTTGAGTACTATACCCGGCGAAAAACACCTATTTATGCGTGTTTTCTAGACCTCTCCAAGGCTTTTGACCTTGTAAATTACGATTTGCTGTGGCAAAAGCTTGGAAAGACAAATTTTCCTAAAGAACTAACACGCATATTTAGATACTGGTACGCCAGCCAGAGAAATAGTGTCCGATGGGGAAATGTTTTATCAGATGAATATGGATTAGACTGTGGCGTCAGGCAAGGTGGATTGACCTCGCCAAAATTATTTAATCTGTACGTAAACGAGCTCATCGGTGAGCTCAGCAGCACGCATATCGGATGCCACGTTAACAGGGTAGCATTTAACAATATAAGCTACGCAGATGATATGGTGTTGTTGAGCCCATCGGTGGGGGGACTTAGAACCCTTATCGCAAAATGTGAGTCCTATGCTTTAAGACATAATTTAAAATATAATGTATCGAAGAGCGAATATATGGTTTTCAAGGCGGGAACCAAGTGTCCATCTCATGTCCCACCCATTCGCTTGAATGGTGAGCAGCTTAGAAGGGTTAATTCATTTAAATACCTTGGGCACTTGGTAACCGACGATTTGAGTGACGATTCAGATATCGAGAGGGAGCGAAGGGCGCTTGCGATCAGAGCCAATATGATAGCTCGCAGGTTCAGTCGGTGTACAGCGCAAGTTAAGATTACGCTATTCCGTGCGTACTGTACATCGCTGTATACCTGCAGCTTGTGGACAAAGTTTACGCAGCGCTCTTTGAACACATTGCGGGTTCAATACAATGACGCGTTCAGGGTGCTGTTGCGGCTGCCGCGGCATTGCAGCGCGTCGGGCATGTTCGCGGACGCGCACGTGGACGGTTTTCATGCGACGCTGCGCAAGCGCTGCGCCGCGGCGCTCCGCAGAGTCCGCGACAGCCGCCACAGCCTCCTGAGCGTAGTGGCGGGGAGGTGGGACAGCGGCCTAGTCCGGCATTGGTCCTCACTTCACCTAGGACTAGGTACTAATATAATTATTTAAGTTTTTTATTATTGTTACTAACAAACTATGGACACTTGTTAGTCTGCAATAAATGAATTTTATTTATTATTTATTTATTAAACTTCATTATAACGAATAATATCATAAAAGGAACATGCACATTACAAACCCAGCTTAAACGTACGATATCCCGAAACTAAGCCAAAACAATAAGTAAATTATGAACTTAGCCAAAGCGAACGTTTGCTAACAGTTGTACAACAGAAGCCATTGTTGGAGGAAATTGCATTTTAAATACAGCTCGAGAGAATAATTCGGTTTGAAGTCAACATCTAGGGACGGATGGAGCTAGTTCAACAAATACGAATGTGTTAGATAAATTAATAATAAGAAAGATTATAATTATAATGAATTATTTAGTAATACCATTAATTCTAGAGTCGTTTAGCGTAAATTGAATTTTGACAAGCATAAGCACATTTTGCAGATTTCAGTTTCGAATGGAGTTTTGGGATGTAATAAATTATAATGAAATCCTAGTTAAATATTAAGTGAATCATCAGTAGTCACCCAAAGGGCAATGGAGTGGGCTATGCTAGGAGTCTCTGCGAGATCGTATCAGAAATGAGACCATCCGCAGCAGAACCAAGGTAACCGATATAGCTCTCCAAATCGCTTAACTTAAGTTGCAGTGGGCGGAGCACATCGCACTTAGAACTGATGGCCGTTGGGGCGGAAAGGTTCTCGAGTGGCGACCGCGTAGCGGAAGGCGCAGCGTGGGTAGGACTGATGACCTGGTGAAGGTCGCAGGAGTCCGCTGCCTTTCTGTCCCAACGGCCATCGTTTCTACGTGCAATGTGCCCCGCCCACTGCAACTTAAGTTTAGCGATTTGGAGAGCTATATCGGTTACCTTGGTTCTGCTGCGGATGGTCTCATTTCTGATACGATCTCGCAGACTCCTAGCATAGCCCTCTCCATTGCCCTTCGGGTAACTTTGAGCCTTCTTATGAGGCCCATTGTAAGCGACCACGTTTCAGTACCGTATGCCATCACTGGCAACACACACTGATCGAAGAATTTCGTCTTCAGGCACTGCAGAGAATATTGAACGAAAAGATGTGTCGCAGGTTCCCGGACGCTGCCCAACCGAGTCGGATTCGACGATTGACCTCTTTCTCGAAATTTTGAATATTATAGGACATTCTTACACAAATTAATTGATAGGAAAAGGTGAAGAAATAGATAGATGGACCATTTTGTTAAGTTAAACAAGAAACCATTGTAGGTGGAAATTGCATTTTGAATACGGCCGGCGAGTAATTTGGTTTGGAGTTACAACCGGAGGGACGGATCGATCGAATTACAATCGACTCGAAAGCCACGAGCTTTTAAAAATACGAATGCATTTTTGTAAATTTCTTAACCTAACTTTTAAAGTCATTTGACCAAACAGTACAATTGTAAAGCATGAATTAAATCATTTATTATTAATGATAAAACGAACTTACTTGTACGTGAAGTTCTATCATAATTATGCGCAGCTGTTCCATTCGAAGCGATTATAGTTAACTTGTAGTAGTCCATCTTTCCAGCTCTCGGCCATCACGAATTATTTAAAGATTAAAAGCTAATCTGAAAAAAATATCTATTAAAAAAGGCTCCATTGATGACTGTATACCTCCTTCAACCAATAGGTCTTACCTCCATACTGATCTCCATAGTTACGTCATTAAGTTTAAAGCATATCACCTCAATACATCGCGGATTTTTTGTCTTATACCAATGGGAGGGTTGGGCGGGAGTATTTATTAATCGCTTCGAATGGAACAGCTGCGCATAATTATGATAGAACTTCACGTACAAGTAAGTTCGTTTTATCATTAATTATGCTTTGCTGTTCCATTCTCGCGATTATAGTTAACTTGTAGATGTTCAAAGAACAATAAAAAAATACGTGTGGCACTCGGGGACTGCCACGGTAAAGCTATTGCATATCATTTTTTATCAACTTATGCAATTATAATTATTTATTTATTTTATTCATGCAGTATTTCTTTTTCTTTGATATTAATTCAAGTTACACTTTTTGAGCGTGGTGACCGATAAGAAAACAATTTTTTCTATTATTAAATAAATAAACAAGCACACAACGCGGTGTCGACAACGCCGTGTCGAAGACTGCCGAACTGAAACGACGTTAGACGATGCACGGCCTTCAAGCCACACCTCCGTGTCCGTCGGAGTGGGGAGCGTGAGGTTTTTTCGTTACAGAATTTCTGGATTCGGTCCCCGCGCTCAAGGCCCGCCATAGAAGCTATGCAATAACTTAACAGACGATTTGAGAACCTCCTCCTTTAGAAATATTGAAGTCGGTTGAAAAAGCAATAATAGTTTACGCGGACATATTCATCAACAAATACTACTACACTAATACTACGGAGGCTAGGGGGAACTATTCTTAAAACCTCGTGAGCTCAATGAAAACTCGCTTAGCAGCCGTAAAAGCAGCTGATGGCGGCTACACAAAACATTAGTCGAGCGAAAGATAGATTTATACTAGTAAAAAAAAAGTTAATTGTAGCATTTAAGAGCTATTTGTATTTTTAAGGGAATTGGTCCTTTTCAGTTTTATTTCTAACAGTAAAGTTACAAAGTTTTCATTATTAGTGACTAGCTGTTACCCGCGACTTCGTCTGCGTAGTATTATAATGTTTGGTAGTGTATTTTTATTAGCATAAGTATTAAAGACCAAATTGACTTGAACTGTAAATTGCTAATTAAATTCCGGGGCCGTATAAAACAAATAACTAACTTGCAACTACAGTAACCTGTTATTATTTTTTCTCGTTAATAATTCAGGATATACCAAAAATGCTGGTGATCAATATTGTAATCTGATTTAGAAAAAATAGGACTGAATGTTTTTTTGACAAACATTTTTTGTTAATTTTTTCTGCTTATCACAATACGATACCGATTACGCATTTAATCGAATCAGCAGCATTTTTGTACAGCTGTATGTCTCTTTGTATCTACCACATATTAATCTTTCAGTGGTTGGAATACTTTGTAGATATGGTAAAAAGTACGTCCAAGTTTACATAAATTACTCGTATCTTTTAATTAAATAAGTAATCAAGGCCGAGTGTTTTTGATCACAGTTTAAAACAATGTCTTAAGCTCACTGAATTTAACCCATGGAATGCCATTCGATACCTGATTACAACTTACTTCCCAGTGAAGAAAAACATTGCGAGGATACCAAAATAATTACGTCGCGCATATAAACTTTCATTAGGTAGTAGGTAAGTATATATGTCTTATCCAAGGACGATCCTATGATAGGTTCGGCATAGGCCATTATTCGCATGTACCTACTCAACATAAGATAAAAACAAAACTACTGTAAAAAAGTGCAATGCACAGTATTGAATTGACTATTTCACTTGCTTTCTTTCCGCTTTGCACCTCTATATAGGATGATTTCCGTAACAAAAACTATCCTGTCCTTTCCTAGGAGTCAAAACATCCCTATACCAAATTTCACCTTAATCCGTTCAGCGTTTTTAATTTACTTTGAAATGGTAACAGATAAGAGTTCATCTTTACAATTTAGTATAGCATGGAAATTTGTCCAAAATTTAATTGAAGAAACCGTGCTCTGGTTTTGTGACTGCTTCACTAACGCAACATCAGTTTGCTTCACAACAAAAATAAAATAGATGCCAAGTAAAATGTATCTAAATCTAACGACATGATCTAAGAATGTTTTTGCGCAAAGTTAAAATAATTTTAATCAAATCAATTTAAGGAGGATATAGGCGATACCTAGTTCGATTAGTGGCATATAGATAGAACTGTAATAAGTGCCATCCTAATCCATCAAGTTGTGCATATTCAGTAATTTTTAGCCTTTTAAGTATAGTAATCATACGAAAAAATCTAAGCTTAGCCATATTATACATTGAGTTGCCTTCTTTGTAGTGGTTGGATTCCGCGTATCTGTCACTATAGCCTCAATGATATTGTCCTGAGGTCTGTCAGTCAGCGGCTGTTCATTCCGTTCTGGAGCCACTGAGTTTAGGCGCAGTGATAGCAAGATGGAGTGACGCTGGTGCTATGGGAGACGGGGCGGTGTTTGGTGTGGGATGCTACATGCGTCAGCACATTTTCGACTACCCATATTACTCGCACTTCCCACGTGGCAGGAGCCCTCTGCCGAAACTTTAGCGGCGGCGAAGCGGCATTAGTGTGCGCTCCCTTCTATTCTAAGATAAGATCCCAAACGGATAGCGGGATACTTACGTAATAGGCCAACACATTGTTACATTTGTGTGTAAATTTCTGATAATTCTATACAGTTACTCACATTTGACAGCAATCACCGTCGCGCTATCCATGCAACTTGTCTTTTCATGAACTTATAGCATTATCATTATCAGATGACATTCGTGGATAACCAACTTAGGTCTGTAGGACATGGATACAATACATGTTCATACCTTTGGTAGTGGAGACTGCGGGCTGCTTTGGGGGAACCCAAATTGTTCTGCATGACATAAGCCGTCGACTCAGACAAAAGGGAGAGGAGCCCGATCCAAGGTTGTCCGTAGCCATCCAGCATGGAAATGCCGCTAGTGTTCTGGGCTCTTTTGCACCAAGAATGGCGAAATACGGGTTATTATAATAAGACTTGTGTTTGGGTTTTTTTTATATGTAATTCAGTTTTTAAGTAACTGGCTGTGATTAATTTTTCAGTATATTCAATTTATACCATTAGGTTACCCATTTCATTTCATAGATTTTGTTTGACAAAACCTACTAAACTGTTAACAGCGCCATCAAACAAATCTAGAAGACTTCGCGGCTTAGTGTGTTTCCTTAGAACGAAACAGTTAGATACCTACAGCTCTTAAGTAGTTCTACGTGTAATATATAGATGGCAGTGTAATAAACATAATATGAACGGGAAAATGTACCTTTTATGCCTTTGTGCCCATTTCTTCCGATAAACGTATTAAATGTGGCACAATTTTATTTAAAATAAGTTCTGCTGATTAGCAAAATATTGCCATAAAACCATGAATTTGTCGTGGCATATTCACTTACTTCATATCTAAGCAAATAGATGGCGCCAGTGTACCTGAATTAAAATATTTTTTGGATTTTTGAACATTATTAATAACTGTTGGAATTAATCAACTTAAATTTACCGTAATATGCTTCTTAAACGGGAAATCACGTAGTAGTACACGTTTAAAGTATTTGAAACGTATGAAGTTTGCATTAATTGCAAATGTTTTACATCACGCTATCGACATTTTTAAATCACATTGCATAAATACAACTTCCAATTTACTAAATTTAATACTCTATTGCAACTTTCAAAAACCCTCTAAAATTTTTTCGCTTATAATATTAATGGGATTTTATTTATTATCAAATTTATGACAGCATTAAACATATCATATTTACATAGATTTAATGGATCCCGGCACATTGGTCACTTTTCAACTAATTTCCTAAAAACACAGTTATGTATTTTTTGTGCACTTTCGTCAGTAGTGACAAATATGTACTTAAGTTTAATTTCTGTTTGTTTATGACACTACTGAACAATACAAACTTAAAATAAATTTGGGTACATTTTCGTCTGCAGTGAAAGAGAGCTTTTTTATAGGCGAACAACATACGGTGATCATCGTCTTCGAACAATATTTACAGCACGCAGCAATGTCACCTTTGTGATTATCACAATAAGGAACAAATCTAATATACCAATAGAAAATATTTGATAAACAAGACAAAGGCATATTTCGATACTCTACTTCTTTGTAGGTACTAATATTTCTTATGCCAATGAAATTTCCACTTTATTCCGTTGTGCACTAACGTGTTAAATTCACAAATTTAAAATGGTACTTAGTACGACTTTGCATTTGCACTAAGATATCGATTAAAAAAACAAAACGATTCGCAGTCTAAATAAAAAATTAGGCGCCTTTTGCCTTTAATTCGATCCAGCCAGTATATTATGCATCGATTACAAAATCGATTTAACATATTTGATTCTGGCGGGAAAAAATAATAGTGTTTATTTTGACGTTTGACATCGCCGTATCTCTGGTAATAAGGGCTACTGTCCTCAATATTTTGTATAGAATATGACACTTAGCGACATTCGTATGGAGATATATCCTTTCCCCGATAAAGAACTTTGTAACAAAGTGAATAAAGTCGGTTTCGGTCCGTCGGAGCGGGGAGCGTCAGGTTTTTTTTCGTTACGGAATTTCTGGATTCGGTCCCCGCGCTCAAGGCCCGCGATAGAAGCTATGCAATAGCTTAATAAGCGAAAAATCTGCGAACAAAACTGAATAATTTATTACATTTCATAAGACAATTTCATACATTTGAAATTCAACCACGAACAATATCTGTGAATCAGGTACTATAAGTAAGAAAAATTAACGTTAAATAAATGATGATTGTATTATTGGCTATTTAAAATAGACCTAGCAAATGAATCGTCCTGGTAAGGAAAAAGTTCTCTGTTGTAGAACTTAGCAAATACGGAAGAGGACGCGCTCCATCCTGCGGTTTTTCTTATCAGATCTACGCTGACTCCAAGACGACTTGCCTTAGAACTGGCAGCGTGGCGTGTGCTGTGTGAACTAAACACAGAAGTATCGATACCGCTTTCATGTAGCACGTCCTTTATCCAGTGACTAAGAGTCTGACTCGTCACTTTCTTATGAGGTTTTCTAAAACTGATGAATAAATAATCTGAATCAGGTGCCCTGAGCGACATGGTTTTATCTTTATAACAAATTAATGTTCTTGCGGGGCATATGGCTGGATTTTCATTATAAAATGGTATTTTTAAGAGTGGTTGATAACAATTGGGCCTAGTTGTTTTTATTGACTCCGATATCATTACAGAAATACAATCAGAATATATTATTATATTTGTTAACCGTATTAATGATAGAGTCTGAACTCTGTGAGAAGTTACTAGTGCGAGATGAGAGATTAATTTTTTCGATAGAATTTCAAGACTCAAACCAACATTTGGATATAACTTTGACAAATAATTTAGAACAATACTTGTATCCCAAGTGAAACTGTATTTTGGACCCGGTGGTCTTGATCTAAATACTCCTTTCATAAATTTATTAATTCTATCGTCATTTGTAACACTTCGACCTAAAATGAATGACAGTGCCGATCTGCAGCAATTAAGACTGCCATAATTGTAATGTATTTCGTAGAGACTGGTAAGAAAAAACAAAATATTAGGAACCGATGCAGATAAATAATTCACATTTTCATTTTGACAAAAGTTGAACCACGCCTTAAAATAACTATTATATTGTTTACGAGTGTTTGGTGCAATTGAATTGATCATAATATCTATTGACGAGGGTGGGACACTTCTTCGAAGTAACGCTTCCCTGATAATATGGCTGCAGCCAGGGTAAGGTTTTTGTGTAGGCTGTGTCGGGACCTGGAATTGTCAGAAACCAATAAGTCACAGCTGGGGCTAAAATAAATTATTTTTGATATAACTAGCTTTCGGAAAATGGGGAACCAGGGCTGTGTGGGCCAGAATGGCACTACAATAATGCCACATGCCCCATCAGCAATTATCTTATTTAATGATTTTAAGATTACACTAAAAGGTGGAAATGCATAGAAGTAAAAGCTTGACCAGTTCACTGTAAAAGCATCGATAGAAAAGGCATATGGATCTGGTTTCCAAGAAATATAAATATCGCACTTCGTGTTGGATCTGGTTGCAAAAAAATCAATTTCAGGTGGACCAAATAAATTAACTATTCGTGCATACGCATAGTTAGCCAACTCCCATTCGGTATCTGACTGAATTTTTCGAGACTCAAAATCTGCTATGCTATTGTCACTTGACTTGATATACGAAGCAAAAATAAATAGTTTTCTTTTTTCACAAAAACTCCAAATATCGCGAGATATTTTATTAAGATGTGAATATTGTACACTGCCCATGCGATTGATACAAGAAATGGCAGTCGTATTGTCAATTCTAAGTAGTAGAAGAGAGGTATGGGCACAGCGGATGCATATCGTTTAGTGTGGTAGGGCACAGCACAACGAATGTCGTTTCGCTCAAATCTGGAGCAGAGCCCATCTGGGGCAGTACCTCCACCTTACAGAAAACCGCAGTTAAATAACACTAGACCCTACTCATAGTGTTGTGTTTCTGTCGGTGAGTAAGGTCGCCAGAGCTCCAAGAGGATTCGCTGTGTTGACAGCTGGGGAGTGGGGTGTACCCACGGAGCTAAGCTTGCTCCTTTAGCTGTCAATACAGCGAATCCTCCTTTTTTAAAGGGTCGACAACGCGTGTGTAACTCCCCTGGAGTTGCAGGCGTCCATAGGCTACGGTGACCGCTTACCATCAGGCGGGCCGTATGCTTGTTTGTCACCGTCGTAGTATAAAAAAAAAAAAAAAAAAAAAAAAAAGAATTTGCGTATTAAACGTATTCCCGGCAAAAACCTTCAATGCAAAAAATGCAGCTAGTAATTCCAGTAAATTTATATGAAAATGTTTCTCCACGTTAGTCCAGAAACCATTTATTTTTTGATCACCGCACGAAGCACCCCATCCGCTTTTACTAGCGTCTGAATAAATTTCAAATTCATAACTGTTATTCCGGATGGGGTTCACAGATTTCTTTATATTTTCATACCACCAGTCCAAATCTTCATTAAGAATATGTTTATGTAACTTCATGGTTCTTTCATAGTCATCAAATTTTTGTAGGTTAGTAAACTTTTCTTTTTCAAACAATTTTGTGTGTAACCATCCATACTCTATAGCAGGACAGACAGAAATTAACAATCCAATAAATTTTGCCAAATGTCTAATCTTACAACTATCCAATCTTTTAAACTTAGCGATTTCATTTCTTATTTTTTCTCTTTTTTCTTCAGTAAGTTTTAAGCAAAAGTTTTTTGAATCTAGGACAAAACCTAAAAAAGTGCAGCTAGTCTTCGGTTTTAAGTTACTCTTTTTATGATTAATCAAAAAACCTAAGTTTTCTAATAACTTTGTTGTCTTATTGACATTGTTTACACACTCTGGGTAAGTACTACCAATTAAGAGTATATCGTCTAAGTAAATAGTAGACAGGAAACCGTGTAGACGTAAGTGCTCAACAACTGGTTTCATAATTTTGGTAAATACCAAGGGAGCGGTATTGAGACCGAACGGTAGTACATTAAACTCATATACAGTATTATTAAATTGAAACCTTAAATATTTTTTGGAATCCGGATGAATTGGCACCAAAAAATATGCATCTTGTAGATCTATATTTGCAAGAAAACAATCTGGGGAAATGAGCCTTACAGCTGTTCGTATATCCTCCATTTTGAAATGGGCAGGTTTTATAAATTTATTTAATTTTTTTAAATTAAGGATAAACCGTTTGTCACCATTTGGTTTTGGGATTAAAAAAAAATACTTGATAAATAATCTCCTTCTTCCCTCGTACATTGTGAAATTGCCCCCTTAACAATCAGTTTATCAATTTCAATAATATAATCATTAAATTCAGTAATACTACTAGGATTATTTTCCGGATAAACAGTCTGAAAAGGCTGAGACGAAAAAGAAATGGTGTATCCTTTAATCCAAGACAAAACTGTCTGATCTGTGGTAAGTTTTTTCCAACAGTTATAGAAAAAACGTAATCTACCTGACGGCAACATCACCTGAGCGTCTAGCGTCTCCTCTTGTAACTGTAGCGGGCACTCCCCCGAGCACGTGACGATGTCGGTCGGCGCTTGCTGTCCGCTTCCGCTCGGCTCCTGCTCCCGTAGTGAAACATCGACGGAGCTCCCGCAGACCGATGAGCTGGTTTCCTGCTCGGACTCAAGCGGTTCGGCTGCGGGTGCTTCCAGTTTAAATTATACTGTGTGCCAGTGCCATAATCCGAGTTCTTATTTGCCACAGTCTTAGGTTTGTTGAATTTTAGATCCTGACCTGACTTAGTAATGGCTTTAGATGCCTTTAATTTTTCTGCCAAATCTTCACCGAACAGATTTTTATCCCTTTTATTCTCTTTTAAAGTGTCCTTCATTTTGTGATTTAAAGTCGAAACAATGAAGTTTCGTCTGAGTTTTGTATCTATGAAATGAGAATCGCACAATAAGCGACAAGCACTGCTAACATGTCTGAGTACCTCTTGGCTTGAAGAAGATTTGTCATTTATTAATATGTCCATAGACTTAGTCAAGGCTGACAATGCTGTACCAACCTGCCTTTGTCTTGCAGCCAATGAAGCGTCCTTCTTTTGTAGCATATCCGACGTTGCCGCCTTAACCTCTGGATTCAAAAATGGCGCACTAAATAATGGGCAGTTACCCGGGATAGGGTAATTCTCAATAATTATATCTTTCTGTTCTTTTTTAAGACCATTTAGTAAAATATCTTGCAAACGTAATGCAATATCATTATGAACGTCAGGTCCAATTGGCGAATGTTCTTTTGGGGCATCACCAAGCAAGGTAAGAATTTCATCATCCAAGTGTGAGACTTCTTCAATGATTACGTCATCTTCAATATCTTTGCTTGAAGTGCCCGGTTGCTGGTTGTTGTCTACTGTTTTCGTTTCTGTTTCTAAACGTACCTCTGGTTCATCATCACTTATTGCTGGCTGAGGCAGCGGCGAAGGCTGAGGAGAAACCGATTCATAAAATGCCTCATTATTAGAAGAGTAGTACGCTTCATGGTCTGAAAGAACAAAGAAGTATGCTACCTTTACATATCAGTGAAGGTAATGATCCCAAGAAACATTTGCATCACATTTGTTCTTTGGTAGGTATACACAGAACAGATACATATGTGTGAATAAAAAGTTGAAGTTATGGTTAAGTTGGTAGGCAAAACATCTGTATCGACAGAAAACTGTGAAGGTAACAGTCCTAGATATACTGTTCGCATCACTCATGCCAGTACCGTAATTAATGGCAACATATATATGCTTTGTGAAGGTAACTACCCCGACTGTGTAGTTCGCATCACTATGTTAGAGCAATACTGAAATAACGCATAAAATCCTTTTATGCATACGCCACTACATCTTGACAACTTTGCAAGTCGTATGCTTGGATCTTCACAAGAATCAGACGGCCGGCACGCTCGTTTGCTAAAATGCCAGTATTGCGGCCACGTAATCATAATCTGCAATTTACTTTCCGAAGTGGTAATGACAACCATAAATTACAATTATAATTATTCTCGTTGCATGCGTATTTCCAATCCTGAAAAATCTGAAAACAAAAATCTCACCTGATCTTGAACTAGATCTATGGCGGCGACGGTTAAAAATTACTTTTTCCAAACGCCGCAATTTCTTTAAAATTCGATCTGTATCGCGGTCGTGATGTTTACGCTTTTTTCCCATGTTTGGAGTAACAAAAATACACTGTTATACCTAAAATAAAATTTACGAATTTTCACGTGCGATGGCCTTTAGCACGAAAAACAGATAATGACGTAACTATGGAGATCAGTATGGAGGTAAGACCTATTGGTTGAAGGAGGTATACAGTCATCAATGGAGCCTTTTTTAATAGATATTTTTTTCAGATTAGCTTTTAATCTTTAAATAATTCGTGATGGCCGAGAGCTGGAAAGATGGACTACTACAAGTTAACTATAATCGCGAGAATGGAACAGCAAAGCATAATTTGTAATAAAGGTTGTGATTCATGTTTTTAAGTAGGCACTCAATTATATTCAATTTATAATTTATATTCATTTAAAAGAGCCAAAACATGAATTAATTACGTAAAATAATATATATGTGGAATAAGTATACTATTTTTTTGATAAAACTTGTCATTTTCGACTGATTATTGAATCAAAATTTCTAATGAAAAAAAAACACTACAATACAAACAAAAAGTATACCCTAAGATCATAAAAATAAACACTCGGTTTAAGATTATTAGGTTATGCGCGAAATCACACCAAAATAATACTAAATACATGAGCGTTTTTTAGAAATAAGGACTTTACTAAAACACAATAATATTATTTTATACTAAAACATTTGATTTAATTTTTATCTGGTATGTGGTGGTCTTCACATGTTGGCTAGGGTCCTAAATTGAATACCGCTCAGAAACCACTGGTTTATACAAAAATTAGCCTCCCGCGCCTTTGCAACCAATTGCCTTAGTAAAACGTCTGGTCAACCATTCTTGACCGCCGGTGGACGTTAGTTTCTGCTTATTAAGGGATACCAAACTTTATTGCTAATGCTGGTGAAAGGATTGCGTAAACAGATTTCGCGTTGAGAACTTATTCCATAGATTATTATTTCCTTCCTTCGTTTTGGAATAGTTCTAAAGATCTGCAAAAAAAAGTTTATGAATGAAACCAAATTTATTAGAAAAAAAAGAGACGTGGAAAAAACCTCATGGGCCCTTTCTATCTTTCCTTTCTTGCTTAGAAATTTTCTTGTAAAAACGTTTCAGCTCATAAATAAGTCAAAACAAAGCAAAAAGCCGTTCTAAGGTGTTTAATTTCAACAAGTAACAAACGCGGTAAAAGAAAACAATATTAAAAAGCATTTATTCAAGTAAGCTACTAAATAGCAGTTTTAAATGTAGCAGAAAAAGTGACCAACTGTTTTTGTAGTGTATGACATTATATATAGTACATACATAGTGTTACTACATAAAAACATGAACGCGGAGAACTTTTCCATTTATCTTTCAATAAGACGACAAAAAAATCTATTTAGTCCGTCTTTTAGATTAATAAAAAATACTGTACACGTATTTTTTCTTTTGTTCCTCAAATCAAAAATTACGAAAATACAGTGCATTCAAGTTTCGTGTAACGTTACTTTTAGGTACAATTCTTACCTAGTCTCAAGTCCCCACCCCAGAACTTTGATGCTCTAAATCTTCGTCAATTTTAGACAAATTGAAAAAGGAAAAAATACGTGTCTTATCATTTTAGATAATCTAACTGACGGACTAATTCGAATGATAGTTTTCAACCTAGTCGTCATCCTTATCATAAAAATGGAGACGAACATACTTTAGATTTAGAAATGCGCAGTCGCTAACGCCTGCGGTGCATGCAATTCATGGTAAACACACAGCTCGACTCGATTATTACGAGGAAGCATTCGGAATAACGTCCCTGGGTGTGAAAGGTCCCACATTTAATGTCGCCTGGGGACCACACCAGCTGTAGCGCAGATTGGCCGAAATGAAACAAGAGACGTTCATCCAAAGTTCCGTCCGTTCATTGGACCGGAAATAAATACATTTTACAACTATAATGTAGGAGTACAGCGTACAAAGGAACAGTGAGGATTTAACATTAATTATATTTGATAATTTCATAAAATAAGTACATGTTACAAATGATACGAGTTAGATGTCTTAAATATAATAACTTATAACAAAATTTAGCCTAAAACATGTCAAATTACAAACTGAATGACGCATGCGTTTTGCACCTAGTATTGTATAGTATACACTCTTGACAAATTATAATTATCTACTTTTAGAATTCTATTATTAATAAAAAAATATTTTAAAATAAGCACAACCTTGACATGTTTTCTCCATTGAATTATTATTGTAATTGCAACAAAATCATATCATATCTGTATTGAATCCCGAATCACTGTAACATTAATTAGTTTTAGTTTAGAATAGGTATAAATATAAACAATGTTGCTATGCCCTGACAGGGTAACCATGTACGCACTTAATAAAATACGTTAAGACCTTTATGTAACCATGGTTCTGCAATAAATGAATATGAATATGAATGAACATCTACAAATTAAAAAAAAAACGAAAAAGAAATAAATTATATAAATTATAATACAGTCGAATTTCAAACCCCCTCGAACTTTCTGAATTCGGTTGAAAACTCAGTATACTTGTTAAACTTTGACATACAATTATTTTAAATGCATATATACTTTGTCTAAATTGCTTTACAAACTCATTTAGCTTACAATATTTACCAATTGATTAATAGTTATACTAATAACTATTAATCAATTAGTAAATATTGTAAGCTAAATGAGTTTACAATACCATGATACTAATCATTGGTGTTTTAGAATATATATTAATAAATCAGAGCTGCCACCACCATTCTGCGAAATTCATTATTGGCTTCATTTATTATGAAGGGATGTGCTGTGGAAAAATATGGCCTTAATCTGAGATTATTAACAGAGATAGTGAATTTTATCATTGTTTTGTATGAGACGAAGCCTGTTGCTGATTTTATTCTGTAGCCATGCCTGACGAAGCCTGCGTTGCGGATAAGAAGTGATTTGGATTATTTGAGTGTTGTATTGTTTTTTATATTAGTAATAATGATTATAAATTTGGATATGTCATTATTTATTACAGAGATATAATGATATCAGATTTTAGATTAAGTTATTTGTAAAATGCTTTTTTTTAGTATAAAGTATTTCTTTTCTTCGAATATCGAGACGTTTATTTTGATGGTTTATTTGAGTTTTGTGTAAAAATACGATATGGCACTTTTTAAAGCTAAAAACTATTTTTTAAAGATTTTAATTTAGTTGGTACATCATAAGCCAACTTTGTATTACGGTAAAGTATAATGTATATTATTTTAAAACACAGTCACATTTGGTAAATTATTTCCGGATAATATATGTAAAATGTATTCGCCGAACTAAACATTGCGAGGGAAATGGACTAACCTCAATAACTTCCAGTTTCCCATTTTTGAAAGGAAGAAGAATACTTAGCTTTGCCTATTTCTGGGAATAAATTGGCATAATTGCACGAGAGACGATGAAAATAACAAAGTTTAAATTCCTGGATAGTATATTCCTTCGAGGTGAGAATATTACCAGTGTTTTAAATATAGGTATCATCATCATCATTGCAGCAGAAAGACGTCCACTGCTGGACATAGGCCTCCCCCAAAGATTTCCACAATAACCGGCCCTGCGCTACCCGCATCCAGCGGACTCCTGCGACCTGCACCAGATCATCAGTCCACCTCTTGGGGGGCCTACCCACGCTGCGCCTTCCGCTACACGGTCTCGAGAACCTTTCCGCGCAAACGGCCATCGGTTCTACGTGCAATGTGCCCCGCCCACTGCCATTTAAGTTTAGCGATTCGGAGAGCTGTATCAGTTATTTTGGTTCTGCTGCGAATGGTCTCATTTCTGATACGAATATATGTATGAATATATGAATGAGCAGGTTTAATGCTTAGTCACGCTTTATTTAATGATTTTGCTTGATTAACTTTTCATTCGGCGGAAATCATGGAGGTTTCACCGGGTATGTGCGAGTAGGACACCACTATATACGTACATAACGCTGTCTTGCTTATTACGTTCGTAACGAGCTGTATGCGATTCTGTATAGGATCAATAACCCCGAACATTATTGTTGGTAAAGATTCGTAAATATTGGCGAAACTTTGGAAGTTTGGGAAATTTCTGATTATGTTCAAAGGAAAGAGTCATCGACTTTCTAAGTCGTGTTATACAGGATGGCAGTAGAAACGTCATCAAAAATGATGATACGTGATGTATAATTAAAATTTAATATGATAAATTCAGCATACGCCAAGTTTTCCGGGAGTTATGCTCTAACAGTTTTTTAATGTATATAAATCAAAGGTTGATATAATAAATATGGTTTAACCGGCCAATTACCTAGCCTTTGCAAAGGAAAACCTTTTCTACGCAAAACCACACTAACTACTTTAGCTTTATCTTTGTGATGTTTTTTTATTTACAGCAAATATTATCGCTATGCCATAATTTGAATTCACGAGAAAAGTAATTTCAAATCAATATCTTATTTTCCCCGACTTTAATTTCATTTAAAATTTCATCATTAAACATCATAGCGAATCCACGAATGCCAAATTGGCTGTTTTTCTTTGTTTTATAATTTATTCACGGGACCGTAAGGTGAAATGTGATTGTATTGGGTGTCATTATTTTACAGAATGACAAGGTGATTCCTTTATTATCTAATTACGTGCTTTTGATCCCTTAGCTGTATTAACACATTTGGCAATATCAAAAATATTTTTAGTGAAATAAGGAAAAAAATGAGTACCTATTTGAAAAAAAAATTTTTTTCTAGCATCTTTTATAATCGATTATTTAACGTGCCTAGATTTATTACTAACTGTAAAATATAAAATGTAACAAGTTTCTTAATAACACACCTGTGACGCCTGAAAATTCACTCTCAAAATCCTTTTAGAAATCTCTTCTATGCTCATAAAAATATCCTTTCAACATAAAAGTGATTTTAACAAGGTAATTCATGTAACGTATACACGCCAAAAATGCCATAAAGAAGGTTTAAGGCTATTTATTCCGTCCAATTTATTTCTTTAGAAATTCCGAAATGGCTACTGGAGGCATCTGAAATGATATTACATGCCAGTTACACAATTTCTTTTATAAACAAGATGTAGCTGGACTTCAATGTGGTTAACACAATTTTGAGCACGTTTTGAATATTAAATATAAAGTGAGATTCTGCCTCAATAATTTAGATAAATAAAATGTAATCTGATGCAAACTATTTAATATTCATTATTAAATTGTGTGTTTATAATATTGCGCATAATAATATAGGCATATTTTTATTGAAACAATGTAAATATGTACCTATTGTAACAAAGTATGAGTAAAATATTAATATTGAACTTACATTTTATTACAATTTAATAAAAAACCGACAAGTTAGAGGCGGACTCGCGCACGTAGGGTTACGTGCCATCTATAAAAACGGCAAAAGAAATTGTGAGTTGGGTTTCGGTAATATAGTTATTTGTTTTTAAAGTGATAATGAAACTAAACATTCTGTGAATAATTCAAACGTCTACTGGTTGGTGTTTTCGACATCGAGGACGGACAGCGTTTTCTTAGTCATAGGGTCCCGTTATACCCTTTGTGTTCGGAACAATAAAAAATAAGTTAAAGTTAGGTCACATTAGAACTACATACCTAAAAACATCGAAAACAAAACATAGAGGTTTTTATTAATTAAAAAAAGTATGAATGCATCCATAATAGTAATAAAGCAAGTGGGGATTTATTACTTATCTATTTTAATTATTTAGTATATTTTATTATGCCGTATAAAATAATTATAAGCGGTTTTAAATTGCAACGGTTAACACTCGCGTATTTTTATTACAATAGGCGTGACATGTTTCGACTGCATCGGGCAGTCATCGTCGGACAGACAGAGTGGTGTTGTCACCTTCGCGGCGGAGCAGTCGAAACACGTCACGCCTATTGTGATAAAAATACGTGAGTGTTAACCGTTGCAATTTAATGTCAGTATGACTCACGAACGTTTAAATTATATGATGAGCGTTTTTATTTATTGGTGTAGATTAAACTTTTTTTTAATTATTAATTTTCGTGTGGTATTTACGAAGAATCACGAGCTCTTTTGATCCTGGTAGGAGAAAAAAGTGTCCCAAGGTTTTAAGGATGACTCTCACTAGAACGGGACGGGACGGGACGATGCGGGACGAAAAATCTGTCAATTTCTATAGAAAGCGTCACGTGACTTCCGAGGACTCCGAGCTATCACGTGATTATTTCTATAGAAATTGACAGATTTTCCCGTCCCGTGCTAGTGTGAGTAATCCTTAATCCATTTCTTCACAGAATTTTAATGGCGGTAGCGCAATGAAAAGTTTGAACAATATTTATTTATTCTCCTGAGGATCGAAAGAGCTCGCAATTCTGATTAGAAATTACATGAAAATTTCCAATGAAACAAATGTTTGGGCTATAACAAAAAATATAAACTAAAAAAAATCCCGTCTTCTTTACTAACCCCCCCGTTCCCCGTCCCGTCCCGTTCCCCGTCCCATCCCCCCCATCCCCCCATCCCATCATCGTTCATCCCGTTTTCTTCACTATCGGATATTTGCTAACGTGAGCAAATTGGGAAAAATCTCTGTTCCTAATAGGTAACAAAATACTGGCAGCGAAAGCTTGCATACAAAATTATGTGCAGTTTAGAGTCGGGATTCAAATTCAGCTACGTTGCGGTATAATAGTATTTTGGTTCTCCTTGTCTTCGCATGGTTTTTGTATGCGTAATTCTATTTGGCATAACCAGTATAGTCATAATTACGCATAAACTGTTATGGCATAGTCGAGTTTAGCATAATGTGATTTGGCCGAATTTAATTTGTCCGAATATATATTCGGCCACAGTCCGAACGTAACCTAACCCACTCTTTAGTATGCGAATATATTTTCGGCCAAAATAGTATTCTAAAGACACGTCCTTCTAACCTTCCAACCCAGAGGGTAAACTAGGCCTAGGGATTAGTCCGGTTTCCTAACGCTGTTTTCCTTCGCCGAAAAACGATTGATAATTATCAAATGATATTTCGTATATATGTCACCGTAGATTATGAGTATAAACTAAAGCGCAGATTGTAAATAAACGGATAGTTAAAGTGACATAATAATATACGTTCTGAAAAACTTTTGTAAGAGCCGGAATCCGCGACCTCGCTAGTCACAGGTTCTTACTGATAAACCACCAACGATCACAATGTCAATCATGCCAATCATGTACACCATAACGATTACAAAACCAAAAACATTTAAAAGTTAGAATGTCACCTGTCTGAAATTGCGTGCATAACAGATAACAAAAGTAGATAGTAAAGGTAACCAATCACAGCGTTTCAGCCGATCGTCGATTGTTTCCACCGATAGCAAAGTGGCCTCGGAAAAGAGAAAATGCGAGAAAAGAAGTCTATTACTGAGAAAGTTAAGGCTAATTGAGTAAGCCGTGATTAGGGGATCCACGGGCGTTTCAGATAAAAGGAAATAAGGGTTTACACAGGGAAATTAGAACGCTGATGTAGATGGGAATAGACGAAAGTGAGTGTAAAATCGAAAAAGTATGGTTACAGATTGAAGATCGATATTTAATATTATATTTAGATCGATATTTTATATTTCTTTACCCAGGTTTTGGCTGTTGTATTATCAACATTTAGATTATAATTTTATTTCTATATATTGTAAATGTTTGTACATACAAATGCTTTACTGTAATGCTTATTGACTTGTAAAAGTGCCCTTGAGGCCTACTTGCAGAATAAATTTTTGAATTTTGAATTTTGAATAGTACTGTGAAATGGGATGAGTTGGGATTGCAAGGTTAGGCTTATGGATAAGAGAAGGGGGTAGTAAAATATTGCGCAGAATCGTAAAAAAGTATACCGGACTCTTAACAAGCAACAGATAAATATCAAATATTATCTAGGTTTTAACTTCGAATTCGTCACAACTCATTACGGTAGTTAAATAAACTAATGCATCATTACATTCATTACAACTTTGTGTTGAAACAAATCTAATATTTTAACTAAATATTTTGTTATTAAAGTAAACACTAACCGCCTTATTCATAAAAAAGTTAACAGAAGCTTTAGTTAAATTATGTTTTTCCCATTCTGACAAACGCGATTGTCAAAGTGACAGATAAGGACAAACAATAATTTAGCTAGACAGTTGTTGAAGTGGGTTTATGAATAACGCCATATACTTATATGCTGTGATCGAGTAGCCCAGTGGTTAGGGCGTCTGCCGCGAAAGCAGGAGGTCGCTGGTTTGATCCCAGCCCTGCTCACCGGGGGCCTTGGTCACTTTTTCTATAGTATATGACATTTCTTTCAATTTATAACTACTATACGTGTATATATATATATGTAAATTAAAAATTTAAAAAGTCATATACTGAAGAAAAAGACCAACACCATCGAAGGCCAAGCCGAAGATCGAACTCGCGTCTTCAGCTTGCGCGGCTAACGCAATAATCACTATACCACCTGGTCTCAACGTATGCTGGCAAATTTCTCGAGTATATGCAATCTCTGTAATAGGCAGGACCCCCGTGGCCGAGCTCTAAGTACAAGCATCATCGTTTTGTACTTCCATCCCAACCAAACTTACGGGTTCCGGTATGGCGAGAGAGATGGCGCTGTCATCAGTAAAAGTTTTTGTTGAAACAATTCAAATTATTTAACTAAATATTTGGCATTTAAATAACAACGGTTCCAACTCACGTATTTTTATCACAATAGGCGTGACATGTTTCCACTGCATCGGGCAGTCATCGTCGGATAGACAGTGTGTTGTCACCTTCACGGCTCGGGCATCACAATCGCGCAATTTTATGTCAGTATGACTCACGATAGTTTAAATTATGTATATATTTTGATTTGCTATTAAAGTAGTTACACTTACCTACTATAAATATTTACCCCAGTTCGATCCTCGGCTTAGCCTCCGATGATTTTGGTCTTTTTCTTTAGTATATGACATCTTTTTTCAATCTATAATGCATCATTTCCACAGTTATAAAATCTGTGGTTTGAATCGCGATGCTTTGTTATGTGTGGTCAGTTATTTTAATCGGTAAAATTTAATGGGGGACATTCAGACTATTTAATTGGAACAAACGGGAATGATCCGGTCTGTGGCTTCGTACAGATTTAATGGGCCGAGTGGACGAGATTTTAAGCGGAATAAATTAATTATAATATTTTGGGATTCAATTGCGACGGAAAAAGGGTTCACATGCGATCACACGTTGGATAATTTTTAAGTTGGAAAATGATACTAAAACTTGGTTGAATAGAAAGTATTGCAATCTAAGTAACAGGCAAGGCGCCCTTGGCCATTTTCTAAGTACAAGCATCATCGCTTTGTACTTCCATCCAAACCAAACTTAGGGGTTCCGGTATGGCGAGAGAGATGGCGCTGTCATCAATACAACTTGTATATAAAGTATTTATTGCTAAAATAGTACAAGGGTGGAGTTAATAATTCTAAAAATATATTTTAGGTATTTCCTAAAACTAAAATGTCAAGTTGTATTGCAGTACCTTTGCATCTTGGTCCCACCAGTCAAGAACAAGCAAAATGCAAACTAACAACGAAATCTATTGAATCGCTCATTCACTTTCGACTACGGTAACGTAAAACACTAGAACTCTCGTGTCAAAAACAATTTGATGGATACGCGTGTAGCAGAACAGTAGTTAAGCTCAATAGGTCTTTAATTTTAAAAATAACTCATTCATCTCATGAAACTTTACACGCAAGCGGATTTTTGATAAATTAAAGAAAATCTTTAAACTTGAATGCACTTATTCAGCAGAAAGAAAGGAAAAGTAGAATCTCCAGCGTTACTCCCGCGACTATGGGATACCATCCCATCGCTCTCCCAACTGAGCTAGCACGACCATACCCCCCATTGACCATGGCCCCGAATTTCTCCACCATATAATTATCGTCGGGAGCGTTAGTGGCCCAACGGTGACGTGAGACTTCCAATCCGAAGGTCTCGGGTTCAAATCCTGCCGGCTTGTACCAATGAGTTTTACGGAACATGTTCGAAATATCATTTGATATTTACCAATCGCTTTAGGGTGAAGGAAAACATCGTGAGGAAACCGGAATAATCCCAATCAGGCCTAGTTCACCCTCTGGGATGGAAGGCCAGATGAGCGCTTTCGTAGTCTTGGGATTAGTTGTCAAAGCAAACCCCAGGCTCCGCAGCCGTGGCATAAGCCGATAGAACGGTCGGTAGGGAGAAGAGTTCCTGTATTACACCTTATTGTAATTTTAAGCAAATATTTTTACTAAACATCACGAACCGTTGACGTGACGATACATAATTAATGGAACTTTATTCAATATTGCTTAATTTAGGCATTAATTAAAATATGTTAATAAACCTGCAACGAGATTGAATAAATAAATACATAAAATATTGTGGGACAATCTTACACAATTTGACCTAGTCCCACAATAAGCTGAACAAGGCTTGTGCTGTGGGTACTAGACCACGATATATATAAGATAGATACATAAATAAATAGAAAACATCCATAACTCAAGAACAAATATTCGTGATAAACACACAAATAACACTGCCCTGACCTGACCAAGTATTAATAACGCCATATATATGCTGTGATCGGGTAGCCCAGGTGGTTAGGGCGTCTGTCGTGAAAGCAGGAGGTCGCTGGTTCGCTGCCAGCCCTGCTTGCCGGGGACCTTGGTTACCTTTTCTGTATGACATTTCTTTCAATTTATATATAGTAGTGTGACCACTTAAAAAAACAAAACAACATGATAAATGATTTGATTCATGCTTTACAATTGTAAACAAAGTCAGTCAAGGAGTCCATGGCGAACGACTATTATGTAAGTAAGTACTTGTCAAAATCGTTGAGCGATTTAGGCACTCTTGGCTCGGAAGGTCACTATCGAGACATTAGTTTAGCCGATTTTGTAGGCATTGATAAATCGAGAGGCCCGACTGTCTCGCCATCGAAATTGGAATATAAATCCATTACTCATTTTTTAGGGTTCCGTACCTCAAAAGGGAAAAACCGGCTAAGAGCATGTCGGGCCATGCTCAGTGTAGGGTTCCGTAGTTTACCGTCCGTCACAATAGGCAACCTTAAAAAGTGTTTTAATGGATACCATGCTTAAGATGCTTATAATAATTAATAATTCGATGATACTTTCGATCACACCCATCCCAACCCCATCAACTCCGGAAAAATCTTAACAGCGCGAAGTAGACCATGGTACAGCGCCATCTCTCGGGAAATCGGGTTACTAATTTATACAAACTAAACGGGTTATGTATGTTGGGTTTTTGGGTTAGTTTTCAATGTCGATTAAGCTCCATTTTAGTCAATTTTAAAAAGTCTTAGAATGCTTGCATACAATATCACTATTTATTAAATTACGAACGAGTGTGAGTTTAAGCCCGAACTCGTAATTCTTGTAGCGCCCGTGATACATACAATGTTTTTCATCACATTTGCGAGGAAAGAAATAAACTTTCTAGACAGATACAGAAACTATAATTGTTAGCGGTAGTTTAGTTGCACAGTCCACAGTACTCCGGAGTAAGCGGCGACTACGTGTGACAAGCGCGTGGGGCGCAAGTCCTCGGGGAGCTCCGGGCGGGCGGTAAAGTAGTATGAGAATCCTTTAAGACCATGGGCTTAATACAGCTCATTAAGTCTAAGTGTGCTTGCATATAATAACACCATTTACGAGCAGGTGTTATGAAAATAATCATTAGGTACACGTGCAGTCTGGCCCATAACGATGAATATAAAATTAGAATGGGTCACATGTTTAGCCTCACAATTACCCTCATCCAGCATATTAATGACACCGTAATATTTATTGTGACACGGGATCTTAATAGCACCACACGGACATTTTGTTTTGCATCTCATTACATTTGGATTACCTGTGTCATATTGCTAAGCAAAAAAATAAAAATATTTTGATATTTTATAATATTTGTAGTAAGGTAGACGTATCAGTGCTCGACGCGGCACTAGTTTTTGACATGGTCACTTTATATCAGTCATATAGGTTAAATTTGAAATCAAAGGTTTTTCTATATTCGAATTTAAACCTTGTCACTTTGACATAAAGTGCCCATGTCGAATATTAGGGCAGCGTCAAACACAATTTTTTCTACCTTACACGGACTTTCGGAAAAATATTTTATGCCACACCTGGCCATAAAGTGCCTTTTTCCGCACGCCACGCTTACGGAAAAAGCCGATTTCTGCCCATGTGTAGGCATAAAATGATGTACCTAACACGTGAGGTAATAAATAAAGCCCTTGATCGCATATTTACGTCCCTCGCTTGCAGCTCGGGTCGGAAACATCTGCGATCTCGGCCTTTCTTTGTTTTACCGCACTAGTTAGGTAATGTACTATTGATATTTATGTTTACTACTTTACCGCCCTAGGGCGATAATGAGCACTTTACGTGCCTGTGTCTAATATTTAAAGGGCCGTTATGTACTGTAAAATGTCTTACAATACACGTGCGAAAAGACAATTCGCAACCCGTGTCGATTTAAAACACGACCGTAGGGAGCAAGTTTTACGCCCCTCTTTTTCGCCTAATACTTGTGGTATAAAAAATAAAAAATGCCCTGACCAGGATTAGAACCCGGGACCTCCTGCTTCGTAGGCAGGGTCACTACCAACTAATCTAGGAGGCCCTTAAATGCATAAAACTACCATTACACACGTGCAGTCCCCTAACGAGCCGTAACTATGGATATAAAAGTAAACTACTCTCATTTAGCATGTTTAATGACGCCCTAATCTTTATCATGACATCTTAATGCGGACATTTTGTGTATTTCATTACATTTGGATAGCGAATGTGCCTTATTGCTGTACGACAAGATCTCCTGTATCTCCTGAGGATGCCTCGTAGAGAGGCGAAACACGTGTCGAGTTTTGTATTATTGGTGGTGGTGTGTTGTTTCTATTTGCGTATTATTTTTTTGCGGTGGGAGGGTGGGAACATTAATTGCACCCAAAAAATACGCAAGTAGGTATAACGGGTTGGCACTAATAGACTAGCACGTTTGGCGGAATAACAAAGTAATATTATTTTCGTTGTTTATATTTTAAGTATTATAGCTATAAACTTAACATATAGCGAGGCCAATTACCGAACAACGTCGCCCAAGTGGCAATATACATATAATATATAACTGAATATTGATAATACATGACACTGGCTAAATTGTCCACTCTCGAACAGAAGCCATTATTTAAAAGAAGAAGTACTCAAACATCCATGAGGTTATGACTGCAAACTTAGTCTGTCTACATGATTATGTGTTTATAGTAAAATGTACCTATACGATATGATCTCGAGCCTAATTTATATTGTACTATACCGTGTTGACTTACTATGTAAACAGTAATCCGTCTATAAAATATTTATTACTCAATTCTGTGTTTCAACCTTGAGAAAATTGCCAAAGCAACACAAGGTTACTTTATATTGCTAAAATAATACGACTTGAATAAATTGAGACGGCTAAGCCGATAAAGGCTTTAGTTTAAGCCTTTTATCACTCGCCGGCTGAGTATTTGCGTTTCAGCTTTAATAAAAAGCTGTACAACAGTGATGAAAATAAAAAATGTGCGTGCAGTTCTGTTAATCTTCGTGTATGGCCTATGTGACGTGAGAGTACGAGTAGCGTTGCGTTTGTCGGCATGTTGAGCGGTCAGCGGTAAACTTATTCAAGTCCAGACTTTGCTCATTTTTCTTGGCAGATTGACAAACTCACAGTCGGTATTGAACCCTTAAGTCAAAAGGGACTTTGCCTCCTTATGTGTTCTATCGCCTATACGAGGGTTGTGTTTTGAAGAATTGTTGGACATGATGCCAACGTCCTTTTTTCACCATCGCACCGCTCACCATCGAACCAATGTCGTTGGTTCCGTGGAGGATAGGACGGGTGCTGGTGTGAGACGCCACCTGTGTTGACATGCTAGCCCCGACAAATCTTCACGGTACAGCCAAAGCGGAGGCGAAAAATTCAAAAAGTGCGACTATAGGGGTCTCGGCGGCGAATACAACTTTGTTCCGTTCCACGTCGAGACCCTCATTTACGATAATCTCAAAGAGGTTCGTGGACGATACCGGCGACCGTAGAGCTGGCAGCTTCCTCGCCCAACGCATTAGTATTGCAATACAGCGAGGAAACGCTGCCAGCGTCTACGGTACAATGCCGAGGGGGGAATATTTACTTTCACATTTATTTTATTTTAGTTTTATGTTTTTGTTGTTATTGAAATAAAGTATTTAAACTGTTAAACTTGAAGATGAAGAGCATCAAAATTCTGAGGTGGGGGCTGGTGACGTAACTATTTAGTAAAAATTTTAGCTAATTGCAACTTCACGTGGAACTTTAATGCACTGTATTTTCGTCATTTTTCATTTGACGAACAAATGAAGAAATATGTGTCGAATATTTTATATGTTGCATACGCTAGTTTTTCTAAGACAGCTAAAATACCGTAAAAAGCAAAATCTAGAAAAGTGACAGAATAGGGAATACGTTGTGCCCACTATATAAATAAAAAAAACAACATTGCTCAAAAACCAAATTTATCTGTTTTCATAAGACGAACGCCTCGGCGCCGAAAGAACTCACTGATATAACCCTTCATACGTGCACTAGACAAGGAGCAACACCAAAAACATGTTCATGCGCACAAATTAATAGAACTCCTGATGTAAAATATTTAGGCATTGTCTTTGACGAAAGACTCTCCTTTAAGCAACACACTCTAATTTTAGCTAAACGCGTTCGGAAACTTATTTATGTTTTCAGGAATCTGCAAAACTCAGCTGATAGAAGACTTATGAAAACAGTATATCTTGCCATATGCCACTCTGTCATTACTTATTGTAAGGTAAAGGCCCCTAATACCGTGGTAAATAGCAACATTTCAAATGACTCCATAAAATTATGGGTATCGAAGCTCTTTTGCGACCGAACATATTTTTTTTATTAAAGAGAGTTTACTTTTTCTTCAGCGTAGTATATTTTTGGACTCGTTTTCGTGTATTTTATTTGTTAAAATAATTATTGAAACCAAAATGCCTAAATCTTCTATTACCGTGGTAGTGTGCAGGTTTTGAATCTATTGCCGCGAAATGAGCTTTTATTATCGATGGTAAAAAAAAAGGAATTTTCTACCATCGGTATTGGAAACCCGACTTGGGGGCATTGACCTTATATCCGAAAGTTAATACCGAGGGTTAAAAACTTAGGGTCATTGACCTTATGATCTGATAACTAATTCTCAGTCGTTCGTAATCGTATAAAATATGCGTCATTCTAAGATTCCAAATTTTATAAATGTAAAATTAAATTACTTTTTTTCGCTGTTATACTACTTTATTTCTTTTTGCAACTACGAAATTAAGAAATAACTATACTAATCACTCGGTAAAAGATACTTCTTTGTGAACCCATTACCGACTCAACAAATAAAGAATGGGTCGGAAATAGATTCCCATACATTCTATTACCGAGGGTAATGTAATCGTACCATCGGTAATAGGTTTACTTTAGAGTATTGTAAAATGTGTGGAGAATTTGTGGAGAATGTTTGAGATTCTGTGAGGGGATGGATAATAGGCCGTCTACCGTTATGTAAATTAGATAATTATTATTTCGTTGTTGTTCTGTAATTATGTATTCCCTAGTTTCATGGCGCATTAGTTTTACTGTAATGTCATGTAAACGTGTTTTTATATTAAATAAATAAATAAATAAATAATTGTAAAACCTAATTCCGACTCATAAAAACATTAGTATACCGTGTTTTTTAAATTAGAAATCAATTATACATATTACAATCTTCGTATAGAACCAAAATTATATAACTGGTTGGTAAATTTCGTTAAATATCTCAATATTTAAACAACGTGACGAATTAAGGGTGTCTATAGAAACTAGAAAATCAGTCCTGAAGTTATTGCTGAAAATTAACGGTTTGCCGGATACTTTCCATACAACGGAAATAGATATTTATTAGCGTGAATAGATCAAGTTTGGATTAAATGTAATAAAGTACATATTAGACGACATATAGGATAAATAAAGCATAAAAGCTCAGTGTACGCATGCCATATCTAGCTGGAATGTTTCCGTGCGCTTCTTGTTTTGGTGTTTATCGTCACTTGCACGCAATGCGCGCGGTCAGTGTTAGTTCGTTTTGTCCAGGTACCCTTCTTTTACGATATAATTATTGTAAAATTATAAATGTTTATTGCCTGTACGCTCACATTGTATATTTTTTTGTAATAATGTATTATCTCATGTAAGTGAATTGTAAAATTCTTAATGAGATTAAATGATCTTAAACCTTAAACCTTATAAAAAAGAAAAACTACTATTTTAACTATTTCCGTGGTACACCACGGAATTAAAATCCACAATGAAAACAGCGCCTATCACCGCTATATTTTGTTTTTAATTTTAAACGTATTTCGAGGCCAAAAATATTTAAACAGTGCTAAGAGGTTGTTTATAAAACTATGTTTAACCGTATAAAAACTAAAGCATTACTAAAATTGCTTTAGTTTTAAAGTAAATGCTTTCTAAAGTTCGACTACACATACTTGTGTCGTCACGCGTTTGTATGGCAAGTCCTCGTCCAGAGCTGCCGTCGCGGTAACTGATGAATTGCGCGTTTTTTGTTTCACTCACACATACTAGCACTATCAGGTCCGTTAGCTTATTATACAAAGCTTCGTCCATGTAAGATATACTTGAAAGGAAGTTGATTGGTTTGCTTTTAAAATGCGTATTTCGAAATGCCACGGTAATAAGTGCCAAATTTGGCACCCTCGGTATTAGGCATCTTTACCTTATAAGTGCCTGGGGTGGGGCTACAAAGAAATTCATGCTTCTTCCGGAGAGAGCACAAAGAGCGGTTCTTAAAGTAATTCTCAAGGAACGTCGTCGTTTCCCGACCGTGTTAGTCTACAAAAATATGGATGTACTCAATGTCCGTGGAAGTTATATACTACAAGTAATATTAAAATTTCATTCGAGAGTGTTAAATTCCACCGAATACATTGAATCATCACAAAAACGCAACTTCAGAGTTCAGGTTCCACCAACAAAATCAACGTTTGCCCAAAGATTCTGCTTATTCCTTCATCCATTCATTTATAATAAAATATGCACAAAATTCCCTTTACAAGATTTCTCGTCAAAAGAAATAAAAACTAAAGTACAATCGTGGCTTAAATCGCTTTGTTATGAAGATATAGAGAACTTGCTGAGAATACTTAAGTAGAGCTCATCCATACACACATTACACATACACCATGAAACACACATTCACACTTCATACATATATACATACATACACACATAATGTTATATGTTATTTATTCATCCTTTTCCTTTGAGTAAAAATGTGTGGTTTCCCGCGAAACAGGCGTCGCCTAGTGCGGGGACTAATGCTTTATGATTTTTGTAAAATTTACATTGTGAATATGAATAAATGTCTTACTAAATGTCTTACTAAATATTGTTTGAAAATCCATATAAGCAGTGTTCTTATGGAATACCATAGACAACGTTATAATGTATACTTTTTTAATATCGCTGTCAGTCATCTAATTGATACATAGAAGTACTGGAGCAGAAAAACGACTATTATAATAATCTAACAGAGGGAATACTATTTTTTTTTGCGCCTACTCTTAATTAAACAGCCTACTTAATGTTTGTATTATCTAGTGTATTAGGTGTATCATAAAACATAAATAATAATGTGTTCACTACTTGAAATATAAAAACACTAGATATCTTTATTTTAAAACCACAATCACCCAAAGCCTGCATTAAAGTTTAAAACAATATTTTTGGTTCCATGCCGCTTAAAATGGCTCTGCGGTTTAATCTGCGCAAAAACTTTGTTATTCGACCACAGCTTATATCGTTGGAAATATATAAAATATTGGGAAAAGGGACCTGTTTGTTTTTCACTTCTTCACTGTTTTAAACTCACTTTCTTTGGGCGTACAGTCGTGTCCAGATAATTATGGACAAGAAACTTTTTGCCCATTAAAATGCTTACAAATAAGACTTTGCAAATTTGAGGATAATTTAAAAAGTAGTTGATCAATATTTTGAATAGCAATATAATTTATCTATGCTTAAATAAAGAAAGATTCCGACCAAATGAGAAACTTCTTTGTTTTTTGAAGTCGATTAGTAAGGTATACGTATACTCAAATGTATTGCAAACTCCAGCAAGGCGCAGTCAAGATCGCAAGAAAATCTTTAAATGCGTGGCACACAATCTGGCATTATGGAAATAGTAAGCGTTTCTAACCTTTGATATTTCTTGCCTAGCTTTGCCATGACTGGGGAATGTGAACGTGACCAGCATAAGTCGCTTTTGAAGTGTACTCCAAGCTGGTCGGTCTTCTGCCTTCCTTAGGGATCCTTGGAATAAGTAATTTGTGAATTCTAGAATCGCTTCTGACCTAGTGGGTATCCTGCTTCGACTCCACTTGCCCTGAACATGACCAACATCATCATTTCAGCCTGTAAGCGTCCACTTCTGACGACACCTGCATCCAACGAGACCCAGCGATCCTCACTAGGTCGTCGGTCCATCTTGTGGCTGGCCGTCCCACACTGCGCTTGCTAGTACGTGGTCTCCATTCAAGGACTTTTTTCCCCATCGGCTATCCGATCTTCATACTATGTGGCCGGCCCATAGCCACTTCAGCTTGCTATTCCTACGGGCTATGTCAGCGACTTTAGTGTTTCTACGGATCTCCTCATTTCTGACTCAATCTCGTAGAGAAATACCAAGCATAGCCCTTTCCATAGCTCGCTACGCGCACATTGAGCCTCTGAAAAAGACCTTTTGTGAAGCACCACGTCTCAGAGCCGTAAGTCATCACTGGTAACACACATTGGTTGTACACCTTAGTTTTCAGGCATGACCAACAAGCTTCAGTAATTGTGTCTGGTTCCCGACTGGCTAAGTGACCAAAGATCGCCAGATTCTTTTGATATCGTTCTTCATTATTCGCAGGCAGAGCGTGGTGAAGCGAGACGATACATTTAGTGCGACGCGCCGTACAAAATATTCTCAATATTTTGCGCCGACTACACATTTTGAACGCCTCTATTTTAGCCTTTGTACGTGCTTTAATAAAGGTCCGTTAATACTAAGAACCTGATTTTCATGGCCAACGACGTTACACGTGTTTCTAAATATAGTTTTCTCTGCGTCATTTTCATTTGTTTGTGGATATGATCGATCTTTATGTCGTGGAGGAACTGGCTACGCACATCCCTCTCTACCGCTCTTAAGTATATTAAATGACTGAGATGGGGATATACTTATTTCAGAACGAAGAGAAACATACGCTTGAGCAAATTTACATTTCAATTTATACAGAAAGTAGCACTTTGGCTCCGAATGGAAACCATTTTGGAAACCAAATTCTTAGGTTTGGCCCAGCGCTATTCAATTGTTTTTATTCAAGTACATGTAAAAAAACAAATACATACACAAACAACATTAAAGACAAAAATTAACAAATATAGCAAAAGGAAAAAATACTTACAACATTTACAAATTTCTAAATCTCGAACAGAATTCTATGGCAAGAGAACGCTGACGCATGGGGGAGTGAACCTTTATAATAAATTACCAATAGATATCCGAACCCTAAATTCTGTGTACATAATTCAAAAAACGCCTTAAGAAATATATATATGAGACAGTTGATATATCATAGTGAAAAAGTTTTGTATAATTATAAAATATTAAAATTATTAGACTTATAATTGTGCGCAATAGCTTCGCTTTTTTCATTAATATTATTTTGAAATATTTTGAATACAGATGCTGCATGTTAATTGTCTACATAGACCTAGTAAAAAATTTCGTTCTTATTTGCATTTATATAGCATATTGTAATATTATTGCTGCATGTTGCTTGTTTACTTATAACTAGCTTGTAAGTTCTCATTTAAGTGAACATGTATATTTTGTTCTTATGAGAATAAATTCTTTAAACCGAAACCGATGTATGAAACCTCAAAGGTATTTTTTAAAACATCACCCATACAATTGTAAAGCATGAATGAAATCATTTATTATTTATAATAAATGTTTTGATTCATTGAAATTAAACACTTTAGAACGGATTAATCGCGTTTATTAACACCATGATCCTACGTTTCGAGCCCTTTACAGCACTCGTTTTCACAGGGTTAAGATGTGAAGACATGTTTTGATTCATGTTTTTAAGTAGGCACACTAATATGTATAAATTATAAATTGAAAGCGATGTCATATTATTATACCTACTACAGAAAAAGTGATCAAGGTCCCCGGTGAGCAGGACTGGGATCGAACCAGCGACCTCCAGGGTTAGGGCGTCTGCCGCGAAAGCAGGAGGTCGCTGGTTCGATCCCAGCCCTACTCACCGGGGACCTTGGTCACTTTTTCTGTAGTATATGACATCCCTTTCAATTTATAACATTACCCATATTAGGGAAATCTTTTTGGCAGAGAATTAAGTAGCGCGACAGAAAATACGTCTTCAGTTGAAAAATCAACAGGCGTCTTATACATATACAAATTATAATGGCCCTGACTGACTGCACAAAACTATAACATTTTAAGGTAACATGGTCATTTACATTATAATAACTATTTAAAAAGAGTATTTAAGCGAACCCCTAAAAGGGTAGATCGCTAATGTGGGCAGACCATAACTAAAAACTAGCAGTACATCAGTTATCGTGAACATGGCGTTTGCAACAGTGCCGAAATATCGGGAGCTCACAAAAACAAATAAGATAAAGTTAAAGATAAAGAGCCGTTTATTAACCCAAGTACCAATTTGCTTAAACAATAGTTATAAATAAAGATAAAAGGAAAGTTTTTTTTTTAATAACTAAATTTTATTTTGTAAGTACACAAGCACTAAGTTTTTTTTGGGTTTGTCCATCTTTGGACATAGGCCTCCTCCCGTTGGCACCACTGCTCTCTGTCAGCAGCCATTCACAAAAACAAATAGACATGTTAAATACCTAGTTTTAAATAGTAACCAGTGGTTCTGAGCTGTAGACCTGGCGAGATGGTACTGGTATAAAAGGTCCTAAGCGCCATAGACCCCAATGGCGCTTAGGACCTTTATGCCAAATCTCGCCATTTTATAAATTTCCTAAAATCGACAAACAAAAATGTAATTAACAAACATACTTACAAAATGTCATAAGAATTGGTTGATAAATGCGAACTGTAGAGGAGAACAAATGGACAGACACACGAAGAAATTTTGCAAGCTGAAAAGGAGACGCTTCGCTCGCTCGGTCAATTAACATGCAAAACTATAAGGTTTCCCTTTTTGCCAATTTGAAACCACGGAACCCTGGAAACTATAAAAACCCCTAACGGCAATATCCTCAAGATATTACTAAAGTCATGCAGTATCCCGGCTTACAAACGATGCCAAAGGAAATATGCAAGGAGGCCTTTTGATGAATACTTCATCTTCACAAGTATAGCGATCCCCATCAAATATTTTATAGGTGGTGGGTAGAACCGACTATTTGTTCTAGGAAAACGCTGCGTTTATTTTGAACAGTTAACAGAAAAGTGTTGGTGGCCCAGCGGTAACGCGTGCGACTTTCATTTCGAAGGTCGCGGGTTCAAATCCTGCCGGCTCGTACTTGGACCAAAAACGTTAGGAACTGGACCGACACAGGTAAATGGAGTTAAGTTGGTAGGTAAGTTACACTTACTGGATATACTCATACTCATACTCATATCATTTATTTGCTTTAACGTACAAGTACATGCAAATATACATTTTAAACTAAAATCTAAACTAGAAATATCAGGTACATGTAGAATATATTATGAAAATAAAAAGTTATAAGCACAGAATTTATTACCTAGAACAACTTAGACCAAAAAATGGTTGCCTGTAAAGTCGGTATACGGGCGAAAGTTTTACGTGACAACGACTTTGAGTGGTAAAATACTGTGCTCGAGTGGAAGGGACGCGTGCCTTTCACTTTTTATGTCTGTCTCTCTCGCTCTTAGGCGGGCTAACCATGCCCGAGTGGAAGGGACGCGTGCCTCTCACTCGCTCTCATTGTGAGCGCATAACGTGAGCGGAGCGTAACGCAGTTTCTTGAAGTGTCACCCGGCAAACCAATTTATAAGACGTTGTCACGTCAAAACATTAAGGACTGGATTGACACTAAACAGACCGTCACTCTCTCTAGAACAGCAACCACCAGAGAAAACGTTCGCATGATATCGACATCCGATAGGACTACTACTAACTATATACACATTTTACATCAAAACATTGCAGGCCTTATTAACAAAACGGATTTGCTTACAATTAGATTGGATGAATTAGGAGCGGCACAAGTAAATATCGATATTATATGCATAACAGAACACTTCATAATGGCCGGCCACGAAGAACTTCTAACGTTACCAAACTATCGACTAGCAGCGTGCTTCTCGCGAAAAACCAAACGTGGTGGTACTTGCATACTGGTGAAACTGGGACATAGCTTCAAGGAATTACCTGATGTCGCTAAACATTCCATCGCGGGAATTTTCGAATGTTGTGCAATAGAACTCACTGCCCAAAATACTGTTATTATATGTGTGTATAGGACTCCTAGTTTTAGCAATTTAAGCATTTTTTACGAAAAGCTTGATATTATTCTTAGAAAGATATGCAATAATAATAATAGAAAAGTAATTCTCTGTGGAGATTTCAATATTGACATTATGAAAAAAAATTATATATCATTACAATTTGAATATTTTTTAATGGAATTTAATTTAGAATTAGAGATAAGACAGCCAACGAGACTTTCAAGCTGCACGTGTATAGATAATTTTGCGCACAATCTGAAACGAGGTCAGAGTAGCTCTGTTTATGACTTTGCCCTATCCGATCACACTGCGCAAGTTCTCAAAAGTCCAGGAAAAACAATACAGAACATTAAAACTTGGCATGTTGAAAGACGCCAATACTCGCGTGAAAATCTGAGAACTTTTAAAAAACATCTAGCTTGTCTGTCTTTCGGGAGCATCTACAATACCGAAGATCGTAATTCTGCTTATAATAATTTCCTTGACGATTTTCAGTTTCTTTATGATCTATGTTTTCCTTTAAAGTTAATGACCGTAAGGATCAATAAAAAAGTAAACTGGATGTCGAAGGGCATAAAACTATGCAGTAAAAAACAAAGAAAACTTCTCTGGCAATACAGACGTTCACCTACAACAACCAACAAATGTCTTCTATTCAATTATACCGCTAGATATAAAAAGATTATAAAATTAACACAGAAAGCTCAGAACAATCACAGAATTATATCTGCAGAAAATAAGTCAAAGGCGACTTGGCAAATAATAAATTCTACAAAAGCTTCCTTTAAGCGTGATGACATTCTTAAATTGAATTAAAATGACAATATTGTAACGAATCCCACAGACATAGCAAATACCCTAAATAATCATTTCATTGACTGTATACAAGAAACGACAAAAAATAATGCTCTAGACTGTAAAATTGCAAATCATACTCATTCCATATTTATGCCACCATCTACAGCAAATGATATAAAATTAATAATCCATTCTTTAAAAAATACGAGAAGTGTGGGATTTGACAAAATTTGTACAATTGTAATTAAGTATGTAAGTGACATAATATCCCCACATCTAAGCCACATAATTAATATGTCTATTAATATGGGAATTTATCCTGATAAGTTGAAAGTCTCCATTATCAAACCTTTACATAAAAAAGGGGACAGAGAAAATCCTCAGAACTATCGGCCTATAGCACTCATACCGGTATTTTCAAAAGTTTTCGAAAAGTTTATATACCAGGCGCTTTATAACTACATGGACACTTTTAATTTATTCTGTACTGAACAAAAAGGGTTCAGGAAAAATAAAAATATAAATATGGCTTTATATGACTTCGTCAATGAAATAATGAAGAGCGTCGATAAAAAAATACCTATATGTGCTCTGTTTACAGACATGACCAAAGCTTTTGAACATGTAGATCATAAAATACTGCTCAGCAAACTTAACCGATATGGTATTAGAGGTAACGTGCTAAATCTTATAGAATCATACATTACTAACAGGTTGCAATATACTGAAATTACTAGAAGCTATACTAGAAAAAAAACAGACAAAGTGTATATTTCAGATGCAAGAAGTGTAAGATATGGCGTGCCCCAGGGAAGTGTACTTGGCCCCCTGCTCTTTTTAATTTATATAAATGATTTACCCAAAGCCATTAATCACCCTATGATCTTGTTTGCGGATGATAGCACCTCTATAATTAAATTTAATAACCAGACTACTTATGAACAAGACATAAATATTGTAATAACTGACATAGTAACGTGGATGAATGACAATAACCTAGTAATTAATTTGACCAAGACTAATTTAATGCACTTTTATCAACGAATTGAACCATATCCTGCAAAAAGGCGTCTCGCCGAAAGCTGGAGTGCTACCAAGCCTGGGTAAATGCAGCGGCGGTACAGGATGTAAAGACCAGCGCTTTAAAAAAGGAGTTTAACTTTGCCTCCAGGTCCTTCAAAAGAGCCATTGCCAGAGCAAAGTCGTTGCACATTGGTAGGATTGGCGAGAAACTAGAGCGTCTCCCCTCGGGAACTCGTGCGTTCTGGTCTCTTGCCAAAGCTATCCAGGGGAATTTCTGCACGCCGTCTTTTCCGCCTCTGCACACGGGAAATGATTCGTTGGCCCACGACGCAAAAGACATAGCCGATCTACTGGGTAAGCTTTTTGCGTCCAACTCGACTTTGGATGACGGGGGACAAGCGCCGCCGACTATACCGCGGTGCGAGAGCTGTATGCCAGATGTACAGTTCCGCCAAAGCTTTGTGCGTAAGGCTCTTCGCTCCCTCGACACCCATAAGTCCAGTGGGCCTGATGGAATCCCTGCAATTGTTCTCAAAATGTGTGCTCCTGAGTTGGCGCCGGTCTTAACGCGTCTTTTTCGGCTCTCCTACTCTTCTGGCGTAGTCCCGACTTCGTGGAAGTCAGCTTTGGTGCACCCGATCCCTAAAAAAGGCGACCGCTCAAATCCATCCGACTACAGGCCGATAGCTATAACCTCCCTTTTCTCTAAGATTATGGAGTCCATCATCAATCGTCAGCTCCTCTGGTACCTAGAGGATCACCAGCTGCTGAGTGACCAACAATACGGTTTCCGTAGGGGTCGTTCGGCTGGTGATCTTTTAGTTTACCTGACACATTGCTGGGCACAGGCGATAGAGAGTAAAGGTGAGGCACTGGCAGTTAGTTTGGATGTAGCGAAGGCCTTCGATCGCGTTTGGCACAAAGCACTTCTTTCGAAACTTCCATGCTATGGGCTGCCCGGGAAATTATGCGAATGGGTCAGCAGTTTTCTAGCAGACAGAAGCATTAAGGTCCTAGTTGACGGTGAATGCTCAGACTCAATGTCTGTGAATGCTGGTGTCCCTCAAGGCTGTGTGCTATCACCCACGCTATTCCTCCTGCATATCAATGACATGTTGCAAACTAGCGGCATTCATTGTTATGCTGATGATAGTACGGGTGATGCCTCCTACACCGGCCGCGCCAATATTTCCCGGGAAAACGTCATTGAGAGCCGGAACAAACTTGTGTCCGAAATTGAGACCTCCCTAAAAGAAGTCTCAGATTGGGGTCGACTTAATTTGGTCCATTTTAACCCTACAAAGACACAGGTTTGCGCGTTCACCGCAAAAAAACTTCCGTTCGTCGCGTCACCTCGTTTTGAGAGCACTCCCCTATCTGCCACAGCCAGTATTGGAATCCTTGGCGTTGACATCTCGAGTGAAGTCCAGTTCCGCGGCCACCTAGAGGGTAAGGCCAAATTGGCCTCGAAGAAGCTCGGTGTGCTCAATAGATCGAGGCAGTATTTCACGCCGGCCCATCGCCTACAGCTTTATAAGGCGCAGGTTCGCCCGCATATGGAATACTGCTCTCATCTTTGGGCAGGGGCACCTAAGTACCAGCTTCTTCCTCTAGACCGCATCCAACGGAGAGCAGCTCGAATTGTCAACTGCCAACGTATTTCTGATCGGCTTGATCCCTTGGCGCTGCGTAGAGATGTGGCCTCACTCTGTATTTTCTATCGCATGTATTATGGGGAGTGTTCCGAGGAATTGTTCGGATTAATCCCTGCCGCTTCTTTCCGCCATCGCCCTACGCGACAATATTTCCACTCTCACCATTTAGATGGTTGGCAGTCCTCAACTGTGCGCTTTTCCCGAAACTTCCTGCCTCGCACAGCTAAACTGTGGAACGAACTGTCGCCAGCGGTGTTTCCGGACCGATACGACCTTCAAACCTTCAAGAAAAGAGCGTACTCCCACCTTAAAGGCCGGCAACGCACTTGCGACACCTCAGGTGTTGCGGGTGTCCATGGACGACGTTAATCGCTTACCATCAGGTGATTCGTTTGCTCGTTTGCCCCCTATAGCATAAAAAAAAAAAAAAAAATATGACATTAATATTAATTATGAAGGAAACACAATAGACAATGTAGAAGTCACTAAATTCTTGGGCTTGATCGTTGACAGCAGGCTCACATGGAAATACCACGTTGATGAAATCTGTATGAAATTAAGTAAGACAGCATTTGCTCTATATAAACTTTCTAAGATAGTAAACAAGGAAGCTTTACTTGTTGCTTATTACGGACTTGTTGAGTCAATACTACGCTATGGAGTCATCTTTTGGGGCAACTCAGTTGATAGAGATGCGGTACTTAAAGCTCAAAAAAACTGTATACGATCTATGTGTGGCCTTCACAGATTAGATAATTGCATTCCATATTTTAAGTCTTTACATATCCTAACTCTTCCCTGTCTTTACATATTAGAAGTAGCTGTATTTGCAAGATGTAATCCCAACCTTTTTGATAAAGTTGCAGACACACGAAAGCACCCTGCACGAACTCAATATAAGAATGACTTACGCCATAAAGTGTCTACGACAGCTTTGGTGCGGAAAAGCGTGATAGGAATGGCACCTCAAATATATAACAAAATTCCCAATAATATCAAAGAACTCCAACTTTCACACTTTAAGAAAACATTAAAATCGCTGCTTATAAAGAAATGTTACTATAGTATACACCAATTCTTAAATGATAATGATCTTTAAATTGTATTTTCTTTATTTGACATGTTTTTTATTTTTTATTTTATTTTTTTATTTTGCTATTAATTAACCATTTGTATTGTTACTGTTTGTTATTGAACTCTACTTACTAGTTTGTTTTCACTCCTGATTATCATTTTTATTTTTTATCTTTTCCCTTTATAAAATTGTAACTGCTGTATTCAATTATGCATGATTAAGTATGGACCTATCCATATATAAAAAAAAAAACATTCGTACGCCTACCGGCAAAACATAGTGTTTCGCGATATGCTCTAATTTTAAGACCAATACAATGTACCTATGTCAAACGAATAAATATTCTGATTCTGATTCTGATTCTGATATGGCACTAGAAGAAGAATAAAAAGAAGAAGAACAAAACCCAACAGAATAAAACCCCACAGAACAAAACCCCACAGAATAAAATCCCACAGAATAAAACTCAACCTAACCGTAGAAATGAAAATGCTCATTATTATGAACATAAGGCGGGTCTTAACTATAAAACTCTCGTGAGACTCGAACATATTAAATAATATTTAAAACGGGTCACTCACGTAATGTAGTCGATTTTCGCTCGACATGTTTCGTTCTTTACGAAGAACGTCATCAGGAGCGCCCACTCGCGACACGACTCGCGACTCGCGGTCGTGAGTGACCCGTTTTAAATATTATTTAATAAGGCGGGTCTATCGCGAATGTAGTTAATTTGCCTTAACACACCGTCGTTTCGACACAGTTTCATGTGTCATGGTCTCGGCTTGACTGATGAATCAGCGAAGTGTCAACGGCGATCTTACTAGAACTGTTCACGTACCCGGCAAAAAGTCATACTAAACGCGTGGGTATTAAAAAAAAATGTAAAAAACGCGAAAGTTAAAAGTGTTATAATGAAAATGCTGTTCCTATCTGGGCACTAAGCTGTCAAAGAGTCGGTTCCCTTAGGCGTGATATAAGCAATAAAGGTTATCGTCTTTATAGCACTCACGCCATTAACGCGATATTGCAGATGTACTTATCGTAACGGCATTTATTGACGAACATATAAAACTACGGTAATGGCTGAAAAGTAGTGTCCGAACAAAGTTTCAATTTTGGCTCGCCTAAAAATAATGGTCCGGCCAAAGGTGCGGTTTCGCCAAAAACCGAACCAGCCGAACCTTTTGGCCGCGTCGAAACTTACAATATTGTATTTTCGGGTCGCGTTCGACTGGCGTCAGGTGAGTTTGGACGCCTGGCAATATAACATCATATGATAATGCTAAAATTCCAATCCGAGAAAAGTGAAATCGGACCTTTGATATTTGAATCGGATATTTGAAAAATAAAAATCACATTGACATTTTATTCAGCGTTTAAGGATGACGAACACTAGCACGGGACGGGACGGGGCGGGACGATAAAATCTGTCAATTTCTATAGAAAGAATCACGTGATAGCTCGGAGCCCTCGGATGTCACGTGACGATTTTTATAGAAATTGTCAGATTTTTTCCCGTTCTAGTGTGAGTCATCCTTTAATCACATTTATCAAAGGTTCGGTTTCAGTTTCGGTGTCGTCCGATACAAGAATCATTACCAAACCTTCGGTTTCGATTTAGGTTTCGGCAAAAATACATATGACGGCCTCCTAGCCTAGTCGGTAGTGACCATGCCTACGAAGCAGGAGGTCCCGGGTTCGAATCCTGGTCAGGGCATTTATTTCTCTGCTTATCACAATTACGAGTATTTGTTCCTGACATATGGATGTTTTTTATGTATTTAAGTAGGTACTTATATGTATCTATCTATTATATATGTATATCGTCGTCTAGTACACATGACACAAGCCTTATTGAGCTTACCGTGTGACTAGCTCGATTTGTGTAAGATTTTCCCAGAATATTTATTATTATTATTTGTATGTCTTTCCCATCACGAAACACTGGTGTTCCGGACCTTTGGGAGGCGTACGCGGAGCCGAAGCAAACAAGCAGAGTCCCTTTCGACAATTTAATTAAATGTAAGGGGTACACCGAGCGGATGTTGCACCTACCCGAGTCATGGGACGCACGCAGAGGGCTGCCCGCCAGGGTGTAAGGACTATTAAAATGTTAATGGGATCTAAAATACACTGGGCTATTATGTAACAATGATGGACTAACTACTGGGTTATGGAGTATAAAACCGGGCGCCTGCCTAATAAAGTGGTATGCAATTTTATTTCCGGCAAACTGTGACTCGCCCACATAAGATGGGCCCCCACAAAAAGCGACAACATGTTTGACGAGCAACATCAGTATCATAATTATCATTATCAGCCAAAAGACGTCTACTGCTTGACCGATGAAATGCCACGTCGGTCGATCGTGCGCTGCCCGCAGCCAATGGATTCCTTTTTTTAAATACTTCTACGGTGACAAACAAGCATACGGCCCGCCTGATGGTAGGCGGTCACCGTAGCCTATGGACGCCTGCAACTCCAGGGATGTTACATGCGCGTTGCCGACCCTTTAAAAAAAGGAGGATTCGCTGTGTTGACAGCTAAAGGGGCAAGCTGTGCAGCGTGGGTCTCCAGCTGTCAATACAGTGAATTCTCTTGGAGCTCTCCAGATCATAGTCCATCTTGTGGGGAGGCTTCACACGCTGCTTGAACCGGCGTGACGACGTTGACTAATGTCAACTAATATCAACACGAAAAGGCAGAAATTTAATATTTCAATGAATTCGTCAGCGTTTTCCCCTCAGGTGAAAACACAATTAAAGTCTTTCATTTCCGGCACACCTTTCATTTGGCAAAAGCCTGCTTAGTCCGGATCCGGATGTATACGTGACCGATTCATACTAATAGCGGGTTCTCCCTGGGAGGTTTAATTATCCTCAAGATGAGGTTTTGGGACAATAGAGGTAAGTCAATGTATCTAATTGACTAAAGGAAATAACATTAATTATAGTTTTATCCTAGTTGCTCTCAGAAATGCTAGACTTAATTAGCAGTAGGCTGGGCACAGTGCTAGAAGGTCAGATTGCCGATAGGCCTAAAAACTACTCGACTGGCGACTACGTACCGGAAAACGTAGTGTGGCAGACTTCTCACAAGGTGATTCGATGACCTTGGGAATTACCATGACGTCTTAACGTGATTCAATTGATGACCTAAACTTCCTCTTTTTTTTAAAGGGTCGGTCACGCGCATGTAACACCCCTAGAGTTGCAGGCGTCCTTAGGCTACGGTGACCGCTTACCACCAGGCGGGCCGTATGCTTGTTTGTCACCGCCGTAGTATAAAAAAAAGCAAGTAGCACAGGATCTTTGGGGGAGGCCTTTTATTTTTCTGAAAGATTATGTCAATGATTATGATCGTGTATTTAAATAAATTTATTTAATTATAATAACCGTTACACCAAATGAAAACAAAGAAAGCTCTGAGCACACCGAGAACACCCATCTGGAATTTCCATTCCACGAAATGTCATTTCATATCAGCAAACACACTGTTATTTTTCCTCGCCTTACAAATCTTTTTTAATCAGATTCATTGTTGCCCATTCAAAAGAAAAACATGCTTAATAAAACAAAAGAATTTGCATCAATGTCAGCTTCATCTGTACCCCCTACCCCTCCTTTCACACCCACATTACGCTTGATTTACACCTCCACCACGGCTGTCTTCAAAGTGAAATATTGACGCCAAAATTGCTGTGACGTGTACGATGGGGACCATTTATAGACTGAAAAGAAGTTTAGGCAATTTTTCTGTGAGTTGTTTGAGTTTGTAACGAGAGGAATGCTGAGTTTTTCACCTACTGCGGGGTTAGTCGGTGCCCCTTAGTTGGAAAACGGTTTTAAGTGCTTGTGGACAATGCCGTACAGTACCGTAGTGAGTGTTGAGTGCAATCGTGCAGTTGACACTGAGAGTGAAAGAGATGGTAGTATGTCGGTAGTATCAGGGGGGGTTCACTCCGCCGATCCGCGTGAAATTATAAGTACATGCCGGCGGCACCCTCGAGGTTGCTTATTCAGTGGTTGTCTCGCCGTGGCCTGCGACACTCGCGTGCGTGTCTCCCGCATACCAACGTCGCAAGCGAGTATTGTATACGATGAATATAATAAGGGCAATCAAATATTGCATTGCTGCGGGTTGCAGAAACAATGACCAAAATTCGGATTGCACGTTTTTCTATGTTCCGACACGTGAAAAGGATACCGAAAGGCAAGCACTAACTAAATGCTCATTTATACCTATACTTTCATAGTAAATCGAACACAGGAATCAAGTAAATAACCCAACAGCACAGTGTTATACTCCTGTCATCGGCATATCTACATGTGTATACAATTCATCAAACGAAAATACCGAGATCGTGATTAAATCGGTACTTATTGGACTCATTTACACCTGGCGTGCGACCGCGAACCGTAACGAAGATAGTAAAGTCTCAGTCGTAGTCATATCTCCGGTCCTAAAGTCTATTTTCGGTGTTATTATTTACCTAAGTAGCTGCTAAGTGTAATAATTTATGCATGTAGATATACCACGCGTGCTATCTAATATTTATAATTCGCGTATTCGTTTCTGACATAGTCGATGCTTGCGCCACAGAATAGATAATAGTGTAAAGCTACCGTATCCGCTTACGATCAGGCGAACTGTACGCTTGTTTGCCACCGACGTCGTTTAAAAAAATGACAACCCTATTTTCGGCAAGGTGCGGAGTAATATCGACCTTCGCGCCGGGCAATAGAACTCAATGAAGGCGCGACTCGCGTGCGGTCCGTGCTAATAATAATTAATAGGTACGTAAAAAGGCGGCATTCGTGAACATCAAAACAGAGGGTCTTCTGTACTTGTACTATTATTTATTCTGTGGTAGTATGTAACTTTGCCGGCGCCTGCGCCGCCCGCATCCCCCGCGCCGTTGCCTCAGTCGAGATGAATATGGGACACGGACTGTTCCGAAACATGTCGAGCTATTTTCGACTTTATTGACGTAACCCGATATGAAGTATTTTAATAGTTTTTAAATTCTCAGTGTGCGGCAATTATACGTTTCTCTGATTTTTTCATGCACTCGACTGAATGTTTTTCTGTGATATAATATTACGCCAGATGAGGACAGCATCCAGTTAGTTAACTAATATGTGGTACAATTCTTGGCGGAATTTCGTAAAGAATAACCATACCCCGCTTCCCCTCCAATCCTTCACTCTTAGCGCTACTTGCGCCATCTAGCAAGCCTACCACAAACAATTGGCATTGACAGGGAAACCTCGCTGTCACTCTTATACGCAAGTGTGACCAAGATGGAGATTCAACTCCGCAATCGTTCGATTTTCGTAATCCTAGCCCATGTTTATCCACTCTGAAGTAAAGCTTTTATAAAGTATGAAATCTACCGGTGAACTCTGGTTTTAGTTGACTAATCCTAGATCCAAGCGGCCCTTAGGGATATTATTAACCAAAATCAATTCTAAGAGATAGTTGACGTCTGGATTATAATTATTCAAAATTTCACTTTGCGTTCTGAGTCAATCAACATATTTCAGCAGACATTATAAACTTCAATGGATGCCTTACCCATACTAATAAATGGGAAAGTGTGTGTCTGTTTGTTTGTCCGTATTCACGACAAAACGGAGCGACGTGATTTTTTAAGTGGAGATAGTTGAAGAGATATAGTGTTTTTGTGTCATCCTACGCGAGCGAAGCCGCGGGCAATAGCTAGTACAAAATAAAAATATACGAAGCTCCCCAAGCCTGAAACCGGATCGAATTGATACTGATTGAGTGTGGTTAAGGGCACCTACCATCTTAGAAGTTGTATATAGATATACAACTTCTAAGGTTGAGAAATTGGGAGGGTCGACCATGACCGCACGCTAGAGGGCATTGCGTTAGCCGCAAAGGCTGAAAATGTTCCACTTTGAATCGTGTTTTAGTCAATAAAGGACGTGATCACTTGTTTAAAGTACAAGAACACAACATTAAAAAACAATACCCTAAGTTGGGCCTGAGTAAAAAAACAATAGTACTACAGGTAGGACCATGGTTTGTAGTTGTATATATTATGAGTCGAATTTTGCTTTGTGCCTTAGGAGGATATTACATAAAAAAGATTTCAAATTGGAAATAAATCGCTCTTACGAGCGTAGTGCCAGTGACGTATCTGCGTATATATAGCAACGCTTTTAAGACTGTTCAATCCATCTTCATGACAAATATGTTCGTCGGCGGATACGCTGATAGGTAGTTGGGATAACGCACCGTTTACAGACGATGCCAAAAAAATCCTTAGATTTTTCTGTAAGATGAGTTATGAAGTTATCTGACAGGGCCACAGATAATTCATGTAATTAAGGACACAATACTGGATAGATAAAGAGATCTCTTATGTGCTACATGACTTGTACCTACGTAACCGTATTCGATATCGACTGCAGCATTCGAAAGTATGTCCGTCTCGCTCTTGCCAGAGTAGTACTAGGAGCGAGACGAGACGAGAACGACGACCTGATGAAAGTCGAGGGAATCGCTGAATGCGACCAGCACAAAACTGGTCGTTGTGGAGATATTTGGGGGAGGCCTTTGTTGAACGTGCCAAAAATATATATACACGACCGTAATGCTCAGGCAATAAAGTCCTGTATACATATTTTTGGCACTTCAGCAGTATTAATAGCGGTGTGGCAGATTGTACTCACTCGTGTGCGTAATGTGAGAAAATCAGGCTATTGTAAAGCATCAATAATCATTTTTCTACTCGCCGACTTTAATCTGCCAATTACGAGTACATAGACAAAACTATAAGCTCATACTTTTCGATATTAGACAGTCCAACTCAACTATAATATTTCATTTCGATACGCTGTAGGCAACTATAATAGAACTTCATACAAATTCTATACTTATTTGCGATGCCGCCTGGGACTTTGCCGACCGCGCGCCCCACGCCTGCGCCGACCGCGCCGGCCTGCCGGCCATCTTTTTGTGTTACATCCTTTCTAAGTCAATGAAATTGAATGATGAAATTGTTCCTCCATAGATGATGATGATGATGACTCGTAGAAAAAGTATTGTATACAATCGTAATATAATGAAGTTTTTCAATCTCGTACCTTACTTAGGCCACTCAGCAACTGAAAAACTCTTCATTATATCACGATTGTATAAAATACTATTATCGCTATAAATGTTTTAATACCTCCTGCTTTCGCTGCAGATTTTGATCCCAGCCCTGCTCACCGGGGACTTTGGTCACTTCTTCTGTAGTATATGACATCTCTTTCAATTTATAATTTATTTATAGTAGTGTGTAATCAAAACATATAATATAAATGATTTAATTTGCTTTAACAATTGTACAGTATGGTGGCGCCATCTCTCGCTTCTAGTTGAAAATAATCTGTAAAGATTATCTAGAGGGCAGCACGTAAGTCTAAGCTGTAGGATGGGCGGAACGCACCTTAAACGTTTAAAAATAAGAAAGGATTGCATATACTTAGGAAATTTCGAACTCTGGCTGCCGTGATCGGGTAGCCCAGTGGTTAGGGCGTCTACCGCGAAAGCAGGAGGTCGCTGGTTCGATCCCAGCCCTGCTCACCGGGGACCTTGGTCACTTTTTCTGTAGTACATGACATCTCTTTCAATTTATAATCAGGCTATTATAATTTAATGTTTCGCTAAACCGTATTTTCCTGTTAAATAATATTTAAAACGGGTCACTCACGTAATTTAGTCGATTTTCGCTCGACATGTTTCGTTCTTCGTGTTTCGTGTTTCGTTCCTGATGACGTTCTTCGTAAAGAACGAAACATGTCGAGCGAAAATCGACTAAATTACGTGAGTGACCCGTTTTAAATATTATTTAATATGTTCGAGTCTCACGAGAGTTTTATAGTTAAAATCGTATTTTCCTGGATTATAAGGTCTATTCTACGTGGCTTGTTTATCGCTTCAAGCCATTCGGGCAAGTCATGTTGCCGCAGTACTCGACACTGCAAGTTTGCACTAGTTTAGTTTAGCCCTAGATCTGGCAATAGGAGACTTCATTACGGAGTTTGGAGTTTGGCTCATATGTACACGTCTTTACGATATACCGTCTTCGGAGCAAGTAATAATTAATTCCTACTTTTACTTTGCCAGTACGTGTAGATCACAGACAGAGCTGTGCTACAACAATTCTAGAAACACACATCAAATTTGATGTGTGCTTCAATGAATTACTGAATTCATTGACGTGAGTAACCCGACGTGAGTAGATTGATTTGCAGTGTGCGTAGAGCAGCCACTGGCCTATCTATTTAAAAAAATCTGTCTTTTGGAGTATATGCTAACAGTCTTCAATCGTCCAAAAAGTAGCGCTGCAGAAGTGAAGATGGATCGGGCATACCCTTCGAAGAGGAGCAACGAACACGTGGTGACGGAGCGCGGAGAGCAAGTTGCGAAGCGTAGCTCGTAGGACTGAGCTGGAGCGAAGCCCAGAAGGTTACTCAAGATAGAAAGACGTGGAAGGAGCATGTGGAGGTCCTATGCACCTCCGCGGTGCCCTAGGATCCATAACAATACTACCTACCATATAAACCGCTGCCGTGTTCCTGGGTGCGTAGCCAAGATGCCAATCGCTCACGCTCAGTCGCTAACGAAACGCAACTGTCATTGTCACACTAATTAGGAAGAGTGATAGAGAGAGGTAGCTGCGATACGTTACTAAGCGTGAGCGATGACATCTTGGCTACGCATGCTGGTGGGTAAAAAAGCGTCTGCAGCGATTGCAGAAAACGCAGGTATGATCCCCGTTCCGGGCACTGGAGGTCTTCATCACTATTTCTTTTGTATATAAAATCCCTTTCAGTTTACACACTTGAAAGTTGTTTAGGACTAATGGGCGAAATATCATTTGATATTGACCTTAGCGGGGAAGGAAAAAATCGCGAGGAAACCGGATTAATCCCAATAAGGTTTAGTTTACCCTCTGGGTTGAGAGGTCAGATGGCAGTCGCTTTAGTAAAACTAGCAACTAAGCCAAATCTTGCCAAAACAGTCCCCAGAGTTCCTGAGCTGTGGCATATAAGCTGGAAAATTGTTAGGAAGAAGAAAGTTGATAATGTTTAGTTTCTCGTCAAAGTTCATGATACTGATTCAAATAAATAATACATTATTGTTTTTACTTACTCCATAAACAATGATACTCCAGTATTTACAAGTGAGATATCCATTTAATAAACAACCAACGTCACGCTCATGTCTGCCGTGACACCCACTTTTTTCCACACTGTAACTCCCACCCTTTCATAATACATTGATTAATTATCACCAAGTCACTCGAGATATCAAATTATGTCGTTGACATAAAAGAGTAGATTAATAGTCTCTGGGCCTGCTCACACATCGTTTGATGGATTTGGAAAGGAAAATTCTCTCGATTATTAAGTGTTTTAATGCTTCTAAAAAAGTGGGTGAAACGGAATGTAATCGGCTATTTTTGTGCGAAAAGAACTTGGTTTTTTTCATACAAGATCGGTTAACCGATGCCCTGGTAAATTTAACGATCTGTGCAGCTTTAACTATTATTATTTTCGCGAAATGTCTGGTTGATGTAACGGGTGACCGAAGAGCTAGTGGGTGGCTTCCTCGCAAAACGTATCAGCATTGCGATACAACGAGGAAATGCCACCAGCATCCTAGGTACAATGCCTCAAGGGCCTATTGTAGAATAAGTTAGGTAGGTAGCTTGTAACGTATTATAAATATATTTTGTTAGTTATATCTGAAATAGTTATTGCAAAAAGTTGTTTTTCAATACAGTTGCTCAAAAAGTGCCCTTTTTTTGGCTGTTTTGCGTGCGCAAAGTTTGTTTTTGCGAACTAGTGCTTTTTACTTTTCCAATCTTTTTAAATTTAGTTGTGTTCCAATTCATGACTGCTTACCAAAGAGTATTATTGTTCGTTAGCTTTACCGAGCCGTAATAAAACTAAATACCTACTATTAACGCAATAATATTAAAGATATTGATATTTCATATTTCAATAATTACTTCTTCATCATACTAATGATCATTCATTAAAAATATTAACATTGAAAACAGTTCTTATAAATCTGTGTGTATGAAACGGAACAGAGCCTACGAAACGTCAGTCAAAGTAGAGGCGTTTTTCAATTAGGTAAACATGTTCGAAGGGCCTCTAAGACATGACGATACGATTTGTCACATGCGATTTATTATTTTGTTAATGAGAAATAATGGTTATGATATTGAAAATGAGTAAGTAAGTAAAGAAGATAAGATAAATATTTTGAAGATGTTCTTGATAGTTTAGTTACAATAGTGTTACGGAAGTAATAAAAAACTTTCAAATTCGTTCTTATGTATTTAATTTTTTTTCGCATCTGTATTGAAAAACGTCGTTCGATACACGTGCGGACATGTCATTTTTCACTCATTCCGAGTATTGCCACTCGCCTACGGCTCGTGTCAAGATACCTCGGGCCTCGTGAAGTAATGACATACTTTCCGCACTAGCATCGAAATGTACTATTTCCGTTTGGAGACTTTATTATTTTGTTTTGGAGTAACATTCGTGTACAGAATAGAGTAATACCTAACATTTACCGCTAAGGATATTTTGTAGCACTACACCGTAGCCCATAACATTTCCCGCTTCGTAATAAAAATAGCGCGTAGAGGCATAACGAAAATGTCTGTCTACCCTTTATCTCGGGAACACGTAGATGTAGTAATTTGAAATTAATACATACAAAGAAAATCTAGCACTCAAAAACTTGCACATTTTCGCGTTACGTTTCATCCTAATCAATGTGAAAACTAAAACATTTCAGGTGGAAATTGTACTTCATGAATTTCAAAAGAGAATGCAAAAATAATTTAGACTGAAACTTTTGGTTCATGAATTTTATGGTTTTTTTTTTATGTTTTTTTTTTTTTTATGGAATCAGGAGTTGAGTCGAGCAAAACAAAGATGCTACCTCGGAGCAAAACAAACATGACACCTTCTCGAGTGATCGCAAGAGGGGGTAATGATATGTGTGCTTTCCATGAGTACAACGTAATTGCATGATTCCATAGTGTTTGCACCTCGTGCCCACCAATTGCTTGTGCAGTGTGCTTACAATGCGGTGTGTGAGCGAATGTGCGTTTCGACATGACATGACATGTCGAAAAGTTCCATAAAGTGTCAAAAATGCAATAAAAAGACAAAGTTATCGAAAAATTGTAACATGATACCTGTTAACAGTTTTGTCACTTTTTTCAGTCCTAGGTAGCCGTAGTCGATAGACATGTCAAAAAGTGCCAAAACGTGTCACAAGTGTTACATGACAAAAAGTGAGCGAATGTGCGTTTCGACATGACATGACATGTCGAAAAGTTCCATAAAGTGTCAAAAATGCAATAAAAAGACATAGTTATCGAAAAATTGTAACATGATACCTGTTAACAGTTTTGTCACTTTTTTCAGTCCTAGGTAGCCGTAGTCGATAGACAATGCGCGCTTCGACATGACATGACATTCAAAAAGTGCCAAAACGTGTCACAAGTGTTACATGACAAAAAGTGTCAAAAATGCAACAAAAAGTCAAAGATTTCGAACAATTGTAACATGATACCCTTTGACAGTTTTGTCACATTTTCAGAAATTTTTGTAATTTTTTAACATTCTGACGAACTGACATTTTTCACAAACTTAAATTTTTGGTTCTTAAGTTAGGTAAGTGGCTTTCACTAGTTGAGAACGAGCAAGTTGAAAAACACTATCGAATCGCGCAATCACTGTCGAGTACACTTAAGTAGAACTCATTGTAAGCACAAAGTAATCTTTCGTTGAATAACATGTTGTTAAGAAGGAATGAGTAATGTTCACTTCCTTCTCTTGTGTTTTTTAACCCACTTCCAAAACAGGAGGAAGTTCTTAATTTATCGAAATCTTTTTATCAGATGCTTACCTATTATATTGAAAAATTCCCATCAATTACTAAACCGAGCGGCAGCATCAACAACTTGAAGCACATCCAGCACCACATTAAAAACACTCCAGGCCTCACCAGGCCTTGGGGAGGCCCAAGGACTGCTATTAGGTCTTATGATGTCTTGCTGGAGCAACTCGTCGAACTTCTGTTTAGCGACCTTCAACTTCTCGGGTGGAGGTCGCCTTGCTCTACAGGCAAACAGAAGTTCGACGAGTTGCTCCAGCAAGGCATCATAAGACCTAGTTACAGTCCTTGGGCCTCCCCACTACATATGGTAGTCAAGAAATCAGGAGGTTGGTGCCCTGGTGACTACAGGGCACTCAACGCCCGCAAACTGCCGGATCGCAATCCTCTCCGCCACATCGAAGACTTCTTTTTTTTGTTCAAAAAGAGCTACTTTCAGGTTGGTCCCATAGGAATTTGGTCTTGTTTGATGATAAGGATTCATGAGGAATCAAGGGAACTCCCGAATTCTTAAAGGTTATTTTGGTGTTTTCTCAAGTAATTTAAGCATTTTCTATCGTATAGTACTCTTTCTTCCTGGTGTTTTCCGGCTTGTGCTTGGCTTAGGGTACCTGGGGTTCACTTAGGCAACTAAAACCAGAATGTGGCATAGGCGCTTATTATTCCGGTTTCCTCGCGATGTTTTCCTTAACCGAGAAGCGATTGGTAAATATCAAATGATATTTCGTACATAAGTTCCGAAAAACTCACTGGTACGAGCGGAGCTTTGAACCCGCGACCTTCGAATTGAAAGTCGCACCCTCTGGGCTACCAATGCTCGGAAAAGAAATATAATAAATATATTATTAAACGTTTTAAGTTAGATTGCCAAACTTCAGTGGCGGTGGCTGAGTTATCAGAACAAACGAGACAGTTCGCTTCAAGTGATCGGAAGTCGTTGGGAAAGTTGAGAGCAGCGTTTCCTGAACTTTATCTGTCCGTGATCCACGAAAATACTTTTAAATTCCAAGTCCACAAACTAGAAGACATATACGTACAGTCAACCAATTGGAAACCTAGGCCATTCTAAAACCATGTCAAACTGACAAGCAGTAAGAGATTTTTTTTACAATCTGATTTATAGCGTCACTATGACATGGTCCTACTGTGGGTGTGGCGTAGGGTTCCAATTGGTTGACTATACATGTGCCATCATAATGGGACCTTCCTTGCCTCGAAATAATATTTGAACATGATAACTACTGACTTGCTTTTAGTAACTGTAGTTACACATTTTAACTATAAAACTCTCGTGAGACTCGAGCACATTAAATAATATTAAATTGCAACGGTTAACACTCACGTATTTTTATCACAATATTTTTATGAGTGATGTCCTAGCCGCGAAGGTGATAACACCACTCTGTCTGTCCGACGAGGTCTGCCCGACGCAGACGAAACATGTCACGCCTATTGTGATAAAAATACGTGAGTGTTAACCGTTGCAATTTAATATCAATATGTCTCACGAAAGTTTAAATTATATATTAAATAATATTTAAAACGGGTCACTTATGTCACAATGGGGTCACGTGAGTGACCCGTTTTAAATATTATTTGTAGTTACACATCATGCAAAAGCCGCACACGGGACGTAAGGGTAAGCATCATTATATTTATGTATGTATGTTAGTGAAAATATCCTTAGAAAAGGTTTCTCAAACAAAACGATTATATTTTCGATCGCTTGAACTTTCAAAAGTATCGATTTGTATGTACTCTCTATTGATCTAAGTTTTGTATACACATTTAAATCTAAAAGTATAACTAAACTAAAACTATATAAAACTAGATAAAAACAAAATAATAGCATAATAAGACATAAAAAGAGTATAAAAAGCACTTACCTACAAAAGCCCAATTAAAGAAAGAATACCCCGTCTAGAAGGTCCGCCTGCGGTATGGTCCCCATGACACTGGCGGCGTTACCTCTCTGCACAGCTATGGTATGAGGGAGCGTTGGGAGAGCTAAGCGCTAGCCCTACGGTCCCCCGTAGTCTCAACAAGCCGCGCCGACAGAGCCTTTACGAAAGTCTTTGTGTCAGCTGACCAAGGACCCAATGTCCCAACTGCGAGCGCCGAAAACACACACACACTTTTGCCGCAGACACGACACACACATGAGGGACACAGATTCTGGACCCAACCCTTAAACAAATTGCTATGCTCAAAGTCCTTGGATCCAGAACGGTGCCTAATGGACGTGAAGGTAGTGCACGCAGCCAGTGACCTGATTCGGGGGCTGACACCGCCAGGATGCGCGCACGTTCACTATCGCCCGGACTACCTTCCAAGAGGGATGTATGCGTTGCATTCAGCCGAAGTGAGTCCCAAGCCCGCTGAACGGATCGAGCGACGGGAATATCGACACCTGGGCACGACTCGCACCATGCTTCCCAGGCCTCTTTCAAACTCGAAAATAAAGTATCTAAATTGTAGCTTGAAAAATCCAATTGTGAGGTAAGTACTCTAATTATCTACAAAAGTCAAACCAATTGTCATTTTGAAACCGCGCATTCAAAAATCAAAGCTACGACAAACAAAAACAATGGTTCCAACAAATTAATGTCGTTTCACTCAAAATGGAGGCTTATTGTATTTTACAATCACTTTAAAACCAGAATGTATTATCTTCCTATTTACTCCATTTTGATTTAACGTTCTGGTTTCAAGCATGTTCAGATGAAGCACTTGTAACAAAGAAAAAGGTCATAAGTAGCTGAGAACAGCCATAGATATTTGACATTTTGGCTCTGAGCTGCGAAGTCTCGTCGGTAGTAGGAGGTCGTATCTCGGGTATGCCTAGTCGGTATTTTGTTACGGTACGTTTCTGTGGGGCGTGGATGGAGGCACTCCATTTAATTGTTCACAAATTGGCAGAATCAAGAACGGAGGCCTGAAGGGACTGCTTTGATCGGGCGTTGAATTTATTCGCAGATGGATACAGATTATTTCAACCTATTTTGTGAATAGGGAGTTTGTTTTAGATTTCCGGGTTGTTGGCGCAATTGTATGTAAAGTGTGCCTGATAAAACGTATTTAAACAAAAGACATGAAACATTTACTTGTTATTTAAGCTAAAGCTGGTTAAAAGCTTAGTGATGGATTTTTTTATATGGCTTTTACTTAGAATCGCAAGCTCTTCTGATCCTAGTAGAAGAAAAAAGGTGTCAAGTAAAAAAAAGTTAAGGGGATAACTTTAAATAGTTTTTTGTTACTACTTCATGAACAAACGACTTTTATTTTATTTTATTTTTATTGAGGAATAGGTAAGCATTTGACTACAATCTCACCTGGTGGTGCCGATGTAGTCTAGGATGGAGCATGCTTGCCTAAAAGATGTCTATTCACTCGCGATTTAAAAAGATCTAACACGGACGGATATTCAAGAAATATCACAAAGATACTAATCTAGAAAAGGAGATAGAACACTTCAGCATTCATCTCTTACAATAGGGGTTAGAATTTTATACGGATTAAGGTTCGGAGCAATTTAACGATTTCGACTAATCGCTTAAGAATTTAAGCTAAATTCAGTGATTTACTCTAATGCCTTTAAGCATTTAGTCCACCTTTTGTAATTTCCCTTTTTTACATTTAAATGGTGAATACTTTTCGTGATATTCACGTCTTCAATATAGTATATACCGAGGCGTAAGAACATCCGTCAACAGCTGCAAAAAATAATTATTTTAAAAATACGCAAATTATGTACCCGTAATGTAGTGACCAATTTATACGCCGGCCAAAATGACAAACGCCAAAGCCAAAATGAAAACACAAAGTAAAACGTAATTCATTGAAGGAAATGATTACAACTGTCTTTCCGATTCATGTCACTTTTCTCTAAACGGTTTTTGCAAACTTTTTTCGTCTTGGCCACCGCTGCACGGTGGTCTGGCTGGTACTCATAATTCAAAAAAATGAAGGTTTAATTTTAAATATCGAATGCTGTCATGTCATTGGCCGATAAATATACTGTAATTAAATATAAATAGATCATGGATAGCTAATCGTTTTCATTCCTTAAGGAAACTCGAAAGTGAACACAACTTACGTTTGCACGCGCATTCTTATCAGTGACTTATTAAGTGACCGTTCATTAGCGGTTATACTTAGAAGTTAATAATAAAACTGACCATTTATAATAGTGGACCTTCAAGAATCAGGTATGTTGTTTTGTTTTATCTTACTTGTTTGTCATGTTCATTGAAAATATAGATATAACAACGGGTCTACGACACGAGCTATTTTCTATAAAAAAAGTTCAAAATTATAATTCACTTAAACTTTTAACTATGTTCTTAATCTAATATAACGATGTTTTTTTCTTAATGAAGAACTTAAATGTGTCTAGATTAACGGCCATAAACTATTGTCTGCGGAAATTTGCGGATTGTCTAGTTAGAAGCCTGCTACGCCTGCGTAGGCCGAAGCGTAACAACGCTACGACAATGTTACAAATATGCTTATTGACTTTGTTTTATTTTTTCAGATGGGCAGTACATTGGATCCTTTTTAAGGGATTTTATATTTGAACTATGGCTGTCTACGAGTGGTTCAGACACAGAAAGATACCTTTAAGTGTTACAGCAGTTCATGGACATGGTGCCGAATGTAGACAACATAGATACTGCCAATTTGGATAAGATTATCAAGTATGTTTGCCAACGACTTTCCGTTTTATGGAAATCTACTTCTCGGAAAAAAAATACTGTTCTGAATAAACATTCTAAATGGCTGAGTGAGAAAGAAAGTATAAATCTACCGAAATTATCCATATTAAACAAAAATACGCCACGTGATATTCCGCACAAACCGCGGAGCGGTGGTAGTGGTACGTCAAATGACGGAAATACGGCACGCAAGTTTTTTAAAAATCCTGCTGTACCTGCTGAAATGACAGGTATCTAACAATGCCTTATCGAAAGGTGTGGAGTTCTTTTGGAGTGTATGTCATCTAGGTACAATATAATTATAAATAAGTTTGATGAATACGCCAAAGAGACGGCAACCACCACCAAGCAACTCGTGAATGCATACCCATGGTATCCCTTACCTTCATCTGTGCATAAAATGCTCTTACACGGTGCTATAGTAATAGAAAACGCATTAGTTTCTATTGGTGAGCTGTCCGAAGAGGCTGCAGAATCAACTAATAAAAATATAAAGGTGTTTAGGCTCAATCATGCCAGGAAAATGTCACGAGTCTTAACAAACACAGACCTTTTAAACAGACTTCTACTGAACACAGACCCATTGATCACATCCATGAGGCAATTGCCTAGAAAAAGAAAACTTTACTGTCTGTAAACGTTATAAGTTTGTTAGATTGTAGTTCAATTTAAAATTAAAAATTAAATAATATTACATGTCATGTCCATGTAAGATTACTTAATTTATTTATTTATTTTATTATTTGTACTTACTAATATAGCTTATAGAACAATTATTGTTACATTTTAATACAATAGAACACCAATCTATATACCCTAAGTTTGCTGTTTAGATTTAATAATTGTATACTTATTTTTTGCTATTTTTTATATAATACATTTATGTGTAGCATTCCCCAAATTGAGTTTTTTTTTAATAATCGTTAAATCCCTAAATTATAAAAATATTTCCAATAAAAAAAATCAAGTAATTGAGTAAATAATTAATTATGAGCGCCTTACTTAGGCGCGCAGCCCACCGTGCGCTGGTTCTATAATTAAGCCAACGTAAACCTTTTCCCTGAGAACCCCACATATCATTAAAGTGTCTACCCGTTAAACCGCAAGAATTCAGCCTCTATAGACAGCTGAAACAATGCATTTCCAGAGCATTGTTAACGTTCATGGTCGAAAGTTCACGTTCTCGAGGTTACAGATAAAAGTTAGGTTACGATAAAATCTCATTATTCTCTAAGTTATACAGAAGCTAACGAATAATTGAGTTTAGTAATGTGAATTAATTACAGTTACTAAATGTCTTTTAATTTGTTTAAAACCATTACGAGTATGATGTATTGTATTCGAAATTATTTTAATCGAATGTATTCTTTTTTAGGGTTCCGTACTTAATGATAAAAAGAAACCCTTATCGCACCGCTTTGTCTGTCATATCGTTAAATATCTATTTAAACGATGTGAAGTTGAGAATGGTTACAAAGAAGGCTAAATAAAACGCATTACATTAAAATTACGTACATTTTTGTTTTATAAATTTACTAAAACGGGGCTTAATCTTGTACAAACTTTGAAAACTAACCTCCGACGTTTCATGGGTGAAATTGCCACCGTGGTCAATGACTGGCTGGGTTTGACATCGACATCTTCTAGCTGCGCGGGTTTTACGAACTAACTTGGTCTTAACAAAAGAATAACAAAGTAAAATACATTCAGCCTGTGATAACAAAAACGATTATCAAGCTGCAGAGTGAAAAACTCATAAAATGCAAAGTCACTGTTTTCCCAAAGGACTACAATATGGGGTTCTTCAAAAAAGGAGTGTTAATGTTTTTAAAGGGTCGGCAACGCGCATGTAACACCCCTGGAGTTGCAGGCGTCCATAGGCTACGGTGACCGCTTACCATCAGGCGGGCCGTATGCTTGTTTGTCACCGTCGTAGTATTAAAAAAAAAAAGTCCCAGTTTATGCAAACTGCAAACAAATGACGCGGCGATGGCCATACTTATGCAACTACCGGCTTTACTTCAACTTTATTGCACACATTCTGGTTAGTGCATTCAGAATAAAAAAAAAAAAATTATTGAGTAAATTAAAGTTGTAACGTTGCTTACATTTTGTGAATGAAAATTAAAAGAAACGCTTGTCATTATATAATGTGTAAACAGGCACACATAAAGATTATATTACTATTGGCTCTGTGATATCTAAACCTCGCGAGATGGTAGAGGTATTCGCATAAAAGTCTATGGCGCTTAGGACCTTTGTACCAATTCCCGCGATTTTGAAAATTTCCAACTGAATCGACAAAAAAAGTTAATTAATGAAATTGCTTACGAAATTTCACAAGAATTGGTTGATAAATGCGACCTGTGGAGAAGAAAAACTGGACAGACACACGAAAGGCTTTTCCCCAAGCTGAGACGGAGACGCATCGCTCACTCGGTCAAAAAATAAATGAAAAATTATAGAGAAAAATAACCCAAATAATTAAAAAAATTATTTAAACAAATTCAATTGTTTATAAATAATAAATGATTTAATTCCTGCTTTGCAATTGTATAATTTATATGTTAAAAGTATAAACCACTCCATATTCTGTAAGGCTAGAACTGGAATTCAGAAATTTATAGCCAAAAAAGCTCTGTTTTTGTGCAATTTGTGAATGCACATGTAATGGATGCATTGTCTTCGCGGTAGCTCTGCCAAGTTTTGGGTCGTGAATTAAAATGTATGGCCAATAATTTAAGCTTGGCTTGAAAAAAACTGCAGAATGCTTGAGAAATATAGTCCTATTTATATTTTTACTGGCTTAAACCTATCATCGTGTTTTTATAAACTTTAAGGGTTTAAGCACCATCAGGGGTTAACCACTTAACCCAGCGTTAATCGTATGTAGTTTGATGTTTGTATGTAATTTGACAGCTTAACTCCGGTTTAGTGGCTAAGCCTGGGTGGTGGATTTTTTTTTCAAAACGCTATATCCATTGAGCGCTTGGTGGTTCAGGGCAGAGTGGACGGTATTATAAAAAATCGTATTGGGTTTAAAAGTGCAACAAATTTAATAAAACGATCTTCGGCATTGACGCTATTAACACCTATGGTATCAAACCTCGGCAATCTCATTTTGTAGACTTTTTGTTGTAGCTCTACATGTAGGAAGGTATTTTTACCTGATTGTCTCATCGGAAATCAGCGCTGGCAATCGCCAGGCAATTAATTCCCTGGCTCTCGTTTTGATGTTTTATTCCTTTTTCCTCATATGTGTTAGTGTTAAGAAAGTATATCAAAATATTGTCTTCTGTTACCGCGATTATTATTCATTGAAATAAAACACTTTAGAACGTTTATTAACACCATGACCCTACATTTCGAGCCCTTTACAGGACTAGTTTTCACAAGGTTTATTTTATTTTATTTTATTTATTTAGGATCACCAACAGATAATACATCATTATTACAATTGAAGCTTACATATTATAAAAGGTAGATGCTTATCTAATTATAGGTAACCACCGCTAATGATAGTCTTTGGACATGCAGTATGAGGTTAAGATTAAGATGATGACTGAGATAATGCGAATTCTCCCCGTCAATATATTTTTTTTTTAATTTCAATCGTATCGTGCGGTTTAAGAGGAACCCCCTCCCGCGGACGCTCCGGCTGTGGAATGAGCTCCCTGCCACTGTTTTTCCAAAGGACTACAATATGGGGTTCTTCAAGAAAGGAGTGTTAAAGTTTTTAAAGGGTCGGCAACGCGCATGTAACACCCCTGGAGTTGCAGGCGTCCATAGGCTACGGTGACCGCTTACCATCAGGCGGGCCGTATGCTTGTTTGTCACCGTCGTAGTATAAAAATAAAAAATAAAACAACAATCGCGGAAACAGAAGACAATATTAAATAAGAAGTTTGTTAAAATCACATTTTAAACAAGTTGAAAGCTCTCTTTGTGAAATAATCTAGCGCTCCTCAAACTACGCATATCCTTTCAAAGGAGCGCATTAAACTTTTTCCAATTGATCTGAAGTTGAGCAGTGATCGTAAGCAAGGCAGAACTTTAAAAATGGCAACTTGCGATCTCTCTCATTTTACATTTTCTGTATTTGAATTTCTCGGTGCTTTGCAGGATACAAATGTCGACTTTTATTTGAGCTATCTGAGTTTCATTGGGCTACAAAGCGAGCGGGTAGATTTTATACCGTAAACTGGGGATACATTGATCCATTATAAAGTTGAAACTTCTACAGGCGTTAAAAAAATGGGAACATAAACTTTTATGCTGCAAAATTGAGATGCTAGCTTAAAATACACAAAGAAAAAAAAAACGTTGTGATCAAACTTAAACTGACATTGGTGTTACATTGATACCTTGTGTTTTTTAAGGTATCGAAACAAACCGTATTTTATCTCAAGGAACGAAAAAAAAACAGGTCGCAGGTTCAAAAATTATAACAGTTTAGGTTGTTTTGGGGTTACTTTGATCAAAAATGAAATTTACTGTCTGCGAAAAATCAATTTTATTTAAGGTAAAAAATTAAGACTTTTATCAAATAGAGGACAATTTTCTTATAAAATAATTAGTCTCCATAAGTAGACATACTTATTAAACAATAATCAACTGAATTAAGTGATCAATGTTACCTGACTGATTACTGACACAATTTTTGTTTACAAGCTGTAGCGATTCCAATACGCTGTCTTCCCAGCCCCAATGTTCGCTCAGAAATATCCAGTGTTCTTTGCGTCGTGTCTCGTATATTCGTGTTTGCTTGCAGATCATTCTATGTCGCTCGTTAACTGCAGCTTTGGCTGCGCCTTAAAGGATGACTCACACTAGAACGGGACGGGACGGGACGGGGTGTTTATATAAATATTACACTTTACAAAGTAAAAGTAAAATATTATTTATTCCACCACAGATGAAACCAAAATACAGAATATAACTACAACTTGAATAAAGATAGCAACAGGCGGTCTTATCGCTTTAAGCGATCTCTTCCAGACAACCTTTGGGTAACAGGAGAGGAGTAATAAAAAAGTATAATATTAAACGGGTAGTGCGCGAGAATTATAACGATAAGAAGACTACGCATACACTAAACAGAAGTTTAGTGCATTTAGTGCAACGCATACATTAATTAAGAAAGAATTACGTGATAGCTCGGAGCCCCCGGATGTCACGTGACGTTTTCTATAGAATTTGCCAGATTTTCCCGTCCCCCCGTCCCGTCCCGTCCCATCCCGTTCTAGTGTGAGTCACCCTTAAGGATTATTTAAGGATTTTTTTTTTAATATTTTATTGACTTAATGCACCTACATATTTTGTTCCTAATTATGTATCATATTACTGTAAAATTTGGTAAATTTGTAAATATTTTGATTAAAATTTTATTTGCATGCATGTAAATGTGTTAAAAACATATAAATAATTTGATTTTATTGTTTTAGGTATATTACCTACTTGTAAGCTCAATTAGGCTTGTATTGTGGGTACTAGACGACGATATATATAATACATATAAATACATAGAAAACATCCATAACTCAGGAACAAATATTCGTAATAAACACACTAATTAATGCCCTTACCAGGATTCGAACCCGGGACTTCATGCTTCGTAGGCAGGGTCACGGTCACTACCAACCAGGCTAGGGAGGCTGTTAATACATATAAATACTTAAAAACATAGAAAACATCCATAACACAGAAAAAAATATTCATGATAAACACACAAATAAATGCCCTGACCAGGATTCAAACCCAAATTCAAATGCTTCGTAGGCAGGGTGCTACAGTATCAAGAAATTTATGCACATAGGTAAAAAGAAGGCAAGTTATTTACGTCGTAAAAACTTAATGAAAAAACTTGTGAAGTAGCAGACTTCTTCCAATTGTAGCCAGATTTCTGCAAACTTTGTTTCAGAATGGAACAGATGGAACACTGGATTTATTCCGGTGTAAAATGGAATAAACTGTTTAGGAGCAGATGGTCACTGTTGTTGAAGTTCAGTACTTAAATGATTGATTAAACAGTTAAAAACTTATACATTTAAATAGATGTCATTTACTAAAAGAAAAGACTAACACTAACCGAGGCCAAGCTGAGGATCGAACTCGGGTCTTCAGCTTACGCGGCTAACGCCATAACCACAAGGCCACCTAGTCTCAACGAATGCTGGAGAAATTGAATTATAAATTATATATAATAGTGTCACTATTTAATTAAAATAATTTGATTTGGTTCAACAAAAAGTTAGTTAGTAAATTGTTTAACCATTCAATGCTAATCGCCACACGCTGTCGTTACCCTAAAATGTGGTGAGATGAGATGAATTCGGAGTTCATCGATAAAGATGAATCAAAATCAAAATCAAATCAAATCAAATATTTTTAATGTAATAAGCATTGTACAGAGTTTTCTTTCAGCATAATATCCTATCTTTGATATTTAAGGTACTTTCCCTCCATGTGGCATCGCCGTGGGACACCTTGTATACTTACAACTTGGGGTTAGAAGAGATAACAATATACCAGCGTTTAAAAAAATTGGAAACTACCCTATTCTTTAATTTGGCAAAAGTATAACTTGAACGAGTTGAGGAGTTATCTTAACGCGTGTGGCTATTTCACATAGTCCATAGTGTCCATACTTCGCGATTTGGTCACCTAATCCATCCAGTGTAGCCAACATGCAACCAAATTTTTACTTTTGTCGATGTTACTATCGTTGCGTTAGCGTATCATACTCGCATGTTAACACAAGACTAATCGACAGTAGTTTTCTCATTAAATTGAAACTGTTCAAACTCACGTATTTTTATCACAATAGGCGTGACATGTTTCGATTGCATCGGGCAGTCATCGTCGGACAGACAGAGTGGTGTTGTCACCTTCGCGGCTCGGGCATCACTCATGTGATAAAAATACGTGAGTTTAATCCGTTGCAATTTACTGACAGTATGACTCACGATAATTAAAATTAGATTCTCGCTAAACTCAGTCAAGTAGTAAACGAAGTTAATCGTAGGAATTTCTACTAAGTTCTGAGTGAGATGGGTCAATTGTTAGAATTTACACAATATTACAATAATATTGACTGACTTACTGTTACTGTTCTGTATTATTATTTTCTCCTGTAACTGTATTTCATCTGTGTGAGGTGTGCAATAAAGAGTATTGTATTGTATTGTATTGTATTGACTAGGTCAGATAATAAATTATAAGCTTCATCCTAGACTCTGTCTTCACTTCCCATCAGATGTGAGTATTAAAAAAATATCACCTTGGTAGCTTTCACTATGTACCTGAAACAAATATATATATATTATACATTAATTGAATAAATAAGACATACATAGATATTGATGAGTAATGTAATATTTTCTTGTACATCCCCCCCTCCCCCTCCCAAATCGATCACGTGATTTTTGGACCAGCCCTAGACTGTATTTAAGCTAACCAAAAGAAACTCACTTCTTTAAAACTGTACTTTTATTTCTTTTAACTAATTTATCGACATTAAAAGTTGACACAGCACATCCCTAGCCAATTAAATCAAATTAGATCACTTTATTTAGACATTTAGATTAGACATTTTTTAGTCAAACCTGTTTTCACCCTATGCAATAGAGAGCCTTTTTCGACAGAAGGCCTAGTAAAAAATTGTACGACATTAACTTCTCGCCCGCGTTAGCGTATCGAGAGTTCAAATTATGTTTGCCATTTATTTAAATCATCCGGCAACTTTCATATTTTGACCCCTCGATACGCTAACGCGGTCGTGAAGTTCATGTCGTAAAATTTTTATACTAGGCCTTCAGGTGCTTTACTTGATAAGTAAGCTAAGGATGGATGTATGCCAATCTTGTACGTCATCTATGCTAGTTATGATTCCGTGTGGTTGAATCAAAATTCGCCCCCAATTTACCCCAAGGTAGCGTCGACGGCAGACAAAGTTGCGGATGAAAGCTAGTCTCTTTATTTCAAACATGACAAACTACACAACAGTAACCGATTTTCAAGTAGCTATTAGCCAAACATGAAAGCCGGAAGGGACGCCATTATCAAGGAACTGTCAATTGGATAACATCAACACATACGGAATAATATTGTGGGGCGAAAGCACAGATGTTAATGACTTATTTATATTGCAAAAAAAATGCCTTCGTATCGTTGTAAATACCCGTGCGCCTGACGGTTGTAAACAATATTTCATTAAAAATAATATCTTGACCCTACCCTGTATATACATTCTTGAAGTAGGATTATTTGTCAGAAAGCATATCAACTTGTTTGAATTCACAAAGAGTGCTCGGCGTCGAGATATGTTAGTCCTTCCGCCTATCAGAATAAATATGTACAAGAACGGTCCTTACTATAGATGTATACTAATATATAATAAGCTCCCGACATATATTAAAAGCGAAACCAAATTCAACACCTACAAAAGCAAGCTAAAAAAATTCTTGTCCTCTAAGGCCTATTACTCAGTCGATGAGTTTATGACGGATAAAGATCAATAAATAAGTAGTTTGACCGTGAAATCATCCCTACCCACAATGAAAATATTTACCGTTGGACGAATGACGCATGCGTTTTGCACCTAGTATTGTATAGTATATACTCTTGACAAAATTATAATTATCTACTTTTAGAATTCTATTATTATATAAAAATATATTTTAAAATAAGCACAACCTTGACATGTTTTCTCCATTGAATTATTATTGTAATTGCAACAAAATCATATCATATCTGTTTTGAATCCCGAATCACTGTAACATTAATTAGTTTTAGTTTAGAATAGGTATAAATATAAGCAATGTTGCTATGCCCTGACAGGGTAACCATGTACGCACTTAATACAATATGTTAAGACCTTTATGTAACCATGGTTCTGCAATAAATGAATATGAATATGAATATGAATCCGGGAGACCAATTAACTGGAGTATAATCGACTAATGGTTCCGTAGGCCTACATTGACTATTGAAAGACTTTATCTTGTTGACATAAGGGTCATATTCAGTGAAGTTGGTGCAGAGCCTTGGAAGTTCCCGGGAGACTTTGGTTTCATTTTGGAGATGGATTGGTCCACTTCTTGTCTTGGATCAATATAGTAGGTATGTATACAAATTTCTAAGGTCCGATCTCGGCAGTTTCGCCCAAAATTCGGCCAAATGGGACCGAGATTCTCAGCCCTGGCCGAACCTTCCGTCTTCACTTCACTTCACTTTTTACAATTTTGATGGGTACTCACCAGGATTTTAATATATGCAATTATACTTTTTGCAATTATAAAGTGTATCGTGTCATCGTACGTAATGCAAGTTATAACTTTTTTTCTCAAATTTTGGCTGTAAATTGTATTTTAGTGTAGGGTATACTAAACAACAATTTAATCTTGATTTTTAAATGTTTTTTTATGGAAAATGCACGTTTTTTCATATTTATTATACAATCTCGGTTTCGGTCTCGGCCGAGACAATAAATTGGTCTCGGTCAGACCTTATGAATTTCAAACATTTTTTTTAGATATACCACCAATAAATTACAATTACATCGGAGAGGCGTTTTCTTATAACTTGTGGGCGACCGTTTGTGGCCCAGCGGTAAGAGCGACCTACTTTTAATCCGAAGGTCGCGGGTTCAAACCCCGTATCTATGAGTTTTCCGAAACTTGTATCATCAGGTTTTTGCCAAAAAACTTTTATTTTTCCTTTTTTGTAGTTGTTTTTTTTTTTAATATACTTTAAAAACGTTCTTGCTGCTTTTCTTGCTGGCTGGTGGGCGACAGCATACTAGAACACGTGAAAAACAGAAAGACATAGAAGTAGTCTTTGGTAGTTTACTTAAATGTAGGTCTTTGAAACAGCCATATCTAAATAACTGAGAAGGTGTACTTCAATAAGTATACGATTTTAAGCTAACATGGTCATTTGCATTATAAATACAATATATAACGGGATATTTACCATGTATGTTTGTTTTATTGAGCACCTCAATAAAACAAACATACATGGTAAATATCCCGTTTTAGATTGTAGTTATGAGGTGTACTACAGTTGAGTATTTGCGTTTTGCCTCCTGCTCGCACCGGAGCATAACTTAATTGGTGCGAACGAGAGGCAAAACGTCAAAGAGAAAAGCCATTAAAACATTAGGGGAAAGAGAGTAAGTAGTTTCTTGTATAAATTACAACTTTATTGAGTTCCCGGGAAAAACATCCAGCACACAAACCATTTTGTCTTCAATAACATTTGCTTTATTGTATCCATTGTTACATAATGGCTATTGGCTATATCAAACTATTACAAATAACCAACATTCAGTCGCACGCGCAGACTCAGCTTGTCGCCATTTCTCCCTGACCCCTATACCCTTACCATGAGTTACATAGTTAACGAGGCGTGAGCTTGTGTAGATATCGAAAGCGTCTGTAGAAAATGTGCGTGAGCGTCTAACGCTCAACTGTCAAACCCATACAATTTTGTTAATTGCGGTACCATGAGTTTCAAGTTTGACAATCGCTTTAGAAAAAGGCGTTAGCTTCTGTAGCTACGACTCTCACCGCCAAAGTCGTGCGTGACAAACGCTTAATGGCGTCAGTACATTCTAATTCTAAACCTACTGTCAGTTACAAAATTACACGGAACTGAATGAAACTATACTCAAATGAAAGAACGTAAAAAAATAAGAGTTTTGAGTCGACAACATATATTGGCAAATTTCGGATTATCGTGTATTTTGCATTTTAAAGTGTTCATTTATTGGTTAACAGTGACGGGTGCGTTCGGAAATGATAAACTATTTTTTAGAACGAACGACGGTTGGCTGTGTAAATAGTATTTGTAGCAACGGGAACCAACATTATGGATTGTACATCGCAATCGAACCTTAGCCACCTCGGCCCACCTGTATTATATTTATAAATTATAAAAACTACACAAATGAGGAGAAAAGCTGCCTTTTATCCCGCCACGTGTCAGCAAAATCGACGTTCCTTAATGTCTACTTGTCATCTGTCAAATCCCATACAATACAATAAAATTACATAAACATATGTAAATAACATTGCGCATTCGCAATAATTAAGATATTTCTACTACAAAATGACTCACTGTCGTGCTCTAAACTGCAAAAATCAAGGCATTCACGCATTTCTAAAAGACCACAAGCGTCGAAAGGCTTGGGACCGTTCGTTACGTATCATAAACTTCAAAACAAAACATTCATCCCGTTTATGTTCGATGCATTTTACATCAGACTATTACGGTCAAAGTATATACACAAGTAAGTTTCTCTTATTATTTTTACTTATCCTGCATCTAAGCATTACTTAAAGCTTTTAAACAATCGTGGCTCTCTTTCAGAGTATGCACCGAAAGCAAGATTCCTGAGAAAAACTGCTGTACCTTCTATGTTCTCATTCAACATTTTAAAGGTTGGTGGCCCACCCTTGCCCTTGGTGTAAGTACCACCAAGTGCAATCGCCCGCCAGCAGCGACTTGAGACGACGTTCAGAGAAAATTACAATTTATGAAGAGGAAATACCTCCAAATGTCATGGAAGTAGACATGGAAGTGGACAGTGAAATAGAAATTGCTGCCAGTGCTAAAATAAAAGACTGTACAGTGCCTGTTGTAGATAATCAAGAATTCTCATCAAAAGGAATGCAAATTGATATGGAACATGTGTTTGGGAAAAGTCATCGATTTAAAAATGATGACAAAGCTATTCAATTTTATACAGGCTTTGAGTGACATGTTATCCATGAGACAGTTTCATTTTCAAAAAGGAAAAAATACCTCACAGCTACTAGCTCAATAATTTACAGACAGAAGTTAATGGTCAATTCACTATACAGGGGCCAACATTAAACTGGTTCAAAGATTACCATCACAATAGATACAATGCAGTCAGTATTGCTGGAGAGTGATCTAAGAAAATCTAATTATGGCACGGCCCGACAAAGTACTTAATTTATGCCAATGATATGTGTAACTTGTTCAAGACCGCCCTGTGTACCAGTTTGCTGATGAAAGATGTCAGGACAACGGAGAGTCAGATGCAAAGTGAATTTGATATCTTATGTAAATGGGTGCATGACGCAGGATTATCCTGAAACTATAAAAAAAACTAAGATAATAATAAATATTACAGGACATTCTTACACAAATTGACTAAGTCCCGCAGTAAGCTCAATAAGGCTTGTGTTACGGGTACTCAGGCAACGATATATATAATATACAAATACATAAATACATAGAAAACATCCATGACTCAGGAACAAATATCTGTGTTCATTACCGGGATTCGAACCCAGGACCATCGGCATAGCAATAATGTATTATAGTTTAAACTATTTAACATACCTAGCGTTGTAGCTCACGAGCATGTATGCATGCACACATGGTCAACAAGCTGCAACTGTGAAAAACTAGAAGTTATTGATCAATATACCTATTTAGGCCTCACAATAGATACCAAATTTAACTGGGGGCACATGTTGACCATGTGTGCCAAAAACTTAGGACAATCCTAAGCAACTTTAGTATATTAAAACAAAATGCCACATAGGTACTATACTTTGTATGTTATACCTGGCGTTGGCTGACTCTGTAATAAGCTATGGGCGAACATATAATACATATCTACTAAAAATATATACAAATAAGATTATTAAAAACCATAGTTCCCTTGAAAATAAAACTTCAGTATAAAAATAACTATCACAAACTATTTAATTATTGTAGAACTTTTAGTGTATATGATAAATTAAAACTAGCTGTTGTGTTAGAACACGAACACTTGATGGGCCAGCTCGACAGGTACAATAGGCCATCCCACCTGCGGGATATTAACCAATGAACCACACTTTAAGATACCTAAGAGTAACAATGACAAAGGTAGACGGCGCTGGTTCTCATACCTACCTCGCACCCTGAACAGCTTACCCAAACAAGTAATAGAAACTTTAGATAATTACCCTGATAAAGTAAAGAATACATTTAAGAAAGCACTGGTTGAGCTTAATAAGAACTAACGTTAAATCAATACATGAGCACTAACTACATTGAATCATTTTAGGCTGAACTCAGTTAATAGAATCTCCAAACTTCGAGATTGTAACTGAGCTCTAGCATGTAAGAAGATAATTTATATTTTGAAATAAACAGTTAATATTTTTAGTGTTACATACAAGAAGTTATTTTTTGTATACTCAACTTTAAGTCCTACGGCAGATAAAATACAGTATTATTCTAGTTCTGTTATTCTGTTAGGTAGGGAAGATCAGTTCTTTTTGACCATGATGAAATTAAGGCAAAATAAATGTATATTTCAATTAAGTAAGTTTTTTAATAAAAGTAAAGAAAGAAAGAAAGAAAAGAAAGAAATTATTTATTTGGTTTAAAAACATTGCAAGGTTCAGGATAAACAAGTTGCACATAAATATACCAAAAGGGATGCCACTCAGCATGAGCCGTGACACACTTAAGTGTACCACGACACTGGTTTTCAGGGCACCCACAAAATCATACAGTAAGTAAACTTAAGTTAAACTAAAAACATAACGTAAAAGAAGGTGGTTGGTTTCAAAACAATATAAAACAAGTAAGGGAATTTAAGTTAAATTATAAATAGAGTTCTTAGGTTTGTTATAATAATTTTTATAGCTAGGTATTTAATGTGACCGGTATGTTAGGTTAACCCTTTGACCGCCGTTGTCACCTATACAAGACAACGATAGTACGATACACTAACGCCGTCGTCTTGTATACAAGACAAAGTTTCAACCGCTTACTAAATGGTAAAATAATAGAATTTAAAAATTATTTTGTACTCGTGTCAACTTGTTGACCCTTTGTTTTTTCATACATTTACTTTTTAAGCAGGTATATGAATCCATTGTTTCATAATAAAGGATTTAAAAAATATGCTTATAATTTCTACATTTTTCCGTGTCACTGTCGCCGTTGGCATGTATAAAAGACAGCTAGGGATGGGAAAGTTCAATTGATGTGCAAGTTTTTAAAATGAATATGTTTTCACGAATCTGGTTTTATTTAAGCGTTCAAACATTTAATTGCCAATTATTGTCATTGTTGGTAACTACTCGTAGTAAGTAGGTATATGTAGAAAAAAAAGGCATAATAATGGATAAAGTTTAGGCAGCTTCTTCAGTAAATTGTCCATTGCGGTTTATTTACCGAATAAATTATTGACCGCAGTGACAGCGGAGGTCTACATTTTAACTCGATATATATATATATATATATATATATATATATATATATATATATTCCATGATCAATGTTGCGTCCACTATGGGCTTTTTTACATTTAATGTGACGTCCACCTGCTTCTGACGTCCGATATACGGAAGTCAAATAGGAGACCGGTCGCATTTGATTCCCCTCACGCTACAGATACTTAAAAAAATTTAAAAACAAAAAAAATTTGGAAGTCACTTTGCTTCCATTTTGACTGATTTGAATATTGCTGTAGTTCCGCGCGTTTTTGTTGGCAATTTCGGTGGCGCTGCTGTCTTCAATCGCAAGTTCAAAGCGCGCCGCATTTGGCGTCCGGTCCGTACTTGTTTAATCACTCTCGCGCATTCTTCAAATTGCGTTGTTGCCGTTACGTGCGCTGTGGTATTTTTATAATTTCGAAGAGTATATCTTACTATATTCAGTTTGTGATGTGTTTACTTTACAAATTACAATTGAAATGCCGTCCTCGAAGAAAAGAAGCCACCGTTGCTCAATAATAATGAAGATGGTTCAAGGAACGACGGGTAAGTTTTTGAATACTGTTACATTAAGTAATAACACTTTTTTGTGTCTGTAAGATAAATTAATTATAAAAGTGAACGTATGTACCTACTAACGGCTGTACTTAAATAAGTACCTACACACGTAAGTGTGTACAGTTACAGTATGAACGTACGTACTTAAGGCCGTACTTAGATAAGTACACACGCAGGTATGTAGAGTAGTTTCTAAAAATATGTTACACATTACGGAACTTATGTAGTAAGGTTCAAAATGGATTATTATTTTGAAATGAAAAGAAGTTTACGCGTTTTTACTACCTATGTGATGCAGAGTAGGTACCTAAAATGATAGGATAGGTACATACTCAGCTATGTACTCTTGCTACCTATAGGTAGGTACTGACTGCGAATCGATAAGAAGAAATACCTATAAGGTTCCGCCCAGAAAGTGAGTTGATGAGCGATGATGTATTTAGTGTCAGTAAGTAGGTATACTTACCGCAAAATTGCCTGATTGAACATAAGCATTTTCTGCCGAAATACATTTTGGCTTATGTTGTTTTAGTATTGTTCAATTCTTTCCGTTACAAGGAGCAAAAATGGGTGTGGTATAAAATATCGTAAATTTTCTAGCAGCCATGAGCAAAATTGCAGTATTTTAAGGTAAGAGAAAGAAATCAAGTAGGTAGTTAGTAATGTTTAATGTAAAACATGTCATGCCAGACAATTGACGTACGGACCACACCTATTGAAACAAACTAGAACTGTAAGGAGAGGTGTACCTAATTCGTGAGATCATAGTTGTGTACCTACCGTTTGTCCACTGAAGTACCTACTGATCGGGCGGCTGATTACAATATTTTTTTAAAACTAATACCTACATTAAAAATGAGTAGAATCCCATCTATTGTCGATTCTGACTGAACACACTATTTTCGGGATTTGCGTTATTTTATTTACACGTATTTTTTTTATTTCAAAGTTACGAGGCACATATTTATACGGATGTCGGTTTGACACGTACTATTCATATTGAACGATATTTAAAGTCCGTATATTTGAATTTATGGCGCTACTTCAGAGAAATACACGGTCGTCGAATTAGGGGCGGCATGAATAGTATACAGATAACTGACGTCCGTATCTAGTTTCGTATCTGCAAACTACATATACGGATGTCGGTTTGAAGCGTACTATTCATATTGAACGATATTTGACGTCCGTATATATGAATCTATGGTGCTTCTTCAGAAAAATATATGGACGTCGAATTAGGGGCGGCATGAATAGTATACAGATAACTGACGTCCGTATCTAGTTTCGTATCTGCAAACTACATATACGGATGTCGGTTTGAAGCGTACTATTCATATTGAACGATATTTGACGTCCGTATATATGAATCTATGGCGCTTCTTCAGAAAAATATACGGACGTCGAATTAGGGGCGGCATGAATAGTATACAGATAACTGACGTCCGTATATAGTTTCGTATCTGCAAACTACATATACGGATGTTGGTTTGAAGCATACTATTCATATTGAACGATATTTGACGTCCGTATATATATCTATATTCTTCAGAAAAATATATGGACGTCGAATTAGGGGCGGCATGAATAGTATACAGATAACTGACGTCCGTATCTAGTTTCGTATCTGCAAACTACATATACGGATGTCGGTTTGAAGCGTACTAGTCATATTGAACGATATTTGACGTCCGTATATATGAATCTATGGCGCTTCTTCAGAAAAATATACGGACGTCGAATTAGGGGCGGCATGAATAGTATACAGATAACTGACTTCCGTATATAGTTTCGTATCAGCAAACTACATATACGGATGTCGGTTTGAAGCGTACTATTCATATTGAACGATATTTGACGTCCGTATATATGAATTTATGGCGCTACTTCAGAGAAATACACGGTCGTCGAATTAGGGGCGGTATGAATAGTATACAGATAACTGACGTCCGTATATAGTTTCGTATCTGCAAACTACATATACGGATGTCGTTTGAAGTGTACTATTCATATTGATCGATATTTGACGTCCGTATATATGCATCTATGGCGCTTCTTCAGAAAAATATACGGACGTCGAATTAGGGGCGGCATGAATAGTATACAGATAACTGACGTCCGTATATAGTTTCGTATCTGCAAACTACATATACGGATGTCGTTTGAAGCGTACTATTCATATTGATCGATATTTGACGTCCGTATATATGCATCTATGGCGCTTCTTCAGAAAAATATACGGACGTCGAATTAGGGGCGGCATGAATAGTATACAGATAACTGACGTCCGTATATAGTTTCGTATCAGCAAACTACATATACGGATGTCGGTTTGAAGGGTACTATTCATATTGAACGATATTTGACGTCCGTATATATGAATCTATGGCGCTTCTTCAGAAAAATATACGGACGTCGAATTAGGGGCGGCATGAATAGTATACAGATAACTGACGTCCGTATATAGTTTCGTATCAGCAAACTACATATACGGATGTCGGTTTGAAGCGTACTATTCATATTGAACGATATTTGACGTCCGTATATATGAATTTATGGCGCTACTTCAGAGAAATACACAGTCGTCGAATTAGAGGCGGCATGAATAGTATACAGATAACTGACGTCCATATATAGTTTCGTATCTGCAAACTAAATATACGGATGTCGTTTGAAGCGTACTATTCATATTAATCGATATTTGACGTCCGTATATATATGAATCTATGGCGCTTCTTCAGAAAAATATAGGGACGTCGAATTAGGGGCGGCATGAATAGTATACAGATAACTGACGTCCGTATATAGTTTCGTATCAGCAAACTACATTTATACGGATGTGGGTTTGAAGCGTACTATTCATATTGAACGATATTTGACGTCCGTATATATGAATTTATGGCGCTACTTCAGAGAAATACCCGGTCGTCGAATTAGGGGCGGCATGAATGGTATACAGATAACTGACGTCCGTATATAGTTTCGTATCTGCAAACTACATATACGGATGTCGGTTTGAAGCGCACTATTCATATTGAACTATATTTGACGTCCGTATATATGAATCTATGGCGCTACTTCAGAAAAATACACGGACGTCGAATATGGGGCGGTATGAATAGTATACAGTTAACTGACGTCCGTATATAGTTCCGAAGCTGCGAGACACATTTATAATAGATGGATTTATTAAGTCTGCCAGACTCTGTTTCAGGATGACTCACACTAGAACTTGACGGGACGGAACGGGACGGGGAAATCTGTAAATTTCTAAAGAAAGCGTCACGTGACATCCGAGGGCTCCGAGCTATCACGTGATTCCTTTTATAGAAATTGACAGATTTTCCCGTCCCGTCCCGTTCTAGTGTGAGTCATCCTTTAATCTGCAGATTTTTCATGGTCTTCATAGTGGAGGTTACAAACCCCTGATCTGTTTCTGGAAGGTTTTTATTTTGCACCTAGACCACAGACTAGATAGACTGACGCAGTGATGTTATTATCAGAAGGCCTAGTATAAAAGTTGTACGATCGCGTTAGCGTATCGAGAATTCAAATTATGTTTGCCGTTTATTTAAATCATCCGGCAACTTTCATATTTTGACCCCTCGATACGCTAACGCGCTCGAGAAGTTAATGTCGTACAATTTTTCCATTAATTCAACCTATGAAGTGATATCAGCTTATACAAAGTTGCGATCATTAATGAAAACTTTGTTACAGTGAATGAGGATTCTGTTGAATCCCGTATAGAGACGAGGTCTCGAAAGCGAACTCTTGGCCAAGAACGACGTCAAATGTCATTGGTGAGTTAATTAAAAAGGACATAAGTCGTTTATCATGCCTGTAAAATAATATGTACTTAATTATTTTTGACAGAGACCCAGATCTATTCATCCACAATATGCGTCACTCGAAAGCAGTATAAACAACTCGATTGATACCATTAATGAGAAGAACAGAGATGAAACCTTCATTCCTAGTACAGATGATGAAGATGGGAATTCATCACTGTCTTTTAACAATAATAAGTCAAGCGATTTAAACGAAAGCGTATTTTCGAATTGCAATACTAATATTAATGATATATTAAGTAGCACTGGAGATAATGCTCACCTAATTAGTGGTAATGTGCCTTTGCCGAATCCCACGAGTGTTACAGAAACACCAGAACACACCTTGTTGTCAGATTCACTGGCTACTTGTAGTCCTCCTCTATTGGATGTGGCAATCAATGTCACATTAGAAGAACATGATGTTAACGAATCTCTGCCATTCAACTTGATACAGCAAATTAATTCACCTGACGAATTTTACTCACTGCCTGACATTCATGCCAGTGATACTGACACGTCATTTATAGAGAATTCAAGGGAGATGGAATTGAGTCATGCCAGCAGTGTGTGTATTCTTCCTAGTGATAGCGATTCCAATCTCGCCATTAGAGATCGAGAATCGATCGATCGATCGTTAAACGGTTTACCTAATACAACTGACAGTTTGGGTACAGGAAATTCACAGATCTTGCAATCCTGCGTGCCTGCAACAACCGACGTCTGTGTTCCTACTAGCGACAGTGAGAAATCTAATTTCATCATGGATAACCAGGGATCAAACAAACTTCATGAACTAACAACAGCTCCAATAGAAGAAAAAAATCAAATAAGATGTCGGTCTCCAACTTTTACTCCTCCAGCGATAACACCGTATTCTTCGCCTACTCGCAATGAAAATATGATTCCCTTAGGCCTAGAACTGTCCCCGGGTTTAAACTGCACTACTGAAAACACAGATTTAGAGTCTTCTATTGGATCCGTCTCTGAGTGTTATGATAGTGATCGAGATAAAACTTATAATCCTGAATTCGAAAAGTCATCAAGCAGCTCAAGCGATGAAGAAGATTTGGTCGAAAATATGGAGCACGCTGAGCTTCATAATTTAAAAGAACCCCAGGTGAAATTACCTCTTTACTAATTATAGGTATTATCAGATGTAAATGTGTCCGTTGTTAACCCTTATACACATACATATTATCGAACCGCGATCAGAGTACGATTGAGCACATACCTACCTATGTCATTTTTGAATTAAAACATGAAATGACATTGTCAATGGTACAGTGTGCAGATTAGGGTGTTTCACATTTGTATGGTAAAAAAAAAATTGTGATATTTTTTCAGACTTTGCTCGGCTTCCGGGTCCAGCTTATCTTAAACGCATATATACCAGAAATCAGGGAAATCTGACAAATTTAGAGGTTGCGCACTGAGGCAACTTTTGTTTGAAATTTTTTTTAATATCAACTTTTTCATACAAAAGTTGCCTCAGTGCGCAACCTCTAAATATTGCCCGATTTCCCTGATTTTTGGTATATATGCGTTTTAGATAAGCTGGACCCGGAAGCCGAGCAAAGTCAAAGATAAATCAAACATTTGGAAAATGAAACACCCTAGTGCAGATACATGAAAATGCTTATTTCTGTACTAAGAACTTCTAAAACTTGTGAAAAATATATTATATAACCAATTAAATGAAATACATATAGGTACCTACTGTAATTATAATGTTTAGGAACACCATCAAAATTATTCTTCCATAACACAATCGTCTTCAGAACTGTCTGACTGTGCGAATATGAACACAATGACAGATTTTTCAAATACTTGAATGACTTAAAAAAAATTATAAAACAAATGACATAGCATTTACCAGGAGTGACTGATTATGATCAAACATATATTGTAAATCTATTATCTAGGCAATTTCATTTATCCGTTTCCCCAATTAGTGAAAAAAAATAACTCGCTGCCAGTTTTGTAACGACAATTAAGTTTTTATACACACTTCAGTTCATTTTGCATAAATATTTTATACTTAATTGTCGTTACAAAACTGACAAACTAAATTTTGTAAACGTTTTTCGCTAATTGTGGTGACGGAGTAATGAAATTGCCCTATGAATATGTCCTAGATTGACTGATTATATTTATTCATTATAAGTACTGTTGTGCTAACGGTACTTTCGAACCGACCGACCGACGCGATCTACTTCTGATCGCGGTTTGATAATACATACATAATCTCAAGCCTGTAGTCCCAAAAGGGGTAGGCAGAGGACATAGAACTCAAGTTTAGTGCCACTTCTAGCAATTGTGGGCTCAAAGATCCATAAAATGTGATATTGCAGTGGCAGCTTGCTAGCCCATAGCCCACAATACATTTGAACCCTAATCCGATAGTCGACTCACACGACACCCACGGGAAAAAAGGGGGTGGTACAATTTTCTACAACCCTTCTTACTACTCCACTGTCACATCGTGATATTCGTGATTGACGAATGACAATAGTTATCTAAAGTTAAATTTTATAATATGACCATTTTCTAAATATTATTTCATTAACACTGCTAGATGTTATCTTATGATAGTTATAAATCAGTTCAGTTCTCAGTGATTTCTGTTCGGCCTGCTATTTTATTTTTACATCTGTTAAGTCTCATTTTAGGCCTCAACATCAAGTAATAAAGCTTGTAAACCAAAATACAAAGTAAAGAAGTCGTCTCGTAACTCATCTGATGAAGAAGCAATAAATAGTAATAGCAGCGAAAAGCAGCTCGACATCTCTGAAGAGCGTCAGGTGAGTTTACTCATATTAGGTTAATCTACTCAAATTCCAATTGGGTGATTAATTCAATGAAATAATATAATACATATTTTTATATTTTAGTAAGAGACGATATTTCATTCTTCAAATAAATGTATCCGCGAGTAAGGATTGTATTCCTTGTTTTTCATTAGCGGGGCCAAATTTTTATTTTATTTTGTTGTTGATATTTTATTTTGTTTCGAATCCGTTTATTCAAAATAAATAAATTGACCGGTTTTCTCCCGAACTTAGCTGGGAAGGGGAACAAATTATCCGACACGTCCGTAAGCCGCGGCTGATGGACGCGACTTAACAATGTGCACAGCGGCAACGCCAGTCATCTCTACTCAAAAAATATCCAGCCGGCCAGCGATCCGGACGTCCGCAGGCTCAAAGACGGCACAAGGTCACGTCCGACCGATAGTTTGCACAGCTTACTTTATTTGTACTATCCAAATAAAAGCAAGCCGCGTCCATCAGCCGCGGCTTACGGGCGTATCCGATAATTTGTTCCCAGCTTCACAGAGTGATCATACTGATCAAATATATAGATAATACAAAATGAGTGTTTCCGACGTAGTTAACGATCGGTAAAATTGAGATTAGCGAAATCACAGCCAACATTTATTCAACGTATTAAACATTTTTAGGTACGTATACCGGGTACAGCAACTGATGAATACCGACAGAAGTCAACTCGCATCAGGGCCAAGGACTTTTGTTTCTTTTGTGACACTGAAGTTTTAAACTTTGGAAGACATGTAATTCGTAACCATGCATTGGAAACTGAGGTACAACAAATTCTATCATACCCTAAGAAAAGTTTGACTCGCAAAAATCTTTTCACCAATTTACGTAAAAAGGGAAATTATATAGCAAATGTCTCAAAATGTGTAAAACCTATGAAAAAGAGTGACCTACACAATGATTACTTACCGTGCGAAAACTGTTTAGGCTTTTACTCGCGGAAGCAGTTATGGAAACATAAAAAATCTTGTCAACCAATGTCTAAAACAACTCATTCACAAGTTGAAGCACAAAACTTTATGTTACGAAATTTGAATGTAGACAAAAAACTCAAGGAGGAAGTATTTTGTAAAATGAGACCAGACCGCATTTCTTTAGAAGCTAAGAGAGACTCGTTAATTTGTGGGTTTGGTGCGCAATATCTACGTATACACAGGGAAAAACATTTTATAAATGTTACCTCGCGCAAGATGCGTGAGCTAGCCAAGTTATTAATTGAATTAAAGAAAATTAAGCCTGAAATCAAAGACCTCATGGATTCTTTAAAACCTCAAAACTATGATATAATTATCGCAGCCACAAAAATAGTTGCAGGTTATGATGATAAATTAGATCGCTATGGTGCCCCTACATACGCCATGAATATCAGCACCAGTCTCAAAACATGCTGTAATATAGCTATTATGAACATCTTAAAGTCCGGTAGTACCGTACAAACTGCAACAATGCAAGCAGATGTTAAGACGTTAATTCAGCTTATTGAGGCAAACTGGAAGTTCGATGTCTCCAGTCAAGCATGCAGCGACTTAAATCTAAAAAAATGGAATAAAATAACAATGGTTCCCTTAGCAAGTGACCTTAAACTTTTAAAAGATCATCTTTGCGAAAGGGCTAAAACTGCGGCATCTAAATTAAGTCTTGCCGACTCAACTGATGTAGAAGCGTATACTACTTTGATGGAAACAGTCTATTGTCGCGTGATACTTTTAAATAGAAGAAGACCTGGCGAACTACAAAGACTGTTACTCAGCACGTACCAGGAGTGCAGAAATGAAAATAACGCGTATGAAGAATTTGATCGCGCCATTTCTGCCTCGGAAAAACTATTGATCAATAGTTTCAAACGCATTGTGATAAGAGGCAAAAGAGGTCGAGGTGTACCAGTTTTGTTCACTGAGGATACTCAAAAGGATATAGACTTGCTGCAGTCTGTTAGACGTATGTATATACCTGTTACAAACAACTTTTTGTTCGCCAAACCTGGATGTGAAAGTCCATTATGTGGTTACAAAGTTTTGGAGAAATATGCTAAAACATGTGGCGCAAAAAATCCTAAAGCTATTACTACGACAAAGCTACGTAAACATTTGGCCACGCTTACGCAGATGCTGAACTTAAAAGATTCAGACATCGAACAACTGGCAAATTTTATGGGACATACGCAAGCCGTACATAGACAAAACTATCGATTACCTGATGATGTCTATCAGACGGCAAAAATTTCAAAGCTGCTATTACTTATGGAAAATGGTAAAGCTGATTCTTACAAGGGTAAAGCTTTGGATGACATAGATCTGGATTTAGAACAGGATTTATTACAAGAAACAGTAAATGACAACGAAAATGGTGATTATGATGATATAATACCGGACGAAGAGCTCCATGACATGCTCCCTAGTGGGTCGAATACTGACATTGGTATAACAGACAAAGATGTCCATCTACCCCTTTCCGATGTTACCAATGCCAACACCCCATGTACACCAACCGTTGTTACAGCAAAGAAAAAAAGAAATCTAGTACCTTGGACGTCGGAACAAAAGAAAATCGTACTGGCTTTTTTTAGCAAACATATAAAAACTAAGCGTCCACCAAAACGTTACGAATGTGATGAAATTCGCGGTCTGCATCCTGATGTTCTCCAAAATAAAGACTGGCTAAAAATTAAAGTTTTCGTTCAAAACACGTACACTAAAAAATCATAATCTAATCTAATTAGTTAAGTACTGTACTGTTGAGGATCTGGAACCTAATATTAATTTGATATTAAAATGATACGGGTAATAAATTAATAATGTAAGCATTTCGATTCAATTAATTGTAAGTCACAGGCAGCAAAAAGAATAATATATGGACGTCATATTATTGTCTTTTGGTGATCTTCGAACCAACAATTGCTAAAAGTGGCACTGAAACTTATGGTTTCATGTGCTCTGCATACTCCTTTTAGGAATACAGGCGTGAGTTTATATATTCATATTCTTGTCTTTAATGGTTAATATCTTACGACTAAATGATGTCATGTAGGACGATGTCAACGATGTAATGTAGGAACTTAAAGAGGTGATACACCGGACCCTTTGGAACGTTTTGGACCCTATATGTCTTTGACCAATCTGTGATAGTTTTTGAATCGATATTTTCTATATTTTTTATTTGTACCAAAATTTCAACAATTTTTTTTCATATTTATTATTAGTTAACGTCTGTATTTTTTTATTATCAAATAAAACAAACCGCCACTTGAGATACAACAAAAAAAAATACTTTTGTACTACACAACACAATAAGATGTATTTTCTGCCAAAAACAAACTTTAATTAGCTGTAACAAAAACTTCTAAAGATATCACAATAAAATTTACATAATTTAAAAACATTCTTACTAATCAAACATGTTTTTTTAAGTACTTCTTTGAAGATGATGATGCAAAATAAAGTACTTACTTACTTTTTTTTAAACCACTTAAAAATATATTTTTTAAGTAGAAAATGAACATTTTCATACAATCCGGTACAAAATGAAAAAATTGAAAATCGCGACTCTAAAAAGAACTATCACATATTGGACACTAGGACAGGCATATATATGGTGCAAAATTTTCTAATTGGTTCAGTGTATCACCTCCTTAAGTTCCTATATCGTTATACCAAAACACACCGTGTATAGTATTTATTTGTTTGCATTACGACATGATAATTTATTTGCACTAAGCTTAATTTTACGCAGCACTTAGCCTTACCTTATGCGTCTAACATTATTGAACCCTTCCCAGCACGGTTAGCACAGGACGGCCCGTGAGATGTGTCGCTGGCGAGATAGAGAGACATTTGTCACTTTTTTATTGTTCTGATTAGACAGTAACAGGTGCTTCTCTCGACCGCGACACATCTCGCGGGCCGTCCCGTGCTGACAATGCTGTGTGCAGTATTCCACCTGTGTTTGTTTATACTACCGCTTATAAGTATTTAGGCACTCGCAACTTTCTCTATATATTTATATGGGAACAAAAACTTTAAAAATGATACTATCAAGTCACAGAGAATGGACAACTTCAAATGTTGTTTACATTTTCAACTTAGATAATTAAGCCTCTAATCGGTGCAAAAGAAATCGATTTCTTTATGCAACGCTAACGATTTGAAAATATATTTTTTACTAGTTCATACAAATTAAAACAACTTCGTATTGAAAAAAGGAACAAAGGAACATTAGTGTTTGCCAGCTGGTAAATAGAATATGTACAAAAATATTCTACCCACCGTTTTAAAGCTCGATATGTTCACCAAACAAAAAGCGCGAAACTGTTAAGCGCGCGGTTGTTGAACGCGTTTAAAGCTGCGTCAGACGCAGTGCGTTTGACAAACATCATTTTTGCAACAGAAGGCCTAGTATAAAAAATTGTACGACATTAACTTCTCGACCGCGTTAGCGTATCGAGGGGTCAAAATATGAAAGTTGCCGGATGATTTAAATAAACGACAAACATAATTTGAACTCTCGATACGCTGACGCGATCGAGAAGTGTCGTACAACTTTTATACTAGGCCATCTGGTATACTGTTCCACGCATTATGTTACGCGGTGAATGCAGCGGTAAGCGCATCATGAGATGCAGTGCGTCAAACGCACATAAAATAGTACATTTCGATGCTAGTGCGGAAAGTATGTCATTACTTCACGAGTCTTCATGTTTATCTTATCTTCTTGAAAATGAGAAAGTAAAGAAGATAAGATAAACATTTGGAAGATGTTCTTAATATATCAACTGTATTACGATTGTGTCACGGAAATAATAAAAAAAAACTTTAAAATTCGTTCTCATTAAAATACATTTTAATTTTTTTCGCATCTGTATTGAAAAACGTCGTTCGATTCACGTGCAGATATGTCATTTTTCACTTGTCCCGAGTATTGCCACTCGCCTACGGCTCGTGGCAAGATACCTCGGGACTCGTGAAGTAATGACATACTTTCCGCACTAGCATCGAAATGTACTATTATCTTCGTAGTATATGAAAGGATTAGACTTGTTTATTGCGCTAAGCGCGTCCGATCAACGGATGCGTTTGCGCAGTGTTATGCGCATAAAACAACCGCGCGCTTAAAGTGACTGCGACTTGGTGGTTTAATGTACAACATTTCAAATTTATACGTCGGCCTTTTTTATCTAGATTTATAGACTCAATCAATTTTAAAAGTTGTATTAGAATTTCAATAAGCGCGTTATGTCATATCTATAATGCTACTATGGTGCTTTGCTACTTTGCTGACGTTAATTCCTGTTACCCAGACATTGCCAATAGGCGTAAATTTGGTGTTATGGTACGAGCGGCGAAGAGGGGATTTTTGGAGTCACTTGAGCGCGGCAGATTATCATAAGAGAGGCAACCTTGCACCTTGTGAAATACTCCCACCAAATCTGAGCCCTCTTTAAGGCGGAACGGCTAGGGCAGCCGATCAAACATTTAAAAAACGATATCTATTCAGAAGAACTCGAGCGTGTCCGGTTATTTTATAATTTGACTGATTGACTAATTTCCTACAAAATGAAAAAAAATAACAGCCCTCGTGAATGTAGGTACAAGTGCCGTATTTTCTTCGCCACTTTATCAGTCTCCTTTTTCCTTATGTCAAGTTCAAATTGTCAGATTATTGAAATAAACACGTATTTAAGTTACTAGTAGTAGAGTTTTTCTGACTAAGTATCAATTTTTTAAATATTTATCGGCTGCCCTAGACGTTCTCGGCCCTATATATAGGGCTCAGATTTGGTGGGAGTTCTTCACAAGGTGCAAGGCTGCCCCTATTATGAGTGACTCCAAAAATCTCCTCTTCATCGCCCGTACTATTAAGTGCAAATAAAATAATAAAATCGTTGTTTCTTCATGGAATAATGTACTAGTGCATAAATACTTATGAGATGTTAGTGCACTTGTGCTGTGTGTGTATATATATTACTTATGCATATGGACGTCGAATACTGAGCTATATGGATAGTATTCGACCAGTCCTCGTCATTCGTCAACCCGCGCATCCATGGTCCAACGTAAACTTAACCAATGCGTGTCATGCCGAGTGGATTTGTATTCGTATCGGCTAACAAACTGAAATTCAATTTATATATTTGCCCTATTGTTCTTCAACAAAAGTATGGTGGTATTTGCAGATATTGACATGTTTTTGGAGAAAAAGTTATTTTATCGTATCATAAAAAACAAATTGAAATGGCCTTGGCAAGAAGTTCATTTTATAATACGAATCAAGTGTTTCAACTGCCAAAACATGGTTGATAATTATAACCATGAATATCCTCATCATTTTGTTGCTGACATGAATGTTCCCGAGAACTCAATATTTCTACTTCAGAACAGATGTTTTTGGTGCTCGCTTTGTGATTTTGCTGTATATGAACATTTTCCTACAGATGAATGCGTAGTTTGTGCTTATTAATTGGTGTAAAGAAAAAAATGTTAACAAACACTACAACAATTATAACCTTTTGTAATTTTTTGTATTAGAATCGTATATTACATTTAAAATTAGAAGAATGTGGGTGTGTGTGTAACATTAAAATTTTGGTAATATGACCGAGTAGACCAATTAATCAGATTAGAAACGTTTAAGTGGCCATGGTAGAGGCTGGAGTCAACCATATATATGTCACGGTGTGTGTTGGGATTGTGAGAGTATCGTAGTGAAATATGTAGTTTTGTGTTTTTTTAACGTACGGACGTCAGATTATTTTTAAAGGTCTAAAACTATTGACGTCCATTGAATTACCTATAATCAACGTGACTAGATATTTATAGTATGTAAGTATTTTTTACTTGTTTGCTGTACGACTTGTTATGTTTGCGTTGCGCTTAGCGCAATTTTTAAGCTTATTTAAATGTTCTCAGTAGGGATTTGTATCTTAAAACTAATGACGTCCGTATATTATTAATGTAACTCTGTTTAGATTTTTTTAATTAGGTACTAGGTACCTACACGTTATTTTTGTTTGGAATTGCACTATGCGTAATTTTTGTTTTATTTTAGTGTTCAGTTGAATTATAATAAAATATAGTAAAGTATTATAAATGAATGAGTATTATGAATGAAAAACATAGGTCCCATGACCTATTACGTCCGTATAATACCTACGAGTACCGATTATATAATGATAATCAGGTACGAGATGTTGATAAAATTATTACAATTTAGAGAAAGATATATGGAAAGTTTTGTATTATACCACAAATATGTATGCTAATTACCAAGGACTTGGCCAAAGGTTGTTACTAAAAGATTAAAATCTTTTGATTTAATTAATGATCTCTTTGATTTTAGGTATTATACCGAATTAATAACGAAACGAGCGTCAGTTGCCGAAAATTTTCACAGTGCTCAACATTCCGCATCCGTGTAACTGGGTACAACATATTATTATGGACGTCAAATATTGAGGGGTATGACAGTATTCGTCCAATTGACGTCCATATATACACAATCAGCGCAATTCTAAGTTCAAGCGAATTATTATTAAGCGAATGAAGATACCATGTACTATGCTGTACATAACACATAGTAAGTACTTATCTCCATTCGGCTGCAATATTGCACCCTGCCCAATATTCCATGTAAAAAGTTGTGCAGTATATACACATCCGGATGTTGAAAATAGAACTGTGTGAATAGTATTCTACCAACTGACGTCCGTATACATAGGTATATTTCGCGCAATTTTATGATCGCTGACAGTCATCAATTATTAAAATAAATATTAAACTCAAAAGCAGACGCTATGACTCGTTTACAATAGTAAAATTGCGCGATACACTTATGCCATGAAAAGCATAACATTCTATTTTATAATTTGCTGACTGATTAATTAAAATTGTTTTTAGAAGCAAAACAGTGTCATAGATTAATTGATTATCGTACGCTCGTATTAACCATATTATAAGTAGACCGGTACTATCTGTGACGTTCATCACTAACACAATGTTGTTATTTCTGAAATATTTAATAAAGTAAGGCATCTGAAGTTTGTTTTTATTGATTAATAAAACCTTTTTTTCAATAATTAATGTGTATTACAGTTACTTATAGTAAAACGATATGGTAATATAACTCATTGACCATAATTATTATCTTTTTCAATAAAATCTTATTTTCTCAATAAAGAGTATACCCGTGTTAGGAAGGCAGTTTCGCCTATACTAATACATATATATAACATGAACATTTTAAAATCAAATCACGGCCTCCTAGTTTAGTGGGTAGTGACGGTTCTCAGGAAGCAATGTCCCAGGTTGGAATCCTGGTAAGGGCATTTACATATTTTCGATTTTCTTTTTGAAAAGCATCCTTAACTATTCACATAATTTTAAATTTCAAGAAAATCAGTCCACTAGTTTGGTAAAAAAAATTAAACGATTTTCCGTTTTCTTAATAAAAAATTAACACTGCCATTTTGGGGCTAATATTTGGTGAAATTACAAAGTAAACAAAGACATATTATTATTCGAGTAGAAGGAAAATCATTTTCTCGCCAAAGGTGAAACTGCCTTCCTAAACTCGGTTATACCCTTTGGAAATTAATATCCATACTTAGGTATTTATGCACTACGTGGCAACGTCGCATACTAGCGGACCTGCTTCCGTCGGTAATGTGAAATACTAAGACAAAATATTCGCCGGGTGTTAAATAGGCCGAAATGTAGAGGGGGGTTGTCATAGCTATTATTGTGCTTGGTAATATACATATATTTGTATATCGATATGCATTACTTTATGGAAAAACTAAGGAAAACACTATAATAAAAGGCAATTTAGCAACTAATATTCACCGACAAAATCTATCTAAAACCAGTTGTAGTGGTGGACGCTGCAATAATGCCAAATAAAAGGACGCTAATTCGGTACTTGGATGTATATATATATATATATATATATATATATATATATATAACCGATATATACAGTATGTATCACAACGAAGAGCAAACCTTAAAACTGGTTGACGGGGAACTCGAGTACAATGTAATGACGTGCATTTCACGTGCCTAAATACATGTTTTATGGCATAAAATTACTAAATGAATTACTCGAAGACCATATTTTTGCAGTCGGTTAATGGTTTTTGTAACATCCTATAGGGTTTGTTTACGTTTTTGATTTTTGACAGTGCATGCGTATTGCGTACTGTTGATATGTAGCTAGGGGCAACTAATTAACATTAACGTTGTTATGTCAATACACATGCGCTTTGAGTTCTGTTTATAAGTAACCTAGGTAATTATTTTAATAATGGCTGTAGTCATAGGCAACGCGCAAGCGCTTTGTTAACTATTTGTTTGTAACTAGGTAAAAATCCAAACTTCAACAAGGTTTGACGCCTGTCTGTCAGTTGGTAATTTAAGAAATGTCATTTATAAGATTGTAAACAAATAATACAGGGGAGGTGCAACACAATAATAATAAATGTATATTTTTATACCTCACGTAAAACCTGTCGTATTTTTGATGAATTAGGTAAGTACCATGCTCATATTTATGATCTAAACATTAACGGGTTTCTTGTTTTGCCTTTCATTCTGATACATACTGTATATATATATATATTATTAAATCCACCTGTTAGTTTTCTCCGAAAACCCTCCGGTAAGTATGTAAATTTATCGAGACACGATGCGCGTCCCTAATCTTATGGTTTATAAAGTTTACGTACCGACAAGCGCTTATGCCGTTGACTCAGACGCTATTATTACTTAACTCGCGCGTAAACAGTATTTGTCAGTCGGAACTAAAGACGTGCCCTGCGCGCCGTTGACATGTATAGAAGACTACTCGTACAGACTAGTGCGGTGATATTACTTCATGATTCGATAATGTTTAGTTGTTGTTTTTCATGATAAAGTCCTTTATTTTCAACATTTTCTTGTATAGTAAATCTGTTTAGTTTAGAAATTTTGAGAGAAATCTAAGTTTGGAAATAAAAAAAGGCAAATTGAGAAGAATTCCACCTTTAATTATGAATATCGATATCACTATTTGCAATCCCTAAACTTTTTATTAGTTGTTTACTTAAAATTTGCTCTGGCGTGTGAGTGAGCGTCTTGGCGAACAGGGTCCGGCGGCCAAAAGGTAGAGAATATATGTATGCTGCATATATATATATATATAATTATGTGTGTTTGTATATGTATGTATGTATGTCCGCTTAACTATAATAACTAAGTACCACCACAGTGTCAAATATATTCATCAGCTTGGTAAATTGTATGGTTCAAGGTATGGAACTGTCACAGCAGTAACAGGCATGGACCTGGCAGCGTAAGGGCATTTCACTTCAATGACAGTGTCATCATCTAGGAGACTATCTGGTAATGCTGCCAGGAATGGTGACTGTTCTGAAATGTGGAGTCCACTTTTTTCAACTCTCAGTCCAAAAAATTCAGTGTACTTTGTTATTACAGTACTCTTATGAATTTTCCTCCACCTCCACCTTCTCCACTCTGACCACGAGGAAAACTCGAAACAGTCAGTCAGTCTGTGTGTTGTGTGTAAGGACAGACAGAGAAATAAAATTCAACATGATATTGTGATTTTTAGTTTAATTTTTATCATCATAATGAACAATCATTGCACTCAGTTCTTATGTGACAGATATAAAAATCAACAATGTTCATGGGTACAGTCAAGTATAAAAATATGGTGGTGCACATCTTATTCAAAAATATGTCCCATAGCACCTTATGCCGGTGTAATAAGAGCGTAGTACCATATTTATGAGACGATTATGTTGAACCATATTTTTGCACTTGACTGTACACAGTGATCAAACTTAACTAACAACTTTAAAAGAGCTAACAAGATCCTACTCCCATTTTTACAGTATAGAATAACATAGAATAATAAATTATTACTTTGATAAAATTGTACACCTAACTAAAACTTTTCTATACATTCATTAATAATGAATATAACAATTATGCTAATAGAAGATATTTTGTCTTATATAGACAAAACAATTTTAAATCTAAAATAACAACAATACAGTCAGTGATTTATTCCATATTTCTACTTAACATTTCTATAAAATTTTCATAATATCACTTAACTTGTTTTTTTTTCTTTTCTAGTGCACATATATCTGATATCTATATAAACTAAAATATGAATTATGGGAGAAGGGCTACCCCCCAATACGGGGTGCGGGTGACCCCGTGGAACCCTATGGTTATGGAGATATTCATGGTTAAAGTTTATAGACACTTTAGAACGGATTAATTGCATTTATTAACACCATGACCCAACGTTTCGAGCCCTTAACAGCACTAGTTTTCACAGGGTTAAGATGATGACTGAGAGAATGAGAATTCTCCCCGTTATCGTTACAAAGTTATCTTGTGCAAACTACCTATATACAAAAATATTGAAATAATTAAATACAAAAACAAAGGTTGGTCTACAATGCCCAGAGTAATACATTGCCTGAAGGGCATTCTATAATTAAAATTAAAAATTATTAAAACCATGTGAGGATTAACATACATACAACTTACGAACGCTTCCCCTAACTGGCTTATAGGGCAGAAAGTAGCGACAAGAAAACTACCCCATTTTGCCTATTTTTCCCTTTTCAATATTTTCAAAACAAAGTCCACACTAAGGTCTTCCAGCCCTGTGTCGTGCTTGATCCTTAATGAGATGTAATACAGGATCCCAAACTGGTGGTACTGAAAAGCCATCCTCTCTATTGAAATTAGGAACCTTCTTGATTTCAATAGCCTCGCGCAGCAACCTGGGAATGTATCGCTTCTCAGCCAAGCCTGTAGACCCCAGCATCTTGTAGAGGCAAGTTACACTTTACAGACCTTAGGAATTGTGACATCTTCTTCAACAGCTTGAAATAGGTCTTGATTGAAGCACGCCTCAAGATGTGGCTGATCCTGTCCGTAACTCCTCTGACAAAAGACAAAACAGCAGGCCTACGCTTAACTGTTGGTGTCTTCACACGAGGGGACTGCTTCACACGAGGTATCTTGAGGTTGTTAGCCAACAGCGCACGTTTTGCATGCGTAGGCGGCTCTAAAGAGTCCAACACTCGCGGACTAGAAGGACTAGAAGCACTCGACTCTTCGGATTCGGAAGCATAGGGCTTCGGAGACGCCATGGTAGTCACAGGTTACTAGAAATCACAGGGATACGTAAAAGAAAACTGATTATCAATTTGATAATATCAAAACACATTCCACAGATAAACTCAAGTCAAATCAAAAGTATGTCCGCATAAAAGGCTGCCAAATAATCGGCAGCCCAATAATTCGTGTCCATTTTTTTGGTTGCGGATTATTGGGTTGCTGATTATTGTACTGCAAAAACTGGCTTCGGATTATTGGCCCGCTACCGAGCTTGTCCGACCCGATAAAAGGCAGCCCAATAATCGGCGACCCAATAATTGGCGACCACGATGTACATGGATTATTGGGCTGCCGATTATTGGCCTGCTTCGAGATTGCTCGACCCAAGAAAAGGCAACCCAATAATCGGCGACCCAATAATCCATGTACATCGTGGTCGCCAAATATTGGGGCGCCTTTTCGCGGGATGCGAAAAAAGTCGGTTCTGCCGCTTCGCCGGCCGCTGCCGCGGCACGCTCGCTTAGCTCGCTCGGCTCGCGCGCTGTTAGGTCGCAATTCTACCTAACACTCCTCCTCGCTTCGCTCGTCGTCGTACCTAAACCGACCTGCCTTAACATTCGATCTAAGGAGTCTGTATAAAAAGCATTCGTGTCCATTGTTTTGGTTTTGGATTATTGGGTTGCTGATTATTGTACTGTTAAAACTGGGGCTTCGGATTATTGGCCCGCTACCGAGCTTGTCCGACCCGATAAAAGGCAGCCCAATAATCGGCGACCCAATAATTGGCGACCACGATGTACATGGATTATTGGGCTGCCGATTATTGGCCCGCTTCGAGATTGCTCGACCTAAGAAAAGGCAGCCCAATAATCCATGTACATCGTGGTCGCAAATTATTGGGTCGCCGATTATTGGGCTGTCTTTTCGCGGGATGCGGATTAGTGGCACCCGTCAAAAGTCAATGAGACACAGTGTTGCCAGATACTGAAATGCAAAAACAAGAAGCTTCAAAAATGCGTATTTATAAATAAAAAAGTGGAATATAATTTTAAACTTTTTTTTACTTTCGGCTTTCGGGTAGTAACATTTTTGTATTCGAACGATCGAATCTCAAAAATCGGTCCCCTCTCTGCTGGGAAAATTATTTTATAATCATGCGATTTTGTACAAGCCAAGAACAAGTTACCTGTAAAAAAAATTTAAAACAAAATTTGTTACTTTGATTTAACTAAAAGTTTATTTTCATCGTTTTTGGGCCACTTCAAAAAAGCTGGTTTTAAAAAGTTTTTTTTACAGTCACTTTATTTTTTTTTGTTATTATTGGGCATATTTTCGTGTTCTCCTCGGCAACACCTTTCATTTGATATTCATATTGTGGTAGTGCAGAAAAAATAACTAGTCCACCATCTTGGATAATCCGCCATAGTAGATTTAATGTGACTTCGTACAGCGGCATATAATCTATGGTTAGAGATATGATCGTATATGGTATAGTATAATATAGCCAATATGGGTCTTAGTGGTCTTACACAAATCTTTACAGTATAAACATTACGAATTAAATGACAAATATAAGCAAACAGTAATCAACAAAACAATAATATTCCTTTCGTAGCAATTTGAAATAGGATATTTCGCAGCATTTGTTGGCATCAAATACGATGTGCAATTCATGGAATTAAATTATTGATGGTGTTTCATAGTGTGGACTGTGGAAGTAGCATAGGCGGCTTGCGTAGCTCCAGAAGAGCTCTCTGATTTTTGGGGTTTAATAAATGCGTCGAGTTTTGTATTTTTTTAATAACTGTTTTGATGTTCTGTTCTGATGCTTGCCAGTCTGAATATGGTTCTGAATGTCTGTTGCACCTTTATATTTTATGCTAAAGTAACTGCTACAAATTTTGCACATCACTTTACTGGGCTCTCTACCTTGTTATTTCAAAATTGACCAAAAACACCACATGAAAAATTGTCATTACCGACATTCTGTGAAGATTGTAGGGAATTTTTGTCGGGAAATTCAATTTGTCCATATGGCAACCCTAGGCGCGATCGCGTAGCCAGAGCTTCTAACGCCTTCGCCAGCGCTAATAAAAACCTATGGTACCAAATTAAGTGCTCATTTGACAGTGACGTTTCTATAGCTGGTTTAGAATCCAGAGTATTTTGCATCCTGCTCTTTCTCATTGGTGCGAGCGAGTTGCAAATACTTTAGAAAGCGTTAGTCTCTAGCGACTAACGCCTTGTTGGCAACTCATGGTACTGCTACTGTCATCGCTCGTTGCGCGCGCACGTTTTACGAGCCCGCGGCGCGTTTAAGAAGCCGAATACAACACTTGCAATATTCGTACATTCAATAACATGTAGTGGTTAATCAAATAGTTAACACTTGAAATTTAACCTCACAGCAAAAAGAAACTAAGCTAGCGACTATTAGTACAAATCAGTATAAAATACCAAGTTGACTCAAGATTTAATACGTTTTGATGATTTGTTATTCATCCGATAATTCAAGTTAGTAGATATCAAAAACCAGATTATATTTCGTCGACGTGATCAAAATTGAGATAGAAGTGAAATTCTAAGATTTGATTCATATTTTGCGTTCGCTCAAGGAGAAACGCTTCAAGCATTTAAATGGCTGGTGAAAGGACTTTGGAGTAAGAATTTGATCTATCGTCAAAAAACTGGTTTTACTTGTTGATTGTACAATGTGGTCGTACATTTTTGAAAATTTGAGGAATATCCAGTCATTTCGAACATATAAGTAAATGGAAAACTCTTGAAGACAATTATTTTTAAGCAGAATCGTCTACGAACAATACCAATAAAAAAAAAGACCTGAAATAAAAGCGCCCCCCTATTGCGCATATGAGGAGGGATATGGTGGATAAATTCGGGCCCATGGGTGTGGTCTCGGTAGCATAGTTGGAAGAGCAATGAGCTGGTATTTCAGATTCGCGGGTTCGAGTCCCGCCCGCGGTCATGAATGTTTCCTTTTCCTATCTGTCTGAGAAACTCTTAAAGACAATTAAGGAACATAATATGTGATTGGTTTAGTGAAAGGTCTTTTTAAGGTTTAAGGTTTAGAAACCTTATCAATAATCGATAAACTGGTACTATCATAATCCAAATTGAAATGGCACCTTGGCACCAGTTGTTGTTCTTATATCTATTTCAATTGTATCAAACTAAATCACGGGAAAACGACAGTCAATGAATTATAGATTGAAAAGAGGTGCCCAAATGTTACTTTTTTATTATGACGTATATTTTTGTTGATGGTGCTGTTTTAGCCTTGGAAAAATACAATTCTTTTAAAAATTACATAAACGTAATAACGTTTCAAACCCTAACACTGATATTAAAATATCAAACCTCTCGACGAGAGCGTCGTTCAAACCATTCACATTATTTCCAGAGCCGGCCCGTTCCTTCCATAACCTCCAAACGTTAGTCGCATAAAAACCAGTAAAACTTAGCTCGTCGAATTAGAAGCGTCGCACGAGAAGAGAAAGCGAGCAAGTTCTACCAGTCTACTTCGACAATCCGTCGTGCTTTTGTATATATGTCTGTATGTATGAATTATAACTACAATTTAAAAAGGAATATTGACCATATATATATTATTGTAGTCATTATGCAATTTGATTTGATTTATTTATTCATTTAAAAGCATAACAGTACAAAGGCGCACCAAATCGCTTAAAGACTAACACACTATATTATATTACATTTACAATATACACAATTATTGGTCACATGAATGAAATTATTATAAGTCTTTCCCATCACGGAACAATGGTGTTCCGGACCTTTGGGAGGCGTACGCGGAGCCGAAGCCAACACGCAGAGTCCCTTTCGACAATTTAATGAAATGTAAGGGGTACACCGAGCGGATGTTGCACCTGCCCGATTCATGGGACGCACGCAGAGATTAATCGCGTTTATTAACACCATGCCCCTACGTTTTGAGCCCATTACAGCACTCGTTTTCACAGGGTTAAGATGATGACTGAGAGAATGCGAATTCTCCCCGTCAATCAAAAAAGTTACTTGTGGAAACTACCTACATACAAAAATATAAAAATTAAGGCAGTAGTCTCTTTTATTCAAACATGACAAATTACACAACAGTAACCGATTTTCAAGTAGCCATTAGCTAAACTTGAAAGCCGGAAGGGACGCCATTATCAAGGAACTGTCAATTGGATAACCATCCGGGAGACCAATTAACTGGAGTATAATCGACTAATGGTTCCGTAGGCCTACATTGACTATTGAAGGACTTTATCTTGTTGACATAAGGGTCATATTCAGTGAAGTTGGTGCAGAGCCTTGGAGGTTCCCGGGAGACTTTGGTTTCATTTTGGAGATGGATTGGTCCACTTCTTGTCTTGGATCAATATAGTAGGTATGTATACAATTTTCTAAGGTCCGATCTCGGCAGTTTCGCCCAAAATTCGGCCAAATGGGACCGAGATTCTCGGCCCTGGCCGAACCTTCCGTCTTGCCAATTTTTGCAATTTTGATGGGTACTCACCAGGATTTTAATTTATGCAATTATACTTTTTGCAATTATAAAGTGTATCGTGTCATCGTACGTAATGCAAGTGCAAGTAAATAATAAATATTTAATAAATCTGTGGTAATGATTAAAACAATATTAGGTTATTGACATGTTAAGTTGTTATATTACAGATTTTGTTTTTATTTTTTGTTTTCTAGTTGATTATCTCCTGTGATTATGTTTGATATCTATTGTGTTCTATTACTTATATTTCTTCTTTCCTGACATATGTTATAATTAGTTACATATTTATTTCTTTTGTGATATATTTAAGTCAAAATGTACCTACTACTGAATAATGTGTATATGTACTGCTGCATGGTTTCTACCTTATTTGCAATAAAGTATTGAATTGAATAACTTTTTTTGTCAAAGTTTGGCTGTAAATTGTATTTTAGTGTAGGGTATATTAAACAACAATTTAATCTTGATTAATAAATGTTTTTTTGTGGAAAATGCACGTTTTTTCATATTTATTATTAAATCTCGGTTTCGGTCTCGGCTGAGACAATAAATTGGTCTCGGTCAGACCTTATGAATTTCAAACATTTTTTTTAGATATACCACCAATAAATTACAATTACATCGGAGAGGCGTTTCTTATAACTTGTGGGCGACCGTTTGTGGCCCAGCGGTAAGAGCGACCTACTTTTAATTCGAAGGTCGCGGGTTCAAACCCCGTATCTATGAGTTTTCCGAAACTTGTATCATCAGGTTTTTGCCAAAAAACTTTTATTTTTCCTTTTTTGTAGTTTTTTTTTTATATACTTTAAAAACGTTCTTGCTGCTTTTCTTGCTGGCTGGTGGGCGACAGCATACTAGAACACGAACTTGAAAAACAGAAAGACATAGAAGTGGCTTTTGGTAGTTTACTTAAATTAAATGTAGGTCTTTGAAACAGCAATATCTAAATAACTGAGAAGGTGTACTTCAATAAGTATACGATTTTAAGCTAACATGGTCATTGGCATTATAACTACAATATATAACGGGATACTTACCATGTAAATAAATGAAATTTTGAATTTTTATAAATTGTACCTAAATGTGAATTATTTTTGAAAATTGTTATTTAATCTTATTTTTACTTTCTTTGACGTGTATTGTATGTGTGCATTTACGAAATAAATGAATATGAATATGAATATGTTTGTTTTATTGAGCACCTCAATAAAACAAACATACATGGTAAATATCCCGTTTTAGATTGTAGTTATGAGGTGTACTATAGTTGAGTATTTGCGTTTTGCCTCCTGCTCGCACCGGAGCATAACTTAATTGGTGCGAACGAGAGGCAAAACGTCAAAGAGAAAAGCCATTAAAACATTAGGGGAAAGAGAGTAAGTAGTTTCTTTTTTTCAACCGACTTCAATATTTCAAAAGGAGGAGGTTCTCAATTCGACTGAATTTTTTATTTTATTATTTTTTTTTAAATGGATGTTCACTCATAACTCCGTCATTACTGAACCGATTTAAAAATTTTTTTTTGTTTTCTAAAAGAAGACGGTTCCTGGTTGGTCCCGTTTTTTTCAAAATCCATTTCTGATGATGAGATCCATGAGGAACTGAGGGAACTCCTCAAATTTGAAAGGCACATGCATGCTGATTTGGGTGATTTCTTAAGAAACTCGAGCATTTCTTTACGAAAATCATCAATTTGGTGGAGTGGACCTGATGATGAAGACCAGGGATGGCAAAGTGGAACTGCTTCGTAATTCTCAGGACTATGATCCGATTTAAAAAAATATTTTTTTGTCTGTATATAGATGGTTTCAGGATTGTCCCGTTTTTTTCAAAATCAATTTCTGATGATGGGATCCATGAGGAACTGAGGGAACTCCTCAAATTTGAAAGGCACATGCATGATGATTTGGGTAGTTTCTTAAGACACTCGAGCATTTCTTTACGAACATCATCAATTTGGTGGAGTGGACCTGATGATGAAGACCAGGGATGTCAAAGTGGAACTGCTTGGTAATTCCCAGGACTATCGTCCGATTTAAAAAAAAAAAAATTCTGAAAATAGATGGTTCCAGAAATGTTCCGTTTTTTTCAAAATCAATTTCTGATGATGGGATCCATGAGGAACTGAGGGAACTCCTCAAATTTGAAAGGCACATGCATGATGATTTGGGTAGTTTCTTAAGACACTCGAGCATTTCTTTACAAACATCATCAATTTGGTGGAGTGGACCTGATGATGAAGACCAGGTATGGCAAAGTGGAACTGCTTGTTAATTCCCAGCTCTATCATCCGATTTGAGACATTCATCTTTTCTTTGTAAAGAAATACCTTCAAGATAGTCCTATTTGATTATAGTTCTATTTTGATGATGGGCTTCATGAGGGATTGAGAGAACTCCTCAAATTTTAACGGCACATGCATTCTGATTTGAGGGTTTCCTTAAGTAACTAAAACAGTGTTTTGGCGGAGCCAAAATTTTGATGAACTTGATCTGATGATGAAGACCAGGGATCGCAAAGTGGAACTGGTTAATAAACCTAGCTCTACTTATTATCCTAGTTGTGACATTCATCTTTTTGATTTGATTTATATTCTGATGATGGAGTTCTAGAAGAATTCAGAGAACTCTTCAAATTTGAACGGCAGGTTAATTGTGATTAGAGGGTGTTCATAATTAGCTTAGGCATTTTCTTACTGTGGCCATCATTTTGCTGGAGTGGACCTGATGTTGATAATCAGGGATGGCATAATGAATATGCTCGTTAATTTACAGTCTGTCATCCAATTTAACACATTGTTATTTTGTTTGTTTAAAGGTCTACAAGGGAGTTCCGTTTGATTATACTTCAAATGTAATGATGGAAGCCCTAGGACATTAAGAAAGCTCCTCAATTTTCAATCGTACACGTGCGGTGTATTGGATATTTGTGAAGTAAACTGGCTAACTCAAACAAATTCTTAATTTCACTTTTACCGGGAACCAAATGAAGTCGGTTTTTTTTCTTAAAAATTATTTACTAAGAAGACAAAGTTCTTTTATTTTTAATTGTTCAATGTAACTTTAAAAGTTGGTCCATAATTACAAAAAATGTCAAAAAATAAAAACTAAATAGTAGTAGTTTCTTGTATAAATTACAACTTTATTGAGTTCCCGGGAAAAACATCCAGCACACAAACCATTGTCTTCAATAACATTTGCTTTATTGTATCCATTGTTACATAATGGCTATTGGCTATATCAAACTATTACAAATAACCAACATTCAGTCGCACGCGCAGACTCAGCTTGTCGCCATTTCTCCCTGACCCCTGTCATCGCTCGTTGCGCGCGCACGTTTTAGGAGCCCGCGGCGCGTTTAAGAAGCCGAATACAATACTTGCAATATTCGTACATTCAATAACATGTAGTGGTTAATCAAATAGTTAACACTTGAAATTTAACCTCACAGCAAAAAGAAACTAAGCTAGCGACTATTAGTACAAATCAGTATAAAATACCAAGTTGACTCAAGATTTAATACTTTTTGATGATTTGTTATTCATCCGATAATTCTAGTTAGTAGATATCAAAAACCAGATTATATTTCGTCGACGTTATTAAAAATTGAGATAGAAGTGGAATTCTATGATTTGATTCATATTTTGCGTTCGCTCAAGGAGAAACGCTTCAAGCATTTAAATGGCTGGTGAAAGAACTTTTGAGTAAGAATTTGATCTATCGTCAAAAACTGGTTTTACTTGTTGATTGTACAATGGGGTCGTACATTTTTGAGAATTTGAGGAATATCCAGTCATTTCGATGAGAGATAAATAAGAAACTCATGAAGACAATTATTTATAAGACGGCAAAAAAGCGCCCCCTAAAAGGCGCACATTAGAAGGGATATGGTGGATAAATTCGGGGCCATGGGTGTGGTCTCGGTAGCATAGTTGGAAGAGCAATGACCTGGTATTTCAGATTCGCGGGTTTGAGTCCCGCCCGCGGTCATGAATGTTTCCTTTTCCTATCTGTCTGAGAAACTCTTGAAGACAATTAAGGAACATAATATGTGATTGGTTTAGTGAAAGGTCTTTTTAAGGTTTAAGGTTTAGAAACCTTATCAATAATCGAGAAACTGGTACTATCATAATGCGCTAACTTTGCCACCAGATGTATCTTTCCCCGTGTGTTTGGTAGAGAATCACGGGAAAACGACAGTCAATGAATTATAGATTGAAAAGAGGTGCCCAAATGTTACTTTTTTATTATGACGTATATTTTTGTTGATGGTGCTGTTTTAGCCTTGGAAAAATACAATTCTTTTAAAAATTACATAAACGTTATTTTCAAACCCTAACACTGATATTAAAATATCAAACCTCTCGACGAGAGCGTCGTTCAAACCTGATTCACATTATTTCCAGAGCCGGCCCGTTCTTTCCATAACCTCCAAACGTTAGTCGCATAAAAACCAGTAAAACTTAGCTCGTCGAATTAGCAAAATTGTTGAACCTGAAGTTCAAACTTAGAATGGTTTGGCCAAGTTGAACGTGCTGCTATAAAATCCGGAGTTAAAAGAGATATTTCAATTGCTTACCGAATACTTTGAAGTCCGGAACGGGTTCAAATTTTTAAAGTTGTATAGATTTGTTATTGATAATAGGTAAGAATGGAGGAAGAAAATAAGTTGTGCGAACATCATGTCGGATAAGGGCAGAAAGAGGTAACAGATACGTGTATCCTTTTTATGGTTCCGTACCTCAAAAGGATAAAACGGAATCCTTATACGATCACTTTGTTGTCCGTTCATTCGTCCATCCGTCCGTCCGTCTTTCTGTCGAGACCCTTTTCCTCAAAAACGCGTAGAGATAACAAATTGAAATAAATATCACATACTGTCTGCGGTGAAAGTACCAAACCTCTACGTCAACGTAAGATTTTGCCGTTTATTTCGCATTTCCCATACATTTGCAATGGAAATCAAAATGTATAGGGTACTTCCCGTTGACCTAGAATCACGAAATTTAGCAAACAGCAAGAGCTTGTAGCACAGATACAGGAAAAATCCGAAAACCGTATTATTCCTCGCACACTGAGAGTTCCGTGCCACCAGTATTTTTAAGTACCTAAAGTCATTAATGCCCAACATCTTTTGTGGAGAACCCTCGGTGGGTGAGTCCGCCTCGCACATGGCCGGTTTTTTTCTTGATAAGGCCAATGCTGAGGGTATGTGGAACTCTCACTTCCCGACCCTTTCTGGCAGAAATCGGGGAGGAAACAACTTAACCATCTGCGGTAGCGTCAACTTGCATTGCCAATTTGGGGAGCATCATAATCGCGAACATTCAACCATGTGCTCCCCCGATGGTATGTGTATCTAACTCGCAACAATTTGCGAGCATCGAATATTTTTAATTTGACATAAAGCGAGTAATATTAACAATTAGTAGTGTTGTAGCAATATTGTAGTATTTTCTCAGCAATAAACTCATATTTCTCATCAACATTATCTAATCATTACATTTTTGAGGGTGCCTCCGATCGGAAACATGTCGAGCTATTTACAACTTTATCGTCGAAAAAAGCTCTTTACCAGTATTTGAGACAAGAAAACAGTTTTTTCAATCAGGATAAAGGTTTAAGAATCTCATCCACATGGAAATGGAAAGGAAAAGGAAAACATTTACTCTGAAATTATGAAATTAGTTAAACTTGGTGCCATTTCAAAATGTTCTCCAGACCCTAGCCAGTTTATTTCACCAATATTTCTAGTCCCAAAGCCAAATGGCTCATTTAGATTTATATTAAACCTAAAAAAGCTAAATGAGTATGTCGTTACAAATCACTTTAAATTAGAGGACATTAGGACAGCCTGTAAACTAATAACAAAACACTGCTTTATGGGTTCTATTGATCTGTCAGAGGCCTATCTGTCGGTACCAATTGCAGAGTGTCATAGAAAGTATTTGAGATTCAGCTTTAATGGACAACTTTTCCAGTTTAATGCATTACCATATGGTCTGTGCTCGGCCCCATATGTCTTTACTAAATTAATCAAACCTATCAGTACATATCTCAGAAAACAAGATATAGTCTTAACCTGCTATTTAGATGATAGTCTTTATTTTAATAATTCTTTTAATGGATGTCAAAAAGACATTATAACAGCTGTTAATTTATTACAGGACTTAGGGTTTGTAATTAACTTTGAAAAAAGTGTTATCACACCTAGCCAAAGATGCAAATACCTTGGATTTGTCTTGGATTCAACTAATCTTTCCTTATCAGTCCCAGAGAAAAAACAGCTATCTATTTTAGAAATGATTCATCAATTCAGATTCAAACGAAACTGTACAATAAGGGAATTTTCTCAATTGTTAGGAAAGCTTAACTCCATTTGTCCAGCTGTTCCATATGGTCGTGTTTATACCAAACTATTAGAAAGGGAAAAATACCTGGCATTATTACATAATAATGACAATTTTGAAGCAACAATGAAACTTACAAAAGTGGTTCATTCAGAACTACATTGGTGGGGTAAGAATATACACAAATTCAATCAAATCAAACATGACGAATTTTGCATTGAAATTCATACTGATTCTTCTAAAACCGGCTGGGGAGCAGTTTGTGCATCCAATAAAACTTCGGGATCCTGGTCAAAATATGAACAAGAAAGTCATATAAATTATTTAGAGCTTAAGGCTGCGTGTTTAGGATTACAATGTTTTGCCAAAAATCTGCATGACTGTGAAATACTGTTAAGAGTGGATAATACAACTGCCGTAGCTTATATAAACAAAATGGGGGGCATTCAATTTCCCCATCTTAATGAAATGACTAGGGAAATATGGAAATGGTGTGAGGAAAGAAATATTTGGATATTTGCTTCCTATATCAATACAAAAGACAATTTTAGGGCGGATGAGGAATCTCGAAAAATAAATATTGAATGGGAGCTCTCCCAAAAATGTTATAAAAGGATCACAGAAAGTTTTGGAATACCAGAAATAGATTTATTTGCATCAAGGATAAACAACAAATGTTACCATTTTATTTCATGGAAACCAGATCCAGAAGCAGTCACTGTAGATGCATTCACTGTCAGCTGGAGTGATTTTTTCTTTTATGCCTTTCCTCCTTTTTCCTTACTGTTAAAATGCTTACACAAAATTAGAAAAGAAAAAGCTAAAGGTATTCTGGTATTCCCATATTGGCCCTCACAGCCCTGGTTTCCACTTCTAAAGTCATTGATGATTTCAGAACCTCTAGTGTTTGAACCTAACAGGAATTTACTATCATCTCCTTTCAGAGATGTACACCCCCTACATCATCAGCTTACCCTGGCTGCGGGGCTGCTATCGGCGAGGCGTTCGATAGACGTGGAACACCAAGATCAGCAATTCAGATAATGTGCAAATCTCTTTCAAACAATACTCTTAAGCAATATGATTCTTCATTCAAACAATGGTGGCTATTTTGTGAACAGCAAGGAGTTGATGTATATCAAGCTTCTGTACCTTTTGTTCTCAAATTTTTATCGGAGCGCTTTGAGGCGGGTGCTTCTTATGGTACAATCAATAGTACTAGATCAGCTCTATCTCTGCTCATAGGTCCTAGAATAGGAACAGACGATAGAATTAAACGTTTTCTTAAAGGGGTTTTAAAATTAAAGCCACCAACGCCGAAATATAACATGACGTGGGATCCCGGCGTTGTTCTTAATTACTTAAAGGGGCTATACCCTAACAGTATATTAAACCTAGAGCAACTTACACATAAGGTAGTAATGCTGCTTGCTCTAACGACTGGACACAGAGTCCAAACATTGTCTTTAATTAAGATGGAGAATATCCGATTCACTGAGGATACTGTCCAAATATTTATACCAGATATAATTAAAACTTCGGGCAAAAATAGTAAACAACCGTTACTCTGCTTAAAAACATACAGCAATAAGTTGGAAATCTGTCCCGTCACTACTTTAAATTCTTATATAAATAGAACTCAATCAATAAGAAATACAAACAGTCTTTTTATAACACATAAAAAGCCTCATCGAGCGGTTTCCACACAGACCATAAGTCGGTGGATCAAAAATGTGCTCAGAGAAGCAGGTATTGATGTGAGCATCTTCACAGCTCACAGTACTAGACACGCCAGTACATCAGCTGCAAAGAGAGCTGGTATATCTATAGATGTCATTCATAAAACAGCAGGATGGTCACAAAATTCTGTTTGTTTTGCTAAGCATTATAACAGGCCAGTCTCCGAAGAAGTTACCCGGTTTAGCAGTGCTATTTGTAACTTGGTACCAGACTGAGCTGTTTATTTTTAATATTGATTATAATGGTTATCTCTTGCTTAATTTAGAATAAATAAATGTTTTAATTTCTGCATATATTGTGTGATTGATTATGTACTCGCAACCCTATCTTTAAACATCTACAATAGTTAATTAACAGGGAGAGAGATAAATGTTATTATAAGATTAAACGAACTTACCTTAAGTGAAGTTCTATCTTAATAACATGATTCTCTCTCCCTGTTAAGAGAGTCCCATCCCTTCCCATGTATATATGTTAATATACCTTTTTACCCCAAGTTACAGGGTTGCTCCTAAATCATCACAATAGACTTTAAACGAAATGAAGTGCGCACCGACGACCATAGACAACTGGGAGTGTTTGAGCTTTCTTTTTTAAAGCTTTGAAAATTGTGATAAATGTTGGATACAATGAGGGTTATACAATAGTTAATTAACAGGGAGAGAGAATCATGTTATTAAGATAGAACTTCACTTAAGGTAAGTTCGTTTAATCTTATAATAATCGGACATCGTGAGTGTAGTGTGTCGACGGAGTCACTTTCCTAGCGCGTAAAATGTTCAAGTCCAAGACCAAGACCAATCAAGACCAAGTGCAGGTAGCTCGCAAAACCCGCGTGGCTAGGAGACGCTGATGTCAACGTCAGCCAATCTTTTTTCGGGACCACGGGGAGAATGTTGCCTTTGAAATGTCGGAGGTTAGTTTTCAAAGTTTATAAATGTTTTGAATTTTAATTTGAATATAACTAGAGAATAGAAGAATTTTACAAAAAATATTGCAAGTGAATCTCCTCAACTCGCCAACCAATAGAAACTTCTCCCTAGAGCTCACCGAGTATACAGCCGACTAATGAGTGCAATAAAGAGGGGTTACGGAGCAAAAAATGCATTTCTAGGTCACCGCTATAAAAGACCGCTTTTATCTTCAGATGCTCATTTTAAATGTATTTTGATAGATACGTTTTGAATCGGTTCTTATGTTTTAATCGACGATTGGAATGGAAAACCTGTAATGGAGATTTTTGCAATAGGTTTTCTTTTACGTACTCGTTTGAGTTAAGGAAATAGGTTAATTTGAATAAGGTATTTGGGACAGATTTAGGAGGGACTCAAGGAGATGAATTTCCTGGTGGTAAGCGGTTGCTTTCGTGATGGCACTTGCAACAGATGCAATAGAGGAGTTGTAAGTGAATGTCATTGGAGTGTATATACTTATATTTTAAACTACTTCTTAAGAACTACATTGGTATTTTTTTATTGCTGAATCTACCTTCTGTCCTTTCCACTGTTCTCTTATATTTACCCGACTGCTCAACGCAAAGCCGGGTAATTAGTATATTGATATCGTTATCAGAGTTCTGATTCGGTACAATTTTTCTAATAAGCCTCCTCAATGTGGTTACATTTTCAGGGCTCCTTATATTAAAAGGAAACTACAGAGCCATCATTTTGTTACCTGCGGTTCCGTGTATGTCGTATTTCTTATACATTTGCAAAGGGAATCAAAATATATAAGGTACTACCCGCGTGAAATTTAGCAAAAAGCAAGAGCTACTAACAACTTCCTTTGGTTACCTTCTACTGCGTCATCATATTAGGAACGTATGTTTAAACATAATATTACTTTTTTAGTCAATTTATCTTAAGTATCTCCCTTTTCTTAGCGGTTCTGGTTCTGACGGTCATGATCATCAGGAGTGCAGTTCCTTACCATCTTTTTATTTTGGGCCGGTTGAATTATTATCTACATGTTAATACTTGTGGCGTCGCGAATTGCATCAGACTGTGCGACTTATGTACTTAGTGCGCACACTCAAGGTCTAGGTTAGTGGTGACCCAATGAAAATCAATTGATTATTAATATTCTTTACTGCGTGTACATGAAGTCACGGTTGGTACGTAAGTGTCGTACATTGGCGGGGCCTGTGAGAACGTAAGTGGATGCTAACCCCCCGCGCGTCCCGCGCGCCGATCCGAATCTGCAACGTAGTGGGATTAACAATCCACGTGTGTTCCCACAGTAATCCCCCCCTTTTTGAAAAATAAAAAGGTATAGAAAAATTACACTGGTAAAAAAAATACATAACAAACACTTTGACTTAACTATCATTAAACATAAGTACACAGTTCACACACTTCAAATTAATAAACAACTGGCTCTGGTATCACGTTCCCGGCTCGAGTTGCCTGAGAAAAGAAAACGACACCGAGTCGACGGCTTTGCGCAACCAATTTCCGACGTGTTGTTTACATTAAGCGCGTAGCGCGTACAATAACATGATAAATAGGACCATGCCAACTGCGATGAGCCCTATGCCGACGTAATTCAGTTTAATTTCGACTTGCCCGGAGATCGATTGAAATTGGTTACGTTTCGTCGAAATCGTTTCTTAAATATTACAAAAAACTTACACACAAATTATTTACAAGAATTTCTACTTCAAAACATTACTTAACTAGGTTGCAACCTAAGATATAACGCTATAAGTAAATACATAACTATCATATAATTTAGTGATTCATTTTCAGTACAGCTGACCTCATAAACATTACTGACGTTACATCTCGGTTGGCCAAACCGTACGATGTTACAACAGCAATGTAACTTAGTGGCGTATTTATAAATTCGTACCTATAATTTAACACAACATTAAGTAAAACATACACACTATAAAATAATTCTTAATATACGTTACTGCTACGGATCGATCCTTACATCTAATGTGCACGTACGTTGACAGCGATTTAGTCGTCAATTAAAAATCGGACCGGCCTGTTAACGGTCCTCCCGCTACGCGTTGTCCGAGTCACCGGTTCAGGTATGGGCGATGGTACCACCGAAGGCGATTCCCGATCCCCCATAGCCTGGGACGTCCGCTTACTTTGAGAGCTACCTTGATTATCTAAACCGTGTTGATCGGTATCTAAATTAAGTATAAATGCGGGTTTTAACCTATCAATCGAAACACGAGCTTGTCTACTGGGAAGTTGAATTAAAAATACTTTTTCACCCCTTTCGATGACCTTGTAAGGTCCATCGTAAGGCGGTTTTAATGGCTTGCGCACCGTGTCGTCTCTAAGGAAAACATGCGTGCACGTGCGCAAGTCATGATGCACAAAAATAGTCCTATCTCGTCTATCACGCTTCAAAGCTGGTTTGAGACTAGAAATGTGATCCCTAATTTTTTCTACCTCGCTATAAGGGTCGACAGGGTCTCTATCTGGCGTTGTTTCATAAAACGCTCCTGGCAGGCGAAGCGTGCGACCGAATGTCATTTCCGCTGCGCTTATGCCACTGTCGGATCTACCTGCGGTGCGTAACCCGAGCATTACACTGGGAAGGAGATCTACCCAAGAGCTTCCCTCTGCGAGTTTTGCCATGAGTGCAGCCTTTAGAGACCTGTGAAATCGCTCAATACGTCCATTCGATTCTGCGTGATAAGGGGTGGTCCTTATCTTATCAACCCCTAACAACTTCATTAGCTCTGAAAATAACCTGCTTTCAAATTGGCGGCCTTGGTCGCTAGTTAGCCTTAGCGGACAACCGTAGCGAACAATCCAGCCTTCGTAAATGGTTTTGGCTACTACCTCCGCGGTTATTTCGGTTATAGGGAATGCCTCGGGCCAACGCGTAAACCTATCTATGATGGTTAAGAGATACCTATACCCATTTGAAGTTGTGGGTAATGCTCCGACAATATCTACGTGTATATGTTCAAAAGCGGCTGAATCGGGGAACGTACCTAGTTCTGACATCGTATGCCGGCTGACTTTCGCCCTTTGACATTGGATACACGACCGAGCCCAATTTCCTACGTCCTTATTTAAATCTGGCCAAAAGTAGTGTTTACTAACCATTTTTCTACTAGTGCGGATACCAGGATGACTTAATGCATGTAAACTGTCAAATACTTTCCGACGAAACTCTAAAGGTAAATAAGGTCGAGCTTGGCGTGTAGATGTTTCGCAAAGTATCGGTTTATCGCAAGTCGGCAATGTTATTAGTTTGAGCTGGACTTTGCTTGCATCATTAGGATTCGATTGCGCCATGCGTAAAACATAATCATCTGTAACTTGTGCGTTGGCTAACTCTGAGAAGTCTAATACAGACGGAATGTTAATTGTTTCGACTCTAGACAGCGTGTCTGCGACCACATTGTCCTTGCCACTTATGTGACGTATGTCTGTAGTAAACTCGCTTATAAAAACAAGTTGCCTCGCGCGCCTGGGACTTTCCTTGCTATCGTCACTTACCTTCTTGAACACTGAACATAAGGGCTTATGGTCGGTATACAAGGTCAATTGGCGACCTTCAAACGACTTTCGGAAATGTCTAATTGATAGGTAAAGAGCAAGGAGTTCGCGATCGTATGTACTGTACTTAGCTTGAGCCGAGGACAACTTTTTTGAGAAAAATCCCAACGGTTCCCATGAGTTATTTACCCTTTGTTGAAGGACACTGCCCACGGCAATATCTGAAGCGTCACACATCAGGGCTAATACGGCATCAGGCTTCGGGTGCGCGAGTGTAGCTGCCTGTTGAAGACTTGCTTTACACTGCGCAAATGCCTCTTCTGCCTTCGTTGTCCACAATATCTTGGTCTTATCCTTCTTTTTAGTATTAACTAGATACTTATCTAGCTCGGCTTGCTTGACGGCTGCGTCTCGTATGTGACCTCTGTAGAAATTGAGCATACCGAGGAATCTTCGCAGGCCTTCCACGGTTTCTGGCTTCGGAAAATCAACTATGGCACTTACCTTATTCTCGAGCGGCTTGATACCTGCCGTCGAGACATGATGCCCCAAAAACTCAACCGAAGAGCGTCCAAAACAGCATTTGTCAAGGTTGATCGTTATCCCGTACTTTGTGAACCTCTCGAACACTAGAGCTAGATGTCGTTCATGCTGCTCACTATTATCGCTAGCTATGATGACATCATCGAGATAGTTAAAAAGAAAATCCAAACCTTGAAGTACGGAGTTATTCATAAAGCGTTGGAATGTCTGAGCTGCATTCCGAAGCCCAAAACTCATTCTCGGGAACTCGAATAACCCAAAAGGTGTGATTATGCTAGTTTTTTCTATGTCCTCTGGCGCAACGCTAATACAGTGGTACGCGCGGTTAATATCCAATTTGGTAAATATCTGCTTCCCCGCCAGAATGAAAGTAAAATCATGCAGTCTCGGAATGGGATACCTATCGGGCTTAGTTATAGCGTTAAGCATCCGGTAGTCTCCACAAGGTCGAATATCGCCATTCTTTTTCGCTACGACGTGTAGCGGACTGGCCCAAGCACTTTTCGAAGGACGACAAATACCTAACTCCTGCATTAATTCAAATTCCTTTTTAACTTTCTTGTACCTATCTGGGGGAAGGGGCCTTGCACGCGCGAAAACGGGTGGCCCTGTAGTCTCAATATAATGTAGCACGTTATGTGGTGCCGTCTCTTTAAAAGAAGCTGGTTTGGTAATTTCCGGGTACTCGGACAACAGATTACGGAAGGGATGCTCCTCACTATATGCAAAAATAGAGGGCTGAGTGGTACTTACGATTGTCGCCGTAACCTTGAGGAACGTCGTCAAATCTATCAGCCTACGTGCACTTAAGTCAACAAGTAGCTTATGATGGGCTAAAAAATCAGCTCCTAAAATAGGTTGCTTAACATCGGCAACAACGAATTCCCAACGGTACGGCCTACGTAAATTAAGGTCCAACACCAACGTTTTGGTTCCAAACGTCTTTATTTCCGTACCGTTCGCGGCGTATAGTTTATATCTCGAGCACTCGCCAGTCGCCACTATAAAAACGGTGTCTTGGCGGTAAAATCGAAACATCGGCGCCTGTGTCTACTAAAAATTTAAGTCCACTTTCCCTATCCGTAACACATAATCGACGGCTTACCGATGTAGTGCAGACTTCCGTCGACGACTGCACCATCGCTTTTAGTTTTCCGAATGCGTCGATTTCCACGCACACGGCTGGAAGCAATGCTGGGCCTTCTCGCCGAACTTGAAATGGTATCGGCAAAGCCATTCCGGGTTGTCCTTGGCGCGTCGTGGCTGTCTATGTGAAGAGCTCCTAGCGCGCGACGTTGACCTTCCATAGCTGCGTCCTCGTTGCCTCTGGCTTCGCTGCTTCGACCTTGACCGCTCCAAATTCGACATCTGAGCGGTAAGCTTGGCGATCTGTTTTGTCAGAAACGCGATTTCTGACTGCGAAGAGGTTGACGCGTTGTTGTCACACAGCGGCTTACTATATGACGATGGCGATGGTTGCTTGACCTCAGACACGTAGCTATGTCGTGTGGCTTCGGTGACATTATCCGCAATAATGGCCAATTTGTCGAGGTCACTTGTTTCCGCCACAGCTAGGACGCCTCGCACGTTGATAGGTAGGCGGCCTTGCCACAGAATCCGCAGGGTTTCATCGGGAAAGTTTTCGCGTGCCAAGTCCCTCATTCTATTCAGTAGTTGGCTTGGTTTCGAGTCGCCGAGCTCTAATTCGCCAATCAATTTCTCAATCTGGCGGATCCTTGTGTCCTCGAACATGGACAATAGTTTGGCCTTTAACGCGGCGAACTTGTTAACGGTCGGCGGGCGAGACAGGAAATCTGTAAGCTGCACAATTAGGCAGGCCTTAGGCAGCTTCGCGACCACGAGATCGAATCTTGCATCGTCCCCTAGCCTCTGCGGCGCAAGGATGGCCTCGACGCGTATGAACCACACGCGCGGCTGATCGATCCAAAATTCTGGGAGGCGGGACGACAGTGAGATTGCCATAATGTCTGGCTTGATGTCTTGTGGGTTTGCGGCGGCAGCCCCGGCGGCGGTGTCTCCGGCGGCAGCAGCTCCGGCGGCGGCAGCTCCGGCCGGCTGTCCCGCGGGTCCCCCCTGAATATCTTGCGGGTCCGGCATCGCTGACCTTGAGTCTTAATCTTATTAATGATGTTTTAAATCACTCACAAAGTCACTCACAAAATCACAAAATCACGTCGGGGTCACCACTGTGCGACTTATGTACTTAGTGCGCACACTCAAGGTCTAGGTTAGTGGTGACCCAATGAAAATCAATTGATTATTAATATTCTTTACTGCGTGTACATGAAGTCACGGTTGGTACGTAAGTGTCGTACATTGGCGGGGCCTGTGAGAACGTAAGTGGATGCTAACCCCCCGCGCGTCCCGCGCGCCGATCCGAATCTGCAACGTAGTGGGATTAACAATCCACGTGTGTTCCCACAAGACCATCGTGTGCCCTGTCTCTACTCTTTCTTTCCTTGCAGCCAATCATGATGAGCCCGAAGTTTGACGATCTTCAATCTTTACTGTGTAAATATTTTTTACAATTTTTTTTCCTAAGCTACCCCTTACCATGACGTCTTAACGCGATTCAGTTGACGACCTAAACTGAGTCGCTTCCATACAACTGAACCTAAACTGAATCGCAATAGGACATCATGGTAAGGCCCCGGATGCAGAATAAAATACCGGTATGATTAGAAAATGAACCAGGTAACCATGCTATATTAAAAATGAAAAGTTTCGAACCTAATTACCCAACGGACTTTGGCAAGAGAAAGTTAGCACCTAAATTAGTCTCTAAGAAGATACTCGCGTCAAAAAATAGGTCAATGTTGTTAAAAGTTAAGAACACGGGAACCTAATTTTAATGAGCTTTATAAAATTTAAAGACATAAAACTTAAATGGTTAAAACTCACGTATTTTTATCACAATAGGCGTCATGTTTTGACTGCATCAGGTGATGCCCGAGCCGCGGAGGTGACAACACCAGTCTGTCGGTCCGAAGATGACTGCCCGATGCAGTCGAAAAAATTCACGCCTATTGTGATACAAATACGTGAGTACTAACCGTTTTAATGTCAAGCTTTATAAAAGTAATGATATAAAAAGTTGCAAAGAGAAAAAAAAACTAAGTGGAGCTTTACTAGGTCTATGGACTCGACCACCGAGGGTTCAGCACTAGGGTGTGCAAACCGGTTTTTATTTGTATGAAGTTTCGGTTAATAACCGGTTTTTCCATACAATTAAAAACCGGTTTGCACACCCTATTCAGCACCAAGAATGCTCCAATACTTGAAAATATTGGTGGCACGGAACTCTCAGTACTTGTGCTACAAGCTCTTGCTTTTTGCCAAATTTCGTGATTCTAGATGAACGGATAGTACCCTGTATATTTTGATTCCCATTGCAAATGTATGGGAAATGCGACATTAACGGCCATAACTTTGGATTGCGTTTACATTGAGGTTTGGATTTTCACAACTTCAAGGGACCGCAGACTTGTTTATGTGGTATTATTTATTTACTAAAACGGGGCTTAATCGTGTATAGATTTTGAAAACAAACCTCCGACGTTCGGACGTCGGAAACGTCGGAGGTTTGTTTTCAAAATCTATACACGATTAAGCCCCGTTTTAGTAAATACATAATGTGTGAAAATCGTGAAAGTTTAAATAAGTGTTTTGTTTATGTGGTATTAATTTCAACATGCTACTTCTACGCGTCCCCGAGATAAAGTGTCTTGACAGACAGACGGACGGACGGACGACAAAGACAAGGATCACTCTTATAGGATATAAGGGTTCCGTTTTTTGCTTTTTGAGATACGGAAACTTAAAAAGGAGTAATGTTTTTAATGGGTCGTCAACGTGCATGTGACAACCCTGGAGTCGCAGGTGTCTCCTGGTACAATGAAAAATTGAAATGCCCTTTTATGAATCTCTATAATACCGAATGATACTTGACAGCTGATAAGGTGAATGACCCTGAAAACAATGGAAGTGAAAAAATTTCAAAATTCGAATAAGAAATCATTTGATCGAAAATGCACCTATCTCCATACAAATTTCGAAATGTTTCCACTTGCATCGTACTCGGGGTCATTGACCTTATTAAAGGTTGAAGTATAGTCCGGTTCTTAAGTTACACCCTGTACATCTGTACTATATAGACCACTTCGCCATAACACAACAATATGTAATATTAACACAGCCGCCTCATTACCCGCACATTGTTCAAGACCGGTAACCTAACGGGCCGTATAACTTTGGATTTGCTCATACATAATGTATATAACTACAGTCGCCATGAGATAAATCGGGACTGCCGACGGGCTCGCAAATATATGAACAAGCACTCTGACGCTTCGACAATGGACGCGTGTTCAGATATTTGTCACCACCTCGGCAGCTCCAATGTATCTGATGGAGATACACTAGAGATGTAACGGATAGTATGTTAACGGATAACGGGTAACGGATTTCGGGTTTTCATGTCCGCCGAATATCCAGAAATCGGTTAATTCGGCCTAAGATTTTTTTGATGAAATTCATTCGCGAACGTTCGGGTTTTTTGGCACAAGAGTTTACAACTTGTTTCTAGTTATAGGCAAGTTGTTATAGAAAACTTGTTAAGGTACTTAAGGCTAGTGATTTTATATTGTTTAAAATATATTTCTGAGAGTGTTTGAAACATAATACTGACTTTGACGTTAAATACTATTGATTACTTTGTTGTTTGACTTTTTAAAGATGGCTCACACTGGAGCGACATCCAAAAAAATATCGCTGAATTTCAATTGACATCCACCATTGACTTATTTAAGGAAATAGACTCAGAGCAGAATAAAAACGACAAAAAATTTGGGTAAAAATGACATTAGCAATTTTGCATTGATGGTGGTATAACCCATAAATATTTCGTACGACAAAGAGGACTGACGTAAGCATTAGGTGTCAAATTCATACACAGAACTACCAACACTGTTAAAACTTTTTTTTTTATACTACGACGGTGACAAACAAGCATACGGCCCGCCTGATGGTAAGCGGTCACCGTAGCCTATGGACGCCTGCAACTCCAGGGGTGTTACATGCGCGTTGCCGACCCTTTAAAAACTTTATAAGCTTAACGGGACATCACGTTCCAAACAAGACTATATTATGATGAAAAAGTGCCGCAACTGCTGCACTTTTATGGCGTGAACAGACTAATCTAAGCAGTTACAAACTCACAAAGCCTTTGCTTTGACAAAACTGGCTCTTTGACGATGAATGGAGCCCGCAATGCCATATGCTCGCGGCGCCTCCTGGGGCATTCTTTGCAAAAGTACCCGGTCTCACTTCATTTTATATTCTTCTTTTATTAGTTTGCCTACGTTTCATGACCTATTTTGGTTATCTATAGAGAATATAAAAATAAGTAAATCAATAAAAATTATCATAATTTCAGCTGAAAGACGTCCACTGCTGGACATAGGCCTCCCCCAAATATTTCCACAATTACCGATCCTGCGCCAGCCTCATCCAGCGGACTCCTGCGACCTTCACCAGGTCATCAGTCCATCTTGTGGGGGGCCCACCCACGCTGCGCCTTCCGGTATGCGAGAACCTTTTTGCCTCAACGGGCATCGGTTCTACGTGCAAAATGCCCCGCCCACTGCCACTTAAGTTTAGCGATTCGGAGAGCTATAGCGGTTACTTTGATTCTGCTGTCTCTTTGTCTTTGATTCTGTAGCTATTAAGAATGTATACAACATAGTTGTATACATTCTTAATAGCTACATGCAGAAGGCAGCCCACATAGCCCTTGATCGCGATAAATGGAGGGACATAGTTGTTGGTCACGATCCTCAGTCATGAGGGAACGATGAAGAAGAAGACAACATAGTTAACCCTTTTTAGGGTTTCGTAGTCAATACGTAACTTTATAGTTTCGCCGTGTCCGTCTGTCTGTCCGCGAATAAGCTCACTAGTAGCTACTAGGAAGCTGGGTCTATACCACGGAAATTGAACGATCGCGAATTAGTATCGCCATCTCTATCACACATAATTGGAGTGACAAAGAAGTTTTTCCGTCAATGTTCGATGTTCGTGGTAGCCGTGTTGTAATTTGGTGTTTCTGCTGAAATACTGATGATGATGATACATTATCAGTCACGCAGACAAAGCGGTAAAATAAAAGAGTGGAGTTTTTTAAATAAAATATCAAAATGGGGCGGTGCCCCAACTTTAATCGAGACGGTGGCTGGGCGGTGCCCCCGGTTTGGAAACCTATAGTCTATTGTTAGAATTTCGGTGCAGAGAGTGACAGTGATGAGGACACAGTAAGTTCTGTGTGCTTGCCGCTGTTTACATTTGACGTGACGCTTTGTATAGAAATTGACAGATTTTCCCGTCCCGTTCTAGTGTGAGTCATCCTTAAGACCGGATCGTCCTCAACCGGTTCTGTCATCAAGGGCGCTGCGCGCGACAAGAAGGAGCTCAGCTCACGGTTGTTGACGCTCAATAATGGCATCCTAAGATGTGTAATGAATGGTGTTTGATCCTTGAAACGGAACGTCAGTACAGACTGAATGAGCCGTCACTTAGGGAATAGGACGATGACAGTTGGTAGCGTCGGTTTGGTACAGACGCGGGTTTTGGGGTTTGATAAAATGAGCTGGGTCATTGCCACTAGCGGAACAGTGAACATTGTAGAGAGACGTAAAACCTTAATTGTAAAGGTATTAATAATAAATAACTAATTTAGACAAGACATCTTTTATTGACAATCATTACATGGCGCAGCCGGTCATCGAACGTGTTAGTGAGAAGATTTGATGTTGGAAACGACGGAAACGTTGTTAAATACAGAGGACAAGAAAGAAGACACCATGACGGGAAATCAGATTGATTTTAGAATGCCTGCCGCATTAATACTGGATTCTTCAGCAGGCGATGTGTTATTGAAATGGAAGAATTTCAAACAACAATTTAAAATATTTATCGCGGCCGCTGGATTAACGGGTGTGACTGAAACTAGGAAGTCGGCGATTTTGCTTAATTGTATCGGGCAAGAGGGGTTGGACCTGTATCACAGTTTAATTAAGGAGTCGGATGACTGTCCAAAATGTGAAGACTTGCTGAAATTATTTGATGAATACTTTGAACCAAAGCAGAATGAACTCATCAATACATTCAACTTTAATAACAGGAAGCAAGAAGATGGGGAAACATTTGACAATTTCTACATCGCAATAAGACAATTGGTTAAAAATTGCAACTTTAAGGAAATGGAAGACAGAATGCTTAGAGACAGAATCGTCATGGGAATCAGGGACCGGACACTTCAACAGAAATTGTTAGAAAAAAAAGACCTCACATTACAACAGGCTGTGGACAAGTGCAGAGTTGCTGAGTTGTCCAAAGAACATGTAGGAGTCATCCAGAAGCAAGCAGCTGTGTCGGTGGATCTTGTGTCGAGGCAATCAAATACTGGAGCTAAGTATTTTAATAACAATAAAAAGAAAATGACAACTTATAACAGTAAATTTTATAGGTGTCTCAAATGTAATAATGAACATGGACCAGCTGAATGTCCAGCTTTTGGTCAAACATGTTTTAAGTGTAAGAAACTCAATCACTTTGCTAGAGGGTGTAAAAACAAGAGTGTAGCGTTAATGGAAGTTGATGACAATAAGGATAGTAACTCAGTTCATAACATGTGACTGATTAGGCTGTGTCACTCAATTGGTAGTAATATTAATAATAATGAATGGTTAACAGAGTTGTACGTTGAACATAAAAAAATAAGTTTTAAGTGTGACACAGGGGCCCAAGTAAATGTTATATCATTAAATTACTTGAAGATGATTGTCGATGATGAAAATCCTAAGTGGTCTGAGACAAATATTATTTTAGAAGTGTTTGGGGGTAGCAAACTAAAACCATTAGGAAAAATAATATTGAAAATTGGTGTTAATAAGAATGACATGGTTGAGACTGAGTTTATAATTATTAAACAGGATGTTAAGCCAATTTTGGGGCTACATTCCCTAATTGAGTTAGGATTATTAAAAAAAACTAACATTAACAGTATTAATATTAATAATAAAGAGACCATAGTTAATAAAAATTTGTCACTTTTTCAGGGAATTGGACAGTTTAGAGAACCGCTGGTACTACACACTCAACCAGATGCAAAGGCAGTGGTAAAGCCCCCTCGGAGAGTTCCTCATGCTATTAGGGAGCGTCTGGCTAATAAATTGCAGAGTCTACAGGAACAGCGAATTATTGAGAAAGTCGAACATCCTAAGTCATTTGTAAGTAACCTTGTTGTAATTGAGAAAAGTGACGGCAACTTAAGAATCTGTCTAGACCCACAGGAGTTAAATAAGGTTTTAATAAGGGAATATCATCTCTTACCTAAACTAGAAGAGATGCTTACAAAATTAAGTAATAAATCAGTATTTTCTGTATTGGATTTATCTGATGGTTTTTATAACATTAAATTAACAGAGGAATCAACAGATCTGTGTTCGTTTAGCAGTCCTTTCGGTTGCTATAAGTTTTTAAGGCTCCCGTTCGGTTTGTCTGTCGCACCGGAAATATTTCAAAAGTATAGTGAGCGGACATTTGGTGACATCCCCGGTGTTGTCATTTACTGTGATGATCTGTTGATTTGTGCTGATAGTGAAGAGGAACATGATCAAATATTAGAACGTGTTTTTGAAAGAGCAAGAGTAAGCAATGTAAGATTTAATAAAAGAAAATTTCAATACAAATTAAAGGAAGTTAAATATTTTGGGCATATCTTTTCTAAGGAAGGTATGAGCATTGATCCGGAAAGAGTGAAAGCATTAGTGAATATTAAAAGTCCTTCTAATAAAACTGAATTGCAATCTTTTCTAGGAATGGTTAATTATTTGAGAAACTTTATTGGTAATTTAGCAGACATAGTAGCACCTTTACAAGATTTAATGAAAAAAAATGTAACTTGGCTTTGGACAGTTGTACATGAAGATGCTTTTTGTAATATTAAAAAATGTATAAGTTCGGCACCTGTTTTACAAAACTTTAATGTCTCCTTGCCGGTAACAATACAATGTGATGCTAGTAAGGATGGTTTAGGATGTTGTTTGATGCAAAATGGTAAACCTGTTTGTTATGCATCAAGAAGTCTTACTAGTGCAGAAAAAAATTTCTCACAGATAGAAAAAGAACTTTTAAGTGTAGTTTGGGCAACGAAAAAATTTCATTATTATATTTATGGAAAAAAATGTGTTGTGCTCAATGATCACAAACCTTTAGAGACTTTGTTAAAAAAAGGTATTCATGAGATCCCTTCGACCAGATTACAAAGATTAAAGCTAAAACTATTAAAATATAATATTGATTTTAAGTATCTAAAAGGTCGTTTGATGCATATTGCAGACTTGTTATCACGTAGTTATTTGGATGAAGTTGATGAAGATCAATCATATATGTATGAAGTTATACATTGTATTGGACTAGGAAATTATTTACAATGTACTGATGAACAGAAACAGGAATTAATACTAGAAACTTCAAAAGATGAGTGTTTGGCAACATTATTACTGTACACACAAGAGGGTTGGCCAGAGAACCTTAATATGGTTCCAGATGATGTTAAATATTTCTTTAAATTTAGACATCAGATTACTATAGATCAGAAATTACTTTTTATGAATGATCGATTGATTATTCCAAAGTCATTAAGATTAACAATATTAAAAAAACTGCATGAAGGGCATTTAGGCATCACTAAGATGAAACAAACTGTAAGGGGATTATATTATTGGCCACAAATGGATGCTCATATAGAATCATTTGTTAAACAATGCTTTATTTGTCAAACATATCAAAACAATAATACAAAAGAACCGTTACTGTCCCATGAGGTACCTTCTTTGCCATTTGTTAAAATTGGAATTGATATTATGGATTTTAAAAAGAAAAGTTACTTAGTTATTTATGATTATATGTCAAAATGGTTAGATATTAAACACATTTCAAGTAAAGCCTCGCAAAGCATCATAAATGCATTAACTGATGTTTTTAGTTGTTTTGGTATACCATTGGAAGTGGTGGCGGATCATGTTCCATTTGATTCATATGAATGTAAAAAATTTGCAAGTGAGTGGGGTTTTAAATTCATTTACTCAAGTCCAAGATATCCAAAATCCAATGGTATGGCAGAACGTGGTGTGCAAATAGCAAAAAAAATGCTAATAAAATGTAATGAGGACAGGACGGATTATAGAATAGCCTTACTGAAGTATAGATCATCTCCTGTTTCTGGTACACATTTTACACCTTCTCAATTAATGATGAGTAGAAATTTAAAAACGAAGTTACCTTGTACATATAAATATTTAACATCAAAAATAAATTATAATACGAAGGTGGAATTTGATAAGACCAGAAATAGAAATATAAATAATTATAATAAAAGTTGTAAAGAAAAGTCGCAGTTTGAAATTGGACAAAATGTATGGTTTAAATTAGACCCAAATTCTAAAAAATGGTTGTGTGGTAAAGTTGTCAGCAACAATAATTTTAGATCTTATGATATAAGAGATAATAATGGTTGTACATATACTAGGACATCCTTTCATGTTCGATCTCAATAATTCGTTTGTTTTTGTTTGTGCCTGTTCTGGGTGTGTAGTGTCAGTGCAATTTTGTTTTAGTAAAGTAAGTCTACATACTTTGTTACTTTAGTGTGATGTTTATTTAAAAAAAAATATATATATATATATATATATATATATATATTTTTATATAAAAAGGGGATGATGTAATGAATGGTGTTTGATCCTTGAAACGGAACGTCAGTACAGACTGAATGAGCCGTCACTTAGGGAATAGGACGATGACAGTTGGTAGCGTCGGTTTGGTACAGACGCGGGTTTTGGGGTTTGATAAAATGAGCTGCAGGGGTCTTTCACTTAAAGCAATGGCCATGAAGTATGGGAGCACTAATAAATGCACTCACCGTCAGATGTCGCTAAGAGTACCGATCTGGGAAGAATTTTCAGTAATTGTTTGTTTAGCATATATGTTTTCTATTTTAAAATAAAGGTTCCGTCTAGAAAAACACGAATAAAAAATAAAAATATGTTTTTGGACAATCTTACACACCACCATCATCAACCTAGGCACAAACTAAGCAAAGCTTGTACTATGAGTCCGAGGTGGCGATATATATATGTTTATAGTTGAAGACATGCTTATATACTTTGAAAACATCCATAAGTCTGTAACAAACACTCGTGAAAAAATACAAAAATGATTGCCGTCAGCAGGATTCGAACCCGGGACCTCCACTTCGCAGGCAGAATCACTACCAAGTCTACCATCTAAGATAGGAGAGCGGGGAGGCCGCTGGACGCTGAAGGTTTCATCTCAATTTTCATTAAAATTACCGTGATAAAATTCACCGTTTTTATTTTTCATGAGTTTTCTGACTATTTACTAAAATTAAATAAACTAATTTACTAAACTTAAATAAAACAATTTAATTTTCCATTTTTTTATTTTAGTTGTCCGACCTTATTCTAAGAAACGCCAATTCGCCATAATAAAAAAAAGTGACAAACGTCATAATTGTCATTTGTCATTGTGTTTTGCCTCGCGATTTATTTTGCAGCGTGTTTGAAATATTTTCCAAGCAATTCAATTAAAAAATGGCCAGCTCGGAAAAGGCTTGCCGTGTAAATCAGTAAGTATTTTCTCTTTAGTATTGTCAACACATTTTGAATTCATAGAGGTCAGAATACATAGTTACCTACTACAAGGCATGTACCTAGCAGTAGCACCTCAGCAACGTGAAGTAGGAGTTCCGCGCGGCTAATTTGTCGCGTGCGCGATGTGATGTGTACCTCTAATTATTTGTACCCGTTGCGATGCGATACACACGTCAGTTGAAAACTGAAACACTAAGCCCGGTAATTCGCGGGGTCTAATGTAGGGAGGGTGTGGGAAAGTACTTATTGTGTATATAAGTATATGCTAGCCCGGTAATTCGCGGACAGGGTAGACGAAGGATAGTATTCGAATATTTCGAATATTCATATGTATTCCCATCTAACAGAACAGTCTGCCTATCTTCTTAAGGTACAACCTAAGTCCAATGAAATGAAACGATTAATCGTGTTTATACAAATTACTCGTATATATTGTAAAAAACATACTTAGTAAGACTCAAATGTTCTATCATATTCATAATCATGGTTTTCAGGCTATGACAACCTGACTTTACACTTCTTTCCGAACCCGGAGAAAGAAAAAGAGCGGTTCCTCAATTAGGACCTAATGTGGCCCAACTGGAACAGCACTACGTCTATAAACGCCGCTGAGTTTGCCACACTCATTTAGAACAGAAAAATCAGACGTGGACGCGGCTGAGCCTAGGTAGCGTGCCGACGCTTCTTTTACCTGGTAAGTATAAATGTTTTTGTTATACGAGTATACTCTTAAGTACGTGTACCTAAATGTCTAAAACGTATCCTATTGTGAAAGGTTATACACCGAGAAGAGACAATGAAAATGGCTCTAGGCTCCCAGGTACAAAAAAAATTACTTAAGTTATATGTATGTACAGTCACGTTAAAAAGTTCATGGGTGATTTATGAATGAAGTCATTCATACACACATTCATATTCGGGGTAACAGAAGACAATATTAAGTCATTCATAATTTGTATATGCAGTTTTGAACCTGATAGTACAAAAGAGTGTTTAGGATTTCAGATTTTTGCTTTCAAACTATACCTATATGTATATGAATAACGGGGAATATATATGCCTGCTTTCAATCCAAATAGAAAGCGGGAAGCGGGTCAAATTTAACTTGCGAGAATTGATTACATTACAGACAGACAACGGGACAGGTGTAACTACTGTGGTTTAAATTCTGGTTAAACAATAAGTAGTAATAACGATTATTCCATACATATTATACAGAAGTGTACAGGAACGAAACGCCTACCTTAAATTAATTTTGATGCAAATATAATACACATACAATACAATACCTACACTGTGTATTGTATTGTATGATAAAGATTTATGCTTGCAAGCAGAAACGTTTGGGTAAGTGGATAGAAAATCCTGGAAATCCTGGTGTCAGCATCGCCCATAACACCCCTGGAGTTGCAGGCGTCCATAGGCTACGGTGACCGCTTACCATCAGGCGGGCCGTATGCTTGTTTGTCACCGTCGTAGTATATTAAAAAAACTGATCTTTCACTTTGATACAGACAAGTTACGTACCTAATTGCTAATCACATTTTATGTATGTTCAATGATTGATTATTCGGCGACTGTCATATTTATTTATTTATTTATTTAACCTTTATTGCACAAAAGAAACCTTAACGTACAAAAGGCGGACTTAATGCCAGAAGGCATTCTCTACCAGTCAACCTTAAGGCAAAACAGAAAATTTGTGGGCGGTGCTAGTAATAGTCAAAACCGAAATAGTAAGAACAAGTCAATCTATAAATATTAATTACATATACAGTAAATACATTATATAAACATAAATACATTTAGGTATATATAGATACATAAATACATACATACATATAGATAAATACGAGATTCATCGAAAATAAACTCTAAACTTTCAATCTGCTAGCAATAAGAGCACGGACAGACCTTTTAAAGGCACATTTGCTAGGTGATTCCTTGACATTAAGGGGAAGGGTGTTCCACAGGCGCGCCACTGTAACAGAGAAGGAGTTTGACATAAAACCAGTGTGGTGGACAGGGATGGAAAGGGACAAATTTCCATATATATAAAATATATTTCATTTGTCATATATTTTATTGATATATATTCCTTTCTAACAGAACAGCCTGCATATCTTCCTAAGGCCCACGTTAAAACCTCATCATCATCATCACTTCAGCCGAAAGACGTCCACTGCTGGACATAGACCCCCCTATGACCACATAGGTCATTAGATAGGTCGTTAAAACCTTAGTCCAATGAAATGAGACACTTTAAAACGGATTAATCGTGTTTATTGAGTTATATATTGTAAAAAACATACTTAGTAAGACTCAAATGTTCTATCATAATCATGGTTTTCAGGCTATGACGACCTAACTTTGCACTCCTTTCCGAACCCGGAGAAAGAAAAAGAGCGATTCCTCAATTGGGTCCTAGCAATAGGACCTAATGTGGCCCAGCTGGAACAGCACTACGTTTATAAACGCCGCCGAGTGTGCCACGCTCATTTCTAACTGAAACATTAGACGTTGACTCGGCGGCTGAGCCCAGGTGCCGTGCCGACGCTACTTTTACCTAGTAAGTATTAATGTTTTTATTATTTACTCTTAGGCCACTGTAGAACTATGTCATAGTGACGCTTATTAATCAGAATGTAAGAAATCTCTTACTGCTTGTCATTTTGACATGGCTCTAGAGTGGCCTAGGGTTCCAATTGGTTGACTGTATTTCTGTTGCCGCTATAACAACAAATAGTAAAAACAGAATAAAATAAATGTAAAAAGGGGCTCCCATACAACAAACATGTTTTTTGCCGTTTTTTATAGATAATGAAAATGATACCTAAATGAAAACGAAAACGTTGTATTTCTTTTAGGGTTATGCACTCAAAGCGTAAAACGGGACCATATTACTAAGATTCCGCTGCTGTCCGTCCGTCCGTCCATGCGTCTGTCACCAAGCTCCCATACAATAAACATGTTATTTTGCCGTTTTTTTTATAGACAATGAAAATGATACCTAAATGAAAACGAAAACATCGTATTTCTTTTAGGGTTATGCACTCAAAGCGTGAAACGGGACCCTATTACTAAGATTCCGCTGCTGTCCGTCCGTCCGTCCATGTGTCTGTCACCAGGGTGTATCTCTTGAACCGTGATAGTTAGACAGTTCAAATTTCCACAGGAGATGTATTTCTGTTGCCGCTATAACAACAAATGGTAAAAACAGAATAAAATAAATATAAAAAGGGCTCCCATACAACAAACATGTTTTTTGCCGTTTTTTATAGATAATGAAAATGATACCTAAATGAAAACGAAATCGTTGTATTTCTTTTAGGGTTATGCACTCAAAGCGTAAAACGGGACCCTATTACTAAGATTCCGCTGCTGTCCGTCCGTCCGTCCATGTGTCTGTCACCAGGGTGTATCTCTTGAACCGTGATAGTTAGACAGTTCAAATTTCCACAGGAGATGTATTTCTGTTGCCGCTATAACAACAAATGGTAAAAACAGAATAAAATAAATATAAAAAGGGCTCCCATACAACAAACATGTTTTTTGCCGTTTTTTATAGATAATGAAAATGATACCTAAATGAAAACGAAATCGTTGTATTTCTTTTAGGGTTATGCACTCAAAGCGTAAAACGGGACCCTATTACTAAGATTCCGCTGCTGTCCGTCCGTCCGTCCATGTGTCTGTCACCAGGGTGTATCTCTTGAACCGTGATAGTTAGACAGTTCAAATTTCCACAGGAGATGTATTTCTGTTGCCGCTATAACAACAAATGGTAAAAACAGAATAAAATAAATATAAAAAGGGCTCCCATACAACAAACATGTTTTTTGCCGTTTTTTATAGATAATGAAAATGATACCTAAATGAAAACGAAATCGTTGTATTTCTTTTAGGGTTATGCACTCAAAGCGTAAAACGGGACCCTATTACTAAGATTCCGCTGCTGTCCGTCCGTCCGTCCATGCGTCGGTCACCAGGCTCCCATACAACAAACATGTTATTTTGCCGTTTTTTTTATAGACAATGAAAATGATACCTAAATGAAAACGAAAACATCGTATTTCTTTTAGGGTTATGCACTCAAAGCGTGAAACGGGACCCTATTACTAAGATTCCGCTGCTGTCCGTCCGTCCGTCCATGTGTCTGTCACCAGGGTGTATCTCTTGAACCGTGATAGTTAGACAGTTCAAATTTCCACAGGAGATGTATTTCTGTTGCCGCTATAACAACAAATGGTAAAAACAGAATAAAATAAATATAAAAAGGGCTCCCATACAACAAACATGTTTTTTGCCGTTTTTTATAGATAATGAAAATGATACCTAAATGAAAACGAAATCGTTGTATTTCTTTTAGGGTTATGCACTCAAAGCGTAAAACGGGACCCTATTACTAAGATTCCGCTGCTGTCCGTCCGTCCGTCCATGCGTCGGTCACCAGGCTCCCATACAATAAACATGTTATTTTGCCGTTTTTTTATAGACAATGAAAATGATACCTAAATGAAAACGAAAACATCGTATTTCTTTTAGGGTTATGCATTCAAAGCGTGAAACGGGACCCTATTACTAAGATTCCGCTGCTGTCCGTCCGTCCGTCCATGTGTCTGTCACCAGGGTGTATCTCTTGAACCGTGATAGTTAGACAGTTCAAATTTCCACAGGAGATGTATTTCTGTTGCCGCTATAAAAACAAATGGTAAAAACAGAATAAAATAAATATAAAAAGGGCTCCCATACAACAAACATGTTTTTTTGCCGTTTTTATAGATAATTAAAATGGTAAATTAAAACGAAAATATTTTATTTCTTTAAAAGTTTTCAACGCATTGACAAAAAGGTTGAAACCTCCTTTTAACTAAGTATGCCTGTTTCAGGAAGTCTCGCTCCTATAGGAAACAGTAATTTTGTTATATTAAAGTAAAATGACGAACAAAACAAAATAGGCAATAAATGTATTTGGGGTCGAAACTCTAGGTCCGTGGGGTCCCAGCACATGTTTTTTTTTTTTGTAGAAATCTCAAGCCGTCTGGATGATGTAACTGGCCAATGCCGCCAGCATCCTAGGTACAATGCCTCGAGAACCTATTTTAAATTAAAGGTAGGTAGCTAGGTAAGTTACACTTAGGGCACTAATACGTTAATTATGTGTGTGTGTGTGTGCGTGTGCGCGTATGGATAGGACTAGACATTTTTATGTAGTTCGGTATACGATTTTTCAGTTTCCTCGCGCAATTAAAACTCTGTATCCAATTAGTTACAGCCTTTTTACTCTCGAAATATAGTGGCGGGTAAATATTTGTTTTCTCATTTATTCTATTGTGCATAAATGCTGATTGTGTTGTGAACTGCCGTTTAGCAAACACAACGGAGGGATTCTTTCCGAAAATATTAAAGCCAAAGCGGGCTCTCTACATGATTGAGCCGTGACATAAGCCGGATAAACTCTAGGAAGAAGACCAAATTACAGCTTTGTAAGAAGACCGACAGACTGACACAAATACGGGCCTGTTACAAGTTTCACGTATTTATATACATGTGTCTCCGTGTGTGTGTCTGCTGAGACATCGTAGCTCCCGAATTGATTTTAATGTGCGTGTTTTTTATTGAAAGCCTTGTTGGCATGTTGGTCGACATAAGAATAATTTCTCGTGGACATTTCCGAAGTCATCTCCAAGATATTTAGCTCAAACTAGAACTCGTCACAGAAGAAGCTATACTAACCCAAATTTTGTAGCATTTTCTATTCTGCCCTACTGCCAAGGATAGTTGTGTTATTCGAGCGTGCGTAGATACGTCTGCACGCATTTATATGTAGTTCTATGGCAGTCCACACGGACAGATTATGATTCGTCTCATTTGTGGTTTGTCGGAGTGGCTGACACCAAAAAACCACAGTCGGGTTTTTTTAAACTTTATAATTGACTTGTTCAGTTACTAATAGGTAGGTACTTGTTTTCACACTAGCTTAGGTCGCCTCCGCACTGACTTTAGACTCGCTTAGCGATGAACGCCTAGATTGTCACCTAGCTAGGTAGGACATACTCGAACGTCTATTTAGATTTTGTTCGAGTACTCGTATGTCCACAACCGGCCATACTGCCATCATCAGATGTCCACTAAGCGACTTGCAAGTCCGCCAAGTTTTGCAGTGAAACTGATGAAAGAATTATAATGTACCATGAAACAGGGTTAATCAACATTAATACAATGTTATATAATAGCGGTATTATATATATTATGTAATGAATAAATGAGAAAGGAAAGGAGACAATAATGGTACCTAGGATTTAGTTGGTTTATTTGGAAAGGTTTCCGACCAACAGAATGGTTTAGGATATTGCTGAAATATACACAAGCTTAAGAATGTTTAATTGTATGCAACTTGAGTTTAATTGAGATTCGAGAATCGTACCAATGAGGAGGATCCTGAGTATCTCTACGCTTGATATAATACACTTTCTTGCAACGTTAATTATGTTTTTCATATAAAATATCTGTTTCATTGTGTGACAACTGGGTGTTTTTTTTTTTACATTTTCCAAAATTGCATCAAGAAATGAACGAATTTCATAAATAATCAGCGCCAGATAAACTTAAATACATTAAGTAGAATACAGCGAAACATTCAATAACATCAGTCTTCTTTTGTTCTATATCTTTTAAAATCATAAATCACGTAACGTATTGTAAATAGTAACTTTTTAATTGTATTTTATACTTGTTAGTATGTAGGTAGCTACCAATGAGCAATGAAGGCCCTGTCATATTGTGGTAAGGCGTGCAACCTTCAAACCGAAGAGCACGGGTTCAAACCCCGGCTCATAAGATGATGGTACAAATTATATTTGACGTTTACGATAAAAAAAATACCGGAATAATTGCTATAATATCGGACTAATCCTTCTTTCTTCTGGGTTACAAATTCTAATGGCAGTCGTTTTTCAAAAAAGGTAGCAACTACGCCAAATCTTTAGTTTAGTTTGCCAAAGCGGACCCCACGCTACCTGAGCCATGACAAAAGCCGGGAAAACGCTACGAAGAAGAGACGATAGGTACCTATGTTTGTATAGTATCAGGGAAGCATCACATTACAGCAGCTTACTAGGTTCATTAGAAGGTTTAATTTCGTGACTAAGTCAGGGCATTCTAGAAATATATATGGTTATGGTTTATGGTTTATGATATTTAATTCTCAAAAGATTAATACAAATCACTTACTGAGAAAACAATAATTTTGCTTAAATCTAATTAGGAGAGGGTAGCGCGCAAAAACGGCTAACCACTTATCAGTACAAAGGTGCTTGGTAACAAGTGTAAGTAACAATAATAGAATGGCAGAAATGCAACAATGTAGCGATGTGCGTAGAGGCCGGCTAAACCGAGTTAATCTTGTATCTTAATTTAAATCTATCCATATCAAAAACTTAGCATAGACGGACTCTACAACGCGTAGAACGCGGAGTGGCACCCTCCTGCTTTTGGTTATTTAATGAATCTGAGATTTGTTTTGTTTGCTTTTTTTTATATCATCAGTTTCATTACAAATTTTATCAGTCACGTCCTAATGATTGTGATGGAATTTACATCCATTTCAGTTTATAGGTAATTCACCTGTATTATTTTAGCAATAAAAATGAAGTTTACTATTACAGGTGAGACCTCTGACGCACCCCAAAACATTCATCCTTAACCACCACCTCAAAATCTACGCCAAGAAATGACAAGAAATTACCTTTTTAGACGTAAAAAAGCACTCGAAAAGACAATAAAAATGCTCACTGCAAAAAAGAATAAGTTTCAGCTCAGATTAAAAAAAAGCTTTGAAACTATCCGAGAACAAAACTTTTAAAAACGCTATCAGTAAGTTCACAACGTTGGCAGCATTATTCACTTGCATGCAGTTCCGTGAAGTTAGCAAAAACAAGTTCGGACGCAGGTTCACGCAACCAGAGAAAATTATGGCCCAGAGTCTATACAAGAGAAGCCCAAGAGCATACAGATGGCTGAAAAATATATTTGTACTCCCTTCGCCTTTAACATTAAACCGGCTTATTACAAAAACGAATTTAAAAACTGGAATCAATGAGAATCTTTTTAACCAATTACAGAAGAAGGTCAAGCAGATGAAGGCAGATGACAAACTATGCATTTTGCTATTCGATGAGATGTCCAATAGTCCACACTTTGACTATAATTTAAGGAAAGACTCAATGTCTGGGTTTGTCGACAATGGGAAAAAAACAAATAAAGAAATTTGCAATCACGCGCTGGTTTTTATGATAAGAGGCATAATGAAAAACTACAAACAGCCAGTTGGGTACACATTTTACTTCATACTATAGCTAAAGCTTCACCAAGTGGGGCTACGTGTGAAGAATGTAAGCACTATCAATAATCTAGTTAATGAAAAAAAAAGCTCAATTATTACGGAATAATATGGAAGCCCGAGCATTGCAATTGATGGATAGGAGGTAAATCCCCTATACGACCCTCCTCATTTATTAAAACGAATTAGAAACCACCTACTCCAAAGAAACCTTAAGTGTATAGGTAATCGACGGCGACATCAAGATAACTAAGTGGCAACATGTGGAAATGTTACTCCAGGAAGATGCCGGTTACAAAGGCATACGTCTTGTAAAAAGCTAACGAAGCAACACGTTAAACCCAACATCTTTCAAAAGATAAAAGTTAAACTGGCCCCACAAGTGATTAGCCAAAAAGTGGCAAGCACCATGGGATATTTAGCTGGTAAGTTCGTTTAGGCCCACTTGTATCACCCAGGGTTAGTCGCTAAACCGGAGTTGAGGTGTCAAAATCCATACAACACACGCTTAACTCCGGGTTATGTGGCTTAGTCATATATTAGGTTTTCACAAGTTACATGTGATAGTAAAATTGGGTATTAGTTAGTATTAGTATATGGGACAATCTTACATAAATCGACCTAGTCCCTCGGTAAGCTCAATAAGGCTTGTGTTGTGGGTACTAAGCGACGATATATATTATAGACAAATACATACATATAAATACTTAAATACATAGAAAACATCCATAACTCAGGAACAAATATTCGTGATAAACACACAAATAAATGCCCTGACCAGGATTCGAACCCGGAACTTCTTGCTTCGTAGGCAGGGTCACTACCAACTAGGCTAAGAGGCCGTTCAGGGGGAGGGGAGGGGTATATTAGCAGTCCTTTTATCATATAATACTCAAAGTTCTACAGTAATTAAATAGTTAATTAATTTCTTTAAACTTTCACGATTTTCACACAATAATCGTGTGCACAATAATGTCGCCCTTGAAACGTTGGGGGTTAGTTTTTAAAGTTTTACACAATTAAGCTCCGATTTAGTGTAAGTTTCATGCTTTCTGCCACTTTATGTCATACTTCATGCTAAGGACCCGTACTATTTGGGAAATTGGTCTGTTGGATGTCCGTCTGACATTTTACGCAAAGAATGATTTCAATAGCTTAATAGCACAATCATTTCACTTCAAGCTTGCAAGCATTGTATATTTGACCGTTGCGCGGATAGAACTCTGACGTAAATTATTAACTTATTTCTAAACACCAGTGACATACGAGTATATTATGTTTATTATTTTTCAGAACACGGAATTATGCCCCAGGAGTATACTCAAACTGCAGACGTTTTTTTGTTTTTCGATGAATTGATTGATTCGTTGAACGGAAGTTATGAAAACTCAAGAAAGAAAAGCGGCAAGGATAACTACGAGCTGTAACACCAATGTCTAGTCATAAAGCTGTGTGGTGTAATGCTAAACCAATTTTAGATTCTATGAGGTTTATAACTCAACATAATGCTGAAGTAACTCTTACATCTATTACCAATTGGTTACGGACAATTAAGAATGCAGAATTTTTGATAAAGGTCCTGTTTAATGAATACCTATAACTTGAAATCTGTGTGGATGAGGCACTTTAATCAAGATCCTCTCGATTTTTTTTTTTGGATCAATTCGAAGCCATGAGGTCGTAACACTAATCCAACCCCAGCTGGTTTTGAGTCGTCCTTCGCCTCGTTGTTAATTACAAATTTAGGCCTAATGTCCACGGAAGCGTAGCTGCATAGACGCGTATTCGTCATTGTACGCTTGGTGTACGCTTGCTTGCAGCCTACATACAAACCCGGCCAACTCCGTCCACGTCTCCGTCGCGTCAGCTACGCTGCATGCAAGCTTCATGCCGCCGGGCGTACCGCGTGTTATACGCCGGGCTGCATCGCACGGAACATATTGGCGTTTTTTTTTTGTAGCAGTGGTGTCATGGATATCCAGTAAATTCTGAAATATCCTTTTACTCATTCTATAAAATGGATGAAATACGTTGTCATCTGCTGATGGTTCTCTTGCAGCTACGAATAGTCTACAATGTATGTTTCTTTCTATATATGGATGTATCCAATATAAACGGTGTCGTCGCCGACTTCGAAGATAAGAATAGGCCAAAATAACGTCTTCATCACTGGATGACATCATCACGAATGAAAGAAAATGCAGGCTACGATACGCTTACGCTACGCTTACGCTACGCTTACGCTACGCTTCGTAGACAACGTCAGTACGTCAGGCTGCATAGACGCTGGACGCATCGCCGTGCAGCGTCTATGCAGCTATATACGCCTCGTGGACAGTGGGCCTTAAGTGGACATTCGATAGGGTCAAATTGCGAAGATGACACATGCCAGCTGGTATTTAAATCGATGGGGAAGCTATTTGAATACCAAAGTGCCTCTCCACCGACTGATCTATTGCAATTGGCCAATGATAATGTCTACGAGGCATTTGAAGCGAAAATGAGTAATCCTAAAGTACTCGCTAAGTTGCAATATGTAACTGGATACATATTTAAAAAAAAACAAGAAAAAATATTTTTTTAAATAGTTTAAGCGGATTTTTAAAACTAAGAAAATTCATAAAAGGCAAAATGTATTTAACATATCCGGCCGATACTTTGGTAGAGACGTTTTCTAAACTTTTTGATAACACAACAAAACAAGATTTAATATCGTATGTTTTAAAAACATCCCCGATGATGCCGAACATTAAACTGTACATTAAGTCGTGTGTATGTATTAAGTAGTATGTAAGGTCATGTCGTGCAGATTTTTTATCTTCAACTGGTGCAAGGATGTAAATAAAATATTAAGAGGCCGTGCTAAACTTCAGGATTACGCCCGCGATGACCAAGTGAAAGTAATGGCTAAGATTACTTCATAAACAGAAAGCACAATAAAAATACGAAACAATTGTAGTCTCCATAATAAATATAGCACCGATTATCTAATGTAGGCTACAATGAGAATAAAAATAAAATAAAAATTATAAACGGGCAAAGTTCTTATTTAACTCTCGTACTTATATTGAGCGAAGCGAGTGGTTCAAAAGCTGGAACTGGCACGAGAGTTGAACAAACTTTGCCGTCGAGTGTAATACACCGTTTTTTAACCTTACTGTCGTGAAGTAAATAAAAACTACATAGGATTACAAATCTCATCTAAATGTAGGCTTTATCCGATATGTATTACTCAAAACCGTCAACTTCAGAAAATATTCAAAACACAAGGTCTGAGTAATTACTTTCCCCACTAGTGGATAAAATATAAAAATAATATGTGAAAATAAATCATGCTTTCCGTTTCGGCACTTACATAGTAATTATAAACTACATTAATTAGACCCTACTTATAGTGTTGTGTTTCTGTTGGTGAGTAAGGTCGCCAGAGCTCCAAGAGGGTTCGCTGTGTTGACAGCTGAGGACCCACGGAGCAAAGCCCTTGGCCCGTTTAGCTGTCAACACAGCGAATCCTCCTTTTTTTTAAACGGTCGGCAATGCGCATGTATCACCCCTGGCGTTGCAGGCGTCCATAGGCTACGGTGACCGCGTACCATCAGGCGGGCCGTATGCTTGTTTGTCACCGTCGTAGTATATTAAAAAAAAATAACTTTTTTTATCATATAAGGGCTAATGCAATTCGGGACACAAAAGTAAAAACGGTTTTACAGTTATTTCCAGCAAAAAATCTTGCAATGAGCTTCTGTCTTTTATCCTCATAGATTTTTTGATATCAGCGTGTGAATAACATCTTGATTTTGACTTAGTTATAAACCTCATAGGTTGGTTTTTCGACAGCGCGTAAATTGCAATGTATGTCGCCACTTAGCTATCTTGATTTTGCTGTTATCTAAATCCCTTTTTATAACGGATCAGGTAGGTCGAATAGGGGGTAGAATCATCTCCTGTACATCAAGTACAAAAACTGATAGATATATCATCATGATTGACCACGATTTTCTTTGATGTGTGAAGCGCGTGATTGATAGTGCTTACATTAGATGTCCCTTGATCACAAACCCCACTTGGTGAAGTTTTAGTATTATTTCCTTGATCATTATTGATAATTGCGTGTTTGTGGTCTGTGTACTTTATGATTTGCATCAATAATGTTACCAATAGGTATTTAATCCAAGTGAAGGTGCGAAGGAACTAACTTCCATAGAAATTGTACATTTCGTGCCTTTTAAAGTGTTACAGGTATATTCTTTTAGACTAAGATATACTTCTAACTGTTTGTCAACTGTACCATTAACCTACCTATGCAAATTGTACATTTCGTGCCTTTTAAACTGTTACAGCTATATTTTTTTAGACTAAGATATAACTTCTAATTGTTTGTCAACTGTACCATTTACCTATTCACACGTTGGGCCAACGTAATGGTACGAGCCACCGCTGCAGCGATATGGCAGGATGAGATGGCAATATCTCTTGCTCGCTTTAACAAATAGTAACGTCCCTTGGTTTGATTACTTTGGCTCAGCAGGTGTACCAGGTGTGATAATACACACAATACACTAGAGGTCTACAAATGTGGCCGATAATCGCATGTGATTTTCGATGTAAATGCGACTAAGTACCTATTGAAAAATTCTACTTAAACTTTGTAATCGGAGTTGTCTCATGACTGCACTAGAAAAACCGCTCCTTCACGGTCTTTGGCCACTGTAATCTTTGCGGCTGGTCCAAAAAATTTGGTGACCAACCGCCTGCTACACGGTCAGAAACCAGCAAGGTAGGTAGGCCTAGGGGGTAGCCTTGTTGCCTTAAACCATTCAACCAAACCGACTAGTATTATCTGTCACTTTTTATAGGTACAAAAAAATCTGCCGAGGGGTGACCTCAAATATATGGCTATTCGTACGTAGCGTTCAAATAGCTATGTCATATTACACTATACCGTATATGATAATATCTCTGATCATAAATTACATGCTGTCCTTTTTCTTCACGTTGGAGAAAAAGGGAAGCATATAAATAGATCTATGATCTAAAGATATTTGATACTTAATGTAATATGGGTGGGTCATAAACGTCAATTCATACAATGATCATGATCATTGGTCATATGCTTTCGGCAGAAGAGAATACCTTTCAATTGCCGATCCGTTTGGTTAAATGACTAAGGTTGTCGCCGACCGTGTATAAGGGCTTTTACTTTACCATTGATTTCAAAAAGTGAAACAAATAGGTATTACTTGGTTAACAGGGTACTATTTTAAATTCCTTCAACTAAACATAACCATAAATTCATACCTATAAAATAGGAATGGAAATTGATTGATTTTATCCTCGTCCTGCCCAATGTTCTCAATTAAGAACGGTTTTGATATAGTAGTTCCGGCCCAACTGTTTTTTTAAAGGATGGAGATTGTGCCCAATGTGCTCAATTAATCACATATTCAAATTTAGCGCCTAGCGTTTGACCGTCACATAAAACATTGTATACCTACCTATTTTTTTTAATAAAATGGAAAATAACATTGCCAATGCATTAGCTCGGAAAGTGCTATTTTCAAGGATAAACTTATGCATAGAAAGTGACTCTTTCTCGCACACGTGCGAGGAAGTAGCATTTTTAATTAAAAAAGACTGTAAATAATTTAATAATTTCGCATTGTCCAAATCAAGGCATTGTTTGAATACCATCAATTGGACATACATTTTTGACTTTATTATACAATATAGGAACCTACACATTTATATTCAATCCATTTAAAGTGTAATTATGAAAACAAAATTTTAAAATTAATATGTATATATGTAGTAACATATTTCCTTTTCTTTTAAGTTTTCAATAGAAAATAGCCTACATGTAGCCCAATTGCAAACGGTGAGCATGCGTATAATGCAGCGCTCCCATTGGTTGGTTCCTACTCCGCTATTTTTTTCAGAATGTATTTAAAGTTTATGAAAATTTTAAATAATAAAAAGCTTGTTAATGGAGTCATAATACTTGTAATATTTAGTCTAGTAAGATAAGACATGGACCTTTCATTCTGAAAAAGGTAGCGGATTTCCGACCTAATGCATTGTAAAATTGATGTTGTTGAAATGTAGGCCTTTTTCCAACTCGTGTCGGTTTATAGTAACCGACACTCGTTGAGAAAAAGCCCACTTTCTACACTTGTATCATAAATAACTATTTATAAATACATTTCCACCCTTCTTGTCTTTAACATATCCATTTGCACAAAACTTGTCTTGGGCAGGAAGCACTCAAATTAAAATGTGCTTACCTAATTGAGAACATTGGGCAGCAATGTAATGCTTGGCCAGGACGAGGGTATGTTGGTATATAATATAGGACTATTATATAGTTTGAAAATACGAATGGAGTTATGCGAAATTAAAGACACAAAATATCGCATACATACCTACCTAACTTTCAACAATGGATTCATATCATGCCTTTTTAAAACTTTGTTTCTCACTGACGATTTGCGGGCTAGTTGAAAGCGAGGTAGGTATAAATATCCTTCATTATACTCATATAACAGATAAATAGTTAAGTTGTTTGTGTCGTTGTTTAGGGTTACCTACCTACTTGTAGGGCGTCGTCCAAATGAATATTACACTTAAGTATTTCAAAACTCAAAATTTAGCGAATACCCAGTAGGTATGACGGTATATTTATTATATAAATACGTGAGCTTGTATTTATTTATAAAAAAACTAATATAATACCTACTTGCACAGCAATTTTATCAGTGATGAGTTATAAATTTACAGCCTGTTTTTTACTGAACTATACTACCTGCCTGCTACTCTGCCTGCGAATTATACTACTTATTTAATACAACTAAAGTAAAGCTAACCGCAAAACCTTAATTTTAATTTCTTATTTCTAAAGAAAAAGTATTTTGGGTGCAAATGAAAGCATATACATACCTAGGTATATATTAATATATATGCATGTTGTCCATAATGTAGTGCCTCCAATTTAACAAACATTGACAACGAAATTAAAATCCATTGATATACCTATACCAAAACACAAGATAACCAAAAGTCCGTTGTTAATGCATTGTGCTAGGTACGAGTACCTATTTAACTACTACAGAAGACGTGTTGTAACAAAAATCAAACTTGTGATTAATTGATAATATAAATAAAAAGTATATTTTTACATTAGCTAGCCTAGTCGTTAGTAGCCGTGCCTACAAAGCAGCCGGGTTCGATCGAATCCTGGTCAGGGCATTTATTTGAGTAGGTACATGTCACAAATATTTGTTCTTGAGTTATGGATGTTTTCTACGTATTTAGTACGTGTTTAGTAATTGTATGTATCTGTCTGTTATATGTAGCATCGTCTAGTACCCACAAAACAAGCTTTAATTACCGTGGACCTAGGTCGACATGTGTAAGATTGTCCCATATTATTTTATTTATAATTCTCTTTCAAATTGAATACCTAACGTAGGCTCAAACAATTGTATTTCTACGCCCCACTTGTATCTATGAGTTTCATGACTGTATCTATTCAATTTGAACTTTTTTATTACCTGCCGTGGCTGTAATCATACGTAATGAATATGGTTATGAATTGTTGTAACGTATACATTTGCTATTGTGAATGAAAACTTGTAATTTTACACAAGTTGTAAGGAATAACATAACAACGAACTTGTAATGTATTGTAAGCTTTTCCGAGATGTTAACGGCCTCCCTAGCTTAGTTGGTAGTGACCCTGCCTACGAAGCTGGAGATCCCGGGTTCTAATCCTGGTAACGGCATTTATTTGTGTGTTTATCGCGAATATTTCTTCCTTATTTCTGGACGTTTCTTATGTATATATGTATGTACTTATCAATATAAGTATGTATAACGTCGCCTAGCACTTATATACAAGCTTTGTTTAGTTTGGGGCTAGGTTGATCAGTGTGAGATCGTCCAGCAATTTTTTTTCTTGTGTCACAGACCCTTTTGTAATGTTAATACATTAACTTCAAAATTATCATACAAGATCTTTGTTAATTGTTTTTGTCAATCACACTTGCGAACTTTACTGAATAAACAAGTCGTTTAACTTTAATCAAGTTGTTTTCTTTCCCGTAAGTATATAGGATTACTGTCGTCCAAATAAATATATCGCTTTCTATTAAAAATATTATTAAGGCTATCCATATCAAAAGGTACCTATTGAGGTACCTTTTGATATGGATAGCCTTAATAATATTTTTTGGCTATTAATTTCCCCTGTGCTGTAGTGTTAGGCACTTACCGTCAGAGGGCGGTAAAAGCGCATCTGGCGAGTGAATACTCTATCTCACTATATATAAGTTACTCTATGCTATATAAGTTTGTTACTGATCTGATGATGGGAGTTCCCTTGAGTCCTCATAAAGGGAACTCTTTAATATAAAAGGCATGTAGCGATTTAGGTGTTAGCAAGCGTTTTCGTTCGAAAACTTAATAACAAAAAAAAAACTTTTTGACAAAAAATAAGACCGACTTCTAAAAGGGCAAAATAAAATGTTTATGCGCACCAACTTATTTCCTTTGAAGTCGGAATTCCCAACAGATATTGCATTGAATAACGGCTTTTCACTGACTTCAAACTCTTCAAAGGTATCAGTTGATACAATACAAAAAAGAATATTTTATTTTGCCCTTTCTGAAGTCGGTTTGTGTTTAGTTTTCACCGCACTTATTTTGGCTACTTTTGGATCTTCGCAATCAACGCACAAGTAGAAAGTAAAACTTACTATTAAAAACCAAGCTTCTACTTTCAATAGTTTTTGCTTGAGGTTGGCTAGAATACGGAGAACTATAATTATGTTTACAAATAATTATAAATGCAAAAGTCTTCACGCTAAAACTGCTGCACGGATTAAGATGAAACTTAGTATGGGGATAGTTTGACTGCGTGGAAAAGACATAAGATTTTTGTCACAAAAATTATCCCTTAAAAAACGTACAATTCTAAACCTACACAGATGAAGTCGCGTGCAAAACCTGCCGTATTTATTTATAGGACTTTAGGGTTAATTTTACAATTATTGTCACTGAACCTTCTAATTACTTTGTCATTGAGACAATATACAAATACAAAATACAAATAACTTTATTTTGCTAGAAACATGGTACATAAGATGGTCAGACAATATAATAAATAGGTAACACATATTTCACCAGCACCTGGCATGCAAAAATATCACACTTACAACTAAAATTATATTAAATTAAAATTAAATGATATGATCATAGTCAGCCTATGTCACTAAACTATATTTACATTAGATCTGATATTTATATTATTTCTTACTGTGTACTTATAGCACATTTTGCATCCATGGCTGTGTTCTTTACATTGTTAATTTCGTATAAAAAACCCATTATTTTCTTAATCTTAATGCAGCGACACAACACTAAGTGCTATTTCCTCTCATTATACAAAATTGGCCCGTCCCAATTTAGCAGCCGTATACGTTAATGTCCCTATATTGTACCCCCGTCATTGTCAAGTCAAGTCTGTAAGATAACGCATTATACTTATACAATAGCGGTATTAAGCATTTAAGGGTGGAGCGGAAGCGGTATTTTAATTAAATTTTATTTTAATTAACTTTTTGTTGAGAAAAGATAAGAGTGAAAGAATATAACTTTTTATTGTTAGACGTAACCAGCAACTGTCGAATTCTTCATACAAACTTTATTAAAACAGGGATCAGATACCAGTATTTTCTCAAGATTTTAAGCTAACATGGTCATTTGCATTGTAACTAATATTTGAAACGCATAATCATAGGGAGTCATTTTTTTCAAAGTTGTCCTCACTTTTTTTATATGAATCAAATCGGAATAACGAGATATTATGATTATTGTAGGATCATTAAAGTTCGCGATTCTGAGTTCTCTGTTTATAGGAGATTTATAATTCATAATTCATGTATTGCATCAATTACGTGTTACATAAGGTCTTTACAGCAATAAGCATCATTACAGCTTCAGTTCACATAAACCCTGTTAGGGTACATAGCAATATTAAAACTTTATTCTCCTTATAGGAAAAATAATTCGAAGATTTTTCACATAGACTTTGTAATGGAATGGAAAGTTTAAAATGTAAAGAAATGGGACAATTATCTTCTTCTATTACAATCGAAAGAGCTGACGGTTATGACAAAGTGGGTGTGACAACTTTGAAAAGACAATAAAGTGGCAAGAGTTGCTTCTTCAGTGGATCCTATTTTTTGCACCACCTATTTTCTACTAGTTTTACCCTACCCTACCTACCCTAAGGTTGTCTGGAAGAAATCGCTCTCTAGCGATAAGACCGCCTCTTTTTCTGTCTCATGTCATATGTTTTTTCTATGATGAGTTCAATAAAGCATATTCAATTTGCATTGTATTGCAAAAAAACAAGGGCCTGTGTTGCATTAAAAGCGGTTTCTTTGGCACGTACGAGTATTATGAGTATCTCCGCCAATAAGTTATGGAACCCCACTTCCGTCGTCTTAAAATAGCCCTAGCCCCCAAGCCCCCTTGAAACTCATTAATGTGATTCTACCAGTAAATCCAGCGATGCTGCTATAGTATCTTTTGTATGCAAGGGGGGCTTCGCCCCCCGTGCCGCGCTTTTCTGTCTAAGAATGCCCCTGATGGTGAATCAAGCAATAATGGTATGATATTTTTATTAACACGCTTTTATTAGCTTCACTTGCAACTCTCTCTCTTGTCGTTCCCTCATGACTGAGGATCGTGGTCATCATTGGATGTCTTGCACTTGGAGTGAATAATTTGCCTCCATCGAGTCCTGTCCATTGCTTCCCTCACAACCAAGCTTAGCTTAGAGGAATACGTGTCCTTTACTTGATCGGTCCATCTGGTTGGAGATCGGCCACGAGCTCGTTTACCATCTGCGTACCCAACTACGATCAGCTTTTCGAGACTCTCGTTCCCTCTTCGCACTATGTGGCCGAAATACGAAAGAATTCGCTGGTGGCATATTGTAGACAGGCGGGTTTTGATCTTGAGCTGTGAGAGAATCGATTTGTTGGTGCGTTTGGCGGTCCAGGGTATTCTCATCAAACGCCTCCAGCACCACATCTCCAACGCATCGATCCTCTGCCTCTCTCGAGCTCGTATCGTCCACGTTTCAACTCCATATAGAAAGATGGGAAATATAAGGGCTCGCACCAATCGGATCTTAGTATTCATGGATATTCCCCTCTTCTTCCATATGTTGTTTAGGCGGTTCATAGCATCCTTGGTCATACCAATGCGTCTCTTTATCTCGGGTACACAACATCCATCTTTGTTCACTTGGGCACCCAGATAAATATAATGCTCAACTGTTTCAACGCGTGGTATGATATTTGTTGGGTTATTTAAGTGACCGGCGCGATCGACAACCATAATCTTGGTCTTACACTTATTGACTGCGAGGCCCATTTCGTTACTTTCAGTCTCGAGTCTCCGAAACAGTTCTCGCATATCTTGCACAGAGGTAGCAAGAAGTCACTTGTAACTATGTATGTAAGAAAATGAATATCATCATAGATATGGTTAATCACTTAAGATAATAATGGTATGATATTTTTATCTTAAGTGATTAACCATATCGATGATGATATTCATCTTCTTCCTAGCGTCTTCCCGGTTTATGCTATGGCTGAGAAAGCCTGGGGTTTGCTTTGGCAACTAATGCCAAGATTTAGCGAAGCCGCTAGTGTTACTAATAGGACTGCCATCTGACCTAACCCACAGGGTAAACTAGGCTTTATTAAGATTAGTCCGGTTTCCTCACGATGTTTACCTTCACCGAAAACCGATTGGTAAATGACAAATGGTATTTCGTACACAAGTTCCGAAAGACTCATTGGTACGAGCCGGGTTCAAACCCACATCCTTTGGATTGAAAGTCACACGCGCTTACCGCTAGGCCACCAACCTAACAAACACACGACCTCTAATAACTTATACCAAAAGGAGACGCGCGATTAAACACAGATTACCCCAAGCGGGTCCGCAAATAATCACTTCAACCATGATATGTGGGGTACACAGATGACAGAGTACGGGAGAATTAGATAATAATACTTACTAAGATTTGCACTACCCAAATGTACCAATGTTTATGGAAAACGTCGGTGGGAATATTTCTTACCAAATATTCTCAATATACTACCCGTCGAGACATTTAAGTGTTTTTGTACCCACATAAATGTAAGAAAATTATGAAAACTGTATTCTTAAGTATCTAAAGTAATAGCTGTATAATTATCATAAATAGTGTTTTTGTTTATTTTTTCTGTTAAGGAACGTAATTATACTAACGAGCGTAACAGCGACAGCTAAGCCTGTATTGGCTTTGCTCGCTGCCCAATTAATGTATTTTATTGTATTTCTTTTTTTAGTAGTAAATACATGAAAAAGAAAAGATGTGGTAATTTACCGAAGATCACCGAAAGTAAGAGGTTAAAACTTCTGAGGCCTTACCATGACGTCTTACGCGATTCAGTTGAAGACCTAAACTGAGTCGCTTCTATACAACTGACCCTTTTTTTTTTGACGGTGTGAAAATGCGTTACGCATCCCCCGCGGCCCGGGGCAGGCCATTCTGGGGGGTATGTGGGACTCCCCACTCTCAGCTTTTCCTCAACTGGGAGGAATGGCTAGAGGTCAGGTCTACCCACTAAAAACACACCGGCGTCACCCTCCAGGACGTTGAACGGGGGCATTATAGGCACGCTTGCGTAGTCTTCCACAATGCCCCCCGTCTGCTGCGTCCCGACATGCCAGCCCGGAAAGCCCGCCGAGGGAGGGGCGAATCAGTGACGCATTTGACTCACCCCCCAGACGTGTAGGGCCATGCTGTGTGGGTTCCCATCCCACTGGCTCTACTGGGGAGGAATACGGTTTGCGGCTGCAAACCGACCGCGTCTTCTCCCCATCCGTCTGCGGCGGAGCGGAGGCGCATCAGCCGCATCCTCGCGCTCCCGCTCCGAGGCCTCCTTCTGCGAGATGATTGTCTCGCAGAAGGTGACCACTGCCTTCCACTTCCTCTCGCTTCTCAGCATGGCTGTCACTATGCTGTTCAGCGAGAGGTCTGCGCTCCCAAGCTCCGCTCTAAGTGTGCGGCGCTCTCCCATCCATCGGCTGCACAGCTCCACCGTGTGCTGAACCGTATCCTCGGGGGCGCCGCACTCATGGCATTGGGGCCCCGGCTCTCTTCCAATCCTGTGCAGGTAGCCACCGAAACATCCGTGTCCGGTGAGTACCTGCGTGACCCTGTAGGTCAGGGCCCCATGTCTCCTCTCTAGCCAACCCTCGAATGATGGGAGGACTGCCCCTATGGTGCGCGTTCCATAGGGGGAGCCCTCCAAGCTGTCTTTCCATCTTTCACGGAGTTTCTCCCTGGCTTATCGCGCTAGCCGCTCCATTGCATCAGCGTCCGGGGGTTCTCCTCTCTCTCTCGCCTCGACCCTCTTAGCATGCCTCTCTGCCAGCACCTGGGCGTCCAACTCCCAGGGCGGGGTGCTGGCTAGGAGGCAAACAGCCGCGTCAGCCGCCTACACGGGGTTTTGGGGCCCCCTACATTGGGGAGCAGCCTGCCGAGGGCCGACGCTGCGCCCACTATTCGGGGAGCTAATTTGGAGAAATCCTCCCCGAAGTCCCACTTCCTGTCCAGGACAAGGCCAAGATACTTTATGTTGGCCTTTACCTGGACAGGCACCCCCTCCACTCGGATTATTGGGTTGCGGGGACGCCACCCTCTTCCTCCGAAGATGACTGCTTCAGTCTTGGGCAATGCCACCCTGAGCCCGAGAAGGCGGATTCTTCCCACTGTGAGCTCGGTGGCGACTGCCGCCCTTCTGAACGTCTCCTCGAGCTCACTTCCCCGCACTGCCACCATAGTGTCATCTGCGTAGCATATGGTGGCCATGCGAGGAAGTTGTGCGCCTCGCAAGACCCAGTCATATCCTATGTTCCACAGGAGTGGTCCAAGAACCGACCCCTGTGGAACCCCGCATGTCATGGCCCTCTCACGACGGCCTTCCGCCGTTTCGTAGAGCACTACCCTGTCAGTGAGGGGCATAAGGGGGCACCCCGTGATATCGGAGCGCTTCCCTTATTACTGAATAGGGGAGAGTGCCGAAGGCGTTGGCTATGTCTAAGGAGATAGCCACGACACCCTCGCCCCTGGCCGCCGCATCCTCTGAAAACTTCCTAAGGGAGGAAAGCGCGTCAATTGTGGATCGGCCCCACCGGAACCCGAATTGTAGCTTGCTCAGGTTCGGGCCGATGTCCTCCAGGTGCCTCAGGATGCGGCCGGCAAGGATACGCTCGAACATCTTGCCGACCTCGTCCAGAAGCACTATAGGCCGATAACCGGAGGGACTATCCTCTCCAAAGTTATTGAGCATCATGTTAATAAAGTTCTCTCTTCCTTTCTCAACAGACATAGCCTTTTTAATCCTTTTCAGTCTGGTTTTCGCCCCGGACATAGTACTGTCTCTGCTTTGGTCAAAGTAACCGACGACATTCGTCTTAATATTGAGAGACGGCAGCTAACGGCTTTGGTCCTTTTAGATTTCAGTAGTGCATTCAACTCTATAGATTTTGATATTCTTCTAGCTATCTTGCGCAATTATAATGTATCCCCCATTGCTCTCTCCTGGTTTCACGCTTATCTATTTGGGAGACGCCAGCGTGTTACGGTCGATGAGGCTGTTTCCTCGTGGTGTAATCTGACTGCTGGAGTTCCTCAGGGCGGCGTTCTTTCTCCTTTACTTTTTTCGTTGTTTATTGATGGTATCACAAAATCTCTTGCCTCATGTTACCACCTTTATGCCGATGACCTACAAATTTACTCTGCGGCTAGCTTTGACAATGTTGGAGCTTTAATAACTAAAATTAATAGTGATCTGGACTGCATCCGTGATTGGGCTTTTTCTTTCGGCTTAATGGTTAACGCAAAAAAGTCACAGGCAATAATGATTGGGAGTCCTCACTTCATATCCAAGTTGTCTGAAGTTACAATGCCTATAATTCAATTCGATGGAACACACATTCCTTTTTCAGCAACTGTCAGGAATTTGGGTATTGTCATGGATCAGACCCTTTCTTGGGTACCACATGTCACAGAAACCAGCAGAAGACTTTTTGCTTCATTGCATTCGCTTCGACGTCTCCAAAGTTTTCTTCCGACTCACACGAAGGTAATGCTTGCACGTTCTCTGCTGGTGCCACTTCTTGACTATGCGGACATCGCCATGCTGGATCTCACTGAGGAGCTGCTTGACAAGCTGGAACGTTTGCAAAATGTTTGCATCAGATACATTTTTGGCCTTCGGAAATTTGACCATGTTTCGTCATTTCGCTCCAAACTTAATTGGCTGCCCATCCGGCGCCGTAGAGATATCCATATTCTCTCCCTTCTGTTTAATGTCCTCTTTTCCCCTTCTTCCCCTCCTTATCTATCGGAGAAATTCAATTTTTTAGCAGACGGCAGTGGGCATAGGCTTCGTTCCAGTGCAGATCTCTCTCTCTCTATACCATCTCACGCACATCGCTCTTATGGCAAATCCTTTGCGGTGTACGCTGTAAAACTTTGGAATTCGTTGCCAGCTCCTCTCCGTCAGTGTCAATCGGTTGCATCGCTAAAGGCGAATTTAAACAAGTTATGGTTGTGTGACGATTCTTCATCTTAAAGATGTATGCGGTTTTGTTTTGTTGTTGTTTTTTTTTTTTACTATTATTATTGACTTTGTATTTATGTGTTATAAGTATATCTATGTATGTATGTATATGGTTGTATATATTTATTGTATTTTCTTATATTATGGTGTGTAGTATATGTCTTGTAAGTAGGGATAATTTAGCAATAGGAAGTTTTTGGTTTTCTTTTTTTTTTATGCCGCGTTGTACAGTACGTGTGTCTGCCATCTCAAATTCTCCCTCAATTACTCAAAGGTTAACTGGAAGAGATCCCTTAAAGGGATAAGTTCGCCTTTGTACAAACTTTGTATTTCTTTTTTATCCAGTTTTTGTTTATCTTGCATTTGTACAATAAAGTGTTCTACTACTACTACTACTACTACTATCCGGTGGACGGCCTTCCTTCCTTAAGAGACACAGTCTCCCCTCCTTCCAGCATCTCGGAAACAAGCCCCCTCTAAGGCAGTCGTTGAAGAGGTCCCTCAGCCTGTTTCCGAGATGTTTAAGGGCAATAGGGATTACCCTCCCTGGCACACCGTCGGGACCCGGCGCTGTGTTGCACCGCCTAAGTCTATTGTCAACCCGCACCAATTCTTCGTCCGAGACCAGTTGTGGCTCGAACGGTCCCCCGGGGTTGATTGCGGGAGCCGACATTATGGGCGGGTTGAACGCCGGTGCTTCCGGAAAAAGGCCCTCAATTACTCGCGTCAGGAGTCCTGGTTCCATGGAGTCCATGGGGGGAGCAACTTTCAGCTTGCTGCGGACCAACTTGTACGGCCGCCCCCATGGGTCCAGGTCGAGCGTGGCCAGGAACTCCTCTTGCGCTTCGTCCTTGCGTTTGGCAATCGCTGCTTGGGGGGCCTTTTTCGTGGCTAGGTAGGCTTGGTGCAGCGTCTCGTCTTCTTCGGCGGTGTGCCTTCTCCTCCTGCAGTGGATCCAGGCGCGGCGGCAAGCAATACTGGCGGCTCGGAGAGCCGCGATTTCCCCCGTCCACCAGTAGACGCTCCTCTTGGCTTGCAGGCGCTTTGCGCGAGGCATCGATGCATCGCAAATCGCCTGCAGGCTTCCTTTAAACTGGGAGGCCCGCTCCTCCACACCGGCTGCAGGCGGGGGGGCGGCGCCCCACGCCTCAATTATCGCTGCCTCTTCTGCCAGCTCCCTGTCCAATCTCGCGAGGGTCCACCTGGGCCTTTGGTCTCTTTGGCGGCCTAGCGAGGGGGCTGAGGTGGCGGTGGCGTTTATCCTGAACTGGATGTACAGATGGTCGGAGAGGGTCTCTGTTTCCTCCATGACTCGCCAGTTTGAAATGCGAGCTGCGAGGGCGGGAGTCGCAAAGGAGACATCCACTATGGACCCTCCCTGCCATCGCACACAGGTGTTGGCCCTTCCCTGATTAAGGACGACCATCCCCATCGCCACCGACCAGTCACGGAGGGCTGCCCCCTTTGGATCCGTGACAGGCGAGCCCCATGCCTCGCTCTTGGCATTCAGGTCGCCCATGACCAAGACCTGTGTTGGGGCCACCCTTCGGATCACGGTCCCTACCTCCTCCAGGTATCTCTCAAAGGCCCTGAGCGGCTTGTTGGGAGAAAAGTAAGTCGCCAAGACGACAATGTCCCCCCATTTGGCGGCCACGTAGCCTGGGCCACGGCTGAGGGGAGAGAGGGGTGGGGATCCCACTGTTGGCACGACTAGAGCTGCCGACCCGTCTGCAGCGCCCACCCAGTGTGGCTGGGGGGGAATAAAATATGGCTCAGCCACCGCCGTCAGTGCAATGCCCCACTCAGCCACGCCCTGGAAGAGCAGGTCCTGGGCGCATCGACAGTGGTTGAGATTGCACTGGAGAATGTTGTGGTAGGGCCGTCTAGACATTAACGTCCATAAGGTTAACCTCCTTCGGGGCCGGCTGGGTGGCATCTCTTTGTTGGGTCCCCTGGGGCTTAGGGAGGGGCGCCTTTCCTTTAATAGGGAGGGGGGCGCATTGCTGCCCTCCCATAATGTGACCCGCGGGACGTCCTGCGTCGTGGCATACAGAGCAGAAGGCAGTCTTTGCTGTGCATTCCGCCATCCGGTGGTCCGGCCTGCTGCACCGGTAGCAGAGGCTGCCCCTGTCTTTCGGCGATGGGCACATTGCCCTAGCGTGCCCGGTGCCCATGCATTTGTAGCATCTCAGCGGCGCAGGGGCTAGGGCCTCCACGTGCACGCTTGACCAACCTACGAGGATTCGACCGGATGTGGTGAGCACCTTCGCCGCTGAGATGGGGCACTGCACGAGTGTTGAGCCTGTTCCGTTTTGGTGTGATCTTATTTTTCCCACCTTCAGCTGATCCGACGGGCATCCGCTCTTTTTGGCAATTGCCTCGCGGACGTCTTCCTGCGTCGCCGCCTCGTCCAGGCCCGAGATTCGGAGCTCCGCCATTTTTACGGGCCTGTATACTCGGGCCTCTTCTCCGATGGCCCCGGACACCTCAATGATTCGTGCCCCCGCCGCGTATACAACTGACCCATAACTGAACCTAAACTGAATCGCGTTAAGACCTCACGTTCACGAGTTTTTCGGAACTTTATGTACGAAATAAATATCACTCACGTATTTTTATCACAATAGGCGTGACATGTTTCGACTGCATCGGGCAGTCATCGTCGGATAGACAGAGTGGTGTAGTCACCTTCGCGGCTCGGGTATCACTGTCTATAGCACCGGTGGTCGCCAATAATTTCATGGAGGATTTTGAATTTCAGATTTTAACAGAATTTCGTCGACTAAGTAGTTATAATAATGTGAAAATATAAAAAAATATATACGCGTTATGTTTTTACGCAAGTTAAGAATCAATAAAATTAAAGTATGGTGATTGATAATTATAATTTATGAAATTATTACAAAAGTTTTTATGCATTATTTTTTTATGCAATTTAATCACTCATATAAATTAAAATTATGCAATTTGATGTTATGCAAAATGATTTTTTTTTGTATACACCCATTTGTGAGCACTTTTGTCGCTTCAATAATATATGATGGCGACTGTACATACATATCTCTTTTATTTAAAACATCTGTGGAATAAAATCTATTGTACATTTGTAAGCTCTTCCTGTGTGTGATATATTGGTTGCCGCAAATGACATTATGGCAAATTAATGTCGGGCGCCATTTGTCATTTTAAATTTGGAAAACATTTGTTTTAATACTGACTGCACACATTTATTTAAATTCTTTGGTTTCACATTTTATTAAATATAATTTAAATTTTAATTCGACGTACTTTTTGTAAAAATACTAATATAGTTTGTAAAGTAATTGTTACTTATATGCATTATGAGTTTAATACCTGAAATATTTTTTTCAATTTCAATTTATTATACTAAACAATAAAAACGGGTTCATCCCTTAGCTTAAATTAAGTTAATTTCTGAAAGACTTTTCTAATTAGCTCCACTTTGGAGATAATCACTAATCTTATTATTTGATAAGACCTATGTTAGTAAGTAAACGGAGTACCTATGAGTTCAGTTTTGGTTCTTGACTCTGCTCAGTTGTATGGCAGCGACTCAGTTTAGTTAGGTCTTAAACTGAATCGCGTTAGGTGGTCGTGGTGAACTTGTATGAATTAATAATATTTATTCAGTGACACCTCTCTACCCACAACCCTCATACCAATGTTGACCTTCAGCCACGTTAGATATCGCTTTTTGTTGGGGCCTATCTTGTGGGCGAGTCACCGTCTGTCGGAAATAAAATTTCATAAAATTTTATTAGGCAGGCGCCCGGTTTTATACTCCACTAGCGACCCGTCCCGGCTTCGCACGGGTTATTATTATACATATAAACCTTCCTCTTGAATCACATTATCTATTAAAAAAACCGCATCAAAAAGATTTAAGCATACATAGGGATATAGGGACAGAGAAAGCGACTTTGTTTTATACTATGCAGTGATGATAATCCAATAGTTAGTCCATCACTTTCACATAATAGCTGTATTTTAGATCCCATTAACTCTCAATAGCTATTACACCTTGGCGGGTGCTGCCTCTGCGTGCGTCCCATGACTCGGGCAGGTGCAACATTTGCTCGGTGTACCCCTTACATTTCATTAAATTGTCGAATCCTTTCGATTCCTCTGCGTGTTGGCTCTGGCTCCACGTACGCCTCACAAAGGTCCGGAACACCATTGTTCCGTGATGGGAAAGACAGGGAATATTTACAATTAATGTGTTTCAAGGGTGTATTTGAAATGTTATAGTTTAAAATGGTATAGGGTGATACTAGATTACGCTGATAAAATTGTAGAATTTTACGTGTAAATGTTTGATAATTTGGTGCCTGATAATCTGGGCGAGGGATTAAAGCTTTACAAAGTTGTATAAAATATGTCGCATAAGTTTATTTTAGGGATCACGAACTAAGTTTTGCCTCTCGGTTGCCCTTACGTAGAAAATTATAGTTGCGACAGTGAGCTTCATATGTGGGGACTGGATTATGTTTTATTCTTGCGTGACT